>ML785089.1:874321-897795 GCA_009831015.1 Picea engelmannii | reverse complement strand
TAATCCCTTTTCCTTTCTTAAGTCAACTTAAAAATATAACTTTAGCCTCCTTGACTTCCCCCTTCAGTGTAAGACTATGACCTAGTGGGGGTGCCCAAGCCACTGAGTCTCCACATCACCTCTCTAAGAGGTGGGGGACATTATAGTCTCCCTTGCTTGAAATTGCTTGTCCTCAAGCAATTCCAAACCTGCTTCTCTTACCACCTGTTCCTGCTCCCAAGTGGCATCCTCAATGGGTAAATCCTTCCACCTGACCAGGTACTCCTGGATGCTTCGATTTCTAAGCCTCTTCTCTTGGACTTCTAGTACCTCCTCCATAATCAAAATAAGTTGTCCCTCCTCATCCATGGGGGGTAATACCTCAATAGGCCTGATGTGTTGACCGAGGGCTTTCTTAAGGCACGAGACATGAAAAACGTTGTGAATTCTGCTACCCTGTGGAAGCTTCAGCTCGTAAGCTATGGCCCCTATCCTACTGCTAACTCTGTAGGGTCCAAAGAAACGTGGCTGCAGTTTCTCCGCTCCGCTTATTTTAATGGAAGCCTGCCTGTATGGTTGTAGCCTCAAGTAGACTAAATCGCCAACCTCAAAAGTCGGGTCAACTCTATGCTTGTCTGCTTGGACCTTCTGTTGGTTTTGTGCCCTCTGTAGATGATCCTTCAATTCCTTGAGAATGTCTTGGCTCTGTTGCACCCAATCCTGCACCATGGGTGCCCTTCTGTCCCCAAAGGCAATTTCCACAAAGGAAAGGGGATCATAGCTATATAAAGCTCTGAAGGGTTTCATGCCTATGGATACATGATGGGTGGTATTGTAGAAATATTCTCCCAAGTGCAACCATCTGACCCATGCTTTCTGTTGTCCTGCTACGTAATTTCTGAGGTAGCCTTCCACCCATTTGTTGACTATTTCAGTCTGACCGTCCATCTGAGGATGATAACTAGTACCAGGAGTCAATGTCATACCTACTAATCTGAACAACTCTTTCCAAAACCTACTCATGAAACTACTGTCCCTGTCACTGATAATGGTTTTGGGTAGGCCGTGTAGTCTGAACACCTCTCTGAAAAAAAATTCGGCCACTTGTGCCACGCTGAAGTCTGTGGCTATGGAAAAGAAGTGTGAAAACTTCATCAATATGTCCACCACCACGAAAATGCAATCCTTCCCTTGTGCTCTGGGAAAACCGGTGATGAAATCCATGGATATAATTTCCCACTTGTGTTCTGGAATGGGTAGGGGTTGCAACAGTCCTGCAGGGTGCGTGTGCTCATCCTTGTTTTCTTGGCATGTGGTGCACTCTTTGACATGCTTAATCACATCCTCCTTGAGGCCTTTCCATGCAAACCTCTCTCTCACCTGCCTATACGTCTTACTGATGCCCTGATGCCCTGCTACTGGTGAGTTATGACACGCATGCAAGATCTTAGGTTTGAGAACTGATCTAGGAACTAAGAAGATTCGACCTTTGTAATAAATGAGGTCCTTTATGACCCTGAAGTTTTCGTCCTGTATTTGTCCATCCAATAGTTGACAAGAGAACTGATCCTTTGCATATTCCACTATAAAGTGATCCTTCCGGTCAACTGACATACCGGACATGGAAAAAATGGATGGCCTCTTGGATAATGCATCGACTACTGTGTTGTTCTTCCCCTTGACAAATTCAATGTCAAAGTCATAGGCCTATATTTTGCTTACCCATTTCTGCTGTCTTTCATTCAAATATTTCTGCTCCAGTAGATATTTAAGACTATTATGGTCTGATTTGACCACAAACCTTACACCTACCAAATATTGCCTGAATTTGGCTAGTGCATGCATGATAGCCAACATATCTTTGTCGTAAATGATGTAAAGTAGTTCAGGACCTATGAGTTTTCGACTTTCATAGGAAATGGGGTGCCCATTCTGCATCAACACGACCCCTATACCTTCCCTCGATGCATCACACTCCAAGGTGAAGGGTATGCTGAAATCTGGGAGAGCTAGAACTAGATAGGTACTCATGACTTCTTTCATTTTCTCCATCATGGCTTGGGCCTTGTCACTCCATTTGAAGGACCCATTTTTGGTTAGGTCAGTCAAGGGTGCCCACAGTTGAGAGAATCCTTTAACAAATTTCCTGTAGTATGTGCATAGGCCCAGGAATCCCCTCAGTTCCGTGAGTGTCTTTAGAGTAGGCCATTCCCTAATGGCTGTTATTTTCTCCTGGTGTACCTGTACTCCTTTTGCCCCTATGATGTGTCCCAAGTAGAGTAACTCTGTCATCCCAAACTCACACTTGGATTCCTTGGTGTATAGTGACTATTCTTCCATGATTGACAGGATTTGGTCCACATGTTGAAGGTGTTCCTCCCAGGTTTTGCTGTAAATGAGTAAGTCATCAAATAATACTAACAAGTGTTTCCTCAGCTATTTGTTGAACACATGGTTCATGCAGGACTAGAATGTGGCTGGGGCATTGGTTAACCCAAAGGGCATTACCAAAAATTCGTAATGGCCGTAGTGACACCTAAAGGCTGTTTTTGAGATGTCCTCCTCCCTCATCTTGATTTGATGGTAGCCCGAATGGAGATCAATTTTTGTGAAATAGATAGCTCCATGCAACTCATCTAGCAACTCATCAATCCTGGGTATGGGGTACCTGTTTTTTATTGTCTTTTTATTCAAATTCCGTAAGTCAATGCACATTCTCATCATTCCATCCTTTTTCTTAACCAAGACTACTGAAGAAGCGAACGGGCTTGAACTCGGCCTGATGTGTCCCATGTCTAGAAGCTCTTTGATGGCCTTCTCTATCTCGTATTTATACTTCTTGGGATTTCTATAGGGTGTGGTGATAACTGGTTTATCCCCTGCTTCTAGCTCAATAATGTGCTCAAACCCCCTATCTGGTGGCACACCCGGAGGAATCGGCCCAAACACCTTGTGGTGCCTGTCAAGGATCTTTTTAATCTCTGGAGCAGAGTGCACCTTTCCCTTCTCATCCACTCGTGTTGAGACTTTACATTCTGCTATGTATACAATTTATTCCCTTCTGAAGATGGCTTCCATCCTCTTGGCCATGACCACTCTAGCGGAGTTACCTGTCATGCCTCTGAGCACAATCTTTCATCCTCCTTCCTCTACAAAGGACATTTCCATGGTCTTGTAATTGGTGGTGATGGGACCTAAAGTGCTAAGCCACTACACCCCTAGGATGATGTTGGTATCAGGAATATCCATCACATACACATCCTGAACTAACTCATGCCTTCCTAAGGTGAGTTTCATACCTGGTATGTATCTATCACAGGGAATAGTACTCCCGCCTGCTACCTCTACTTTGAACCCTTCAAAATCTACTGTAGGTATGTGCCTCCTCTTTAGTAATGCCTCATCAATGAAATTATGTTAAGCTCCTCCATCAATCAGAACCGAGACTCTCTGTCCCTGTAAGACCCCTCTCATCCTGAAGGTGTTGAACTTGGGTACCCCGCTGATAGATGCCAAGGTAGCCTTCTCTCTAGCCGCACTATCAAGTTCTGGAACCTCCTCTTCTCCTGTCTCTGCAGTTTCAGCCTTAATGTTTTGTATCTAACCATACTCTTCCTCCTCTTCATTGTTCGAGGTAACTTCTATATAGTGAACCTGGCCACATCCCATGCACTTATGTGACAGATTCCATGGTTCTTTGCAAGTGAAGCAGAGTTGCTTTCTCCTCAGTTCCCTTCTGGCGTTGTCATCTATCCTACCACGGCCCCTATCAAATCCCTTTGGGTCACGCCCCCCTTGATTCATTGGAGGTCTTTGATCTCTTCCTCCACTGTTAAGAGGTGGTCTGGGTATGAATCTAGGCTTCGCAGCTGGCCCCAAATCCCTCGCCTTCCAAATGGCCTCCTGTAGGTTGTGGGGTTTAAAGGCCTTTACCCAACCCTTCAAGGGTTCCATCAACCCTTCTGTGAAAAGTGTCATGAGCCTTGTTGGGGATATATCTTGTACCATAAATGCCAATCTTTGAAATTCATCAATATACACTTCAACTGTACCTGTTTGTTTGAGTTGGGTAAGCTCCCAAAAATGTAGTTCAGGATCTCCTTGGTCAATCAATGAGCCTCTGAGTGAACTCTATATAGGATACAATCTGATTGTGGCTGAGTGTGGTGAGTCCATGATACCACCAGTCATGAGCCTTTCCATCCAGGTACATAGTGGCGAATTTGATGGCCTCCATCTCTCTCATGGGGTTGAGTTGCAAGGAAGTATCCAACTTTTGTACCCAAGATTGAGCTTTCATCTTGGCTGTACCATCAAAGTATGGAATTTCTATTTTTCCCACTCTTCGTTCAAACTCAAAACTGCCCCTGTTGTTCATCCTGGGCTGATTTCTAAACTTGAGTTGACAATACTGGTCTACGGACATCTGTTTTTGGATCTTCATATCTAAACTGTAGTATTCATTGGTACTCCTCGCCAATTGTCCCACAAAATCTTCAACCAATTCCTGTTGCCCTAGCTCATCTGAGAATGTGGGCATATACGGTCTTGGGTTGGCTCTGCCACTCATATGTCGACCAAGATATTCATCTATGAATGTGGGTATGTATCTCCTCGAATTGATCCTGCTACCCATTTGACCCTGGAGCGTGTCTCCTTCCAAACTCCCCTCCGATCTGGAAGCTTTATCTTGATTAGGTTTGATCTCCTCATGGATCCCACCGGATCCACCAGCCTCCTTATGCCCATAAGTATTAGGGTCTTTCCCCTTATGTGCCATTTCCATTAGAAATGCAGTTAGCTTGGATTAGTTCATGTTCATTATCTGCAGGTTCTCGTCAACTTTCTTCAATGTTTCAGAAAGCTTAGCCTGTCCCTTCCTGTTGGTTTCATGGTATTCATCCAAATACCAGACCAATGTGCTTTCCGTGCGGTTGAAAGATTGCTGGAACTTGTTAAATTCTGCTGCTACGAGAGTCAAGTCTAAAGCTTCATGGTCATCTCTAGATCCCTCCATCTCGGCCTCTATTTCACTGCTGGGTTTCTTCCTCCGACCCATAAGGATACCGCTGTACCTTTGCATGTGCCGATCCTTCCACAGGTTTGGAGGATCGAAGATCTGATACCACTATAATGACCCCAAGCCAAATATTTTCTTGGAATCACTAACTACTACTGATCTATTGATGTGCAGGTATTTATTGAGTTATTAAGTGCATACAAGATTCATCAACACATGAAGATCACAACGTATTCAAGATGTAGAAGCAAAAGCAGAGATCTGACCTTTTTATTATGAGCAATGTAAGATCAATACAATAGATGGCCGATCTGGCATAAACCTTAGATGGCCGTACAAGCAATAGATATGAGCTGCTACAAAATTCTCTCGACAATACAAAATAAGCCTCCAAAGGCTGGATATACAATGAAGACTGAATGAAGTAGAACTGAGCCGTATTAATGCTCAACCTCTAAGATGAAAAGTTCCATGCCCTACTAGAATGCTGAAGCCCTCAATAATTTGGCCTTGCTACCAAAAGTGTCCAATCATCCCGAGAAATATTCCAAATGATAGATCGGGCAACTGTAAGGACAACCCAGATGTCCAAATTCCCAAATCCACTCTCAAACCCTGTAGATCTAAATTCCTCCATTGAATGGTGTGCCCCACTCAATGACTGAAACCCTAGCTGGTTTGGCCTTGATGAAGGAGGCCTCCAAATGCTCTGAAAATCTCCAAGAATATAGATCGGGCTATGAGAATCCCGTGGGAGAAGTTTCAGACTCAGATCTCAAGCAGATCTCCCTAGATCTGAGTTTTACAGAATCACAGGACGTCCTCTATGGCTCCAAGACATCCCAATCTGCAGACAAATGTAGAATGATGATAACCCTCCAGAAAATCCCTCAAACTGATGGTCCTAACCCTGTAAACAAAACCCAACTGTCGGAATGGCCCCAGGCCCTGAGGATAAGCTGGATCGAACCTCCCTCTAGATGATGGTGTGCCCTTGCTGGAAACACAAGAACAGTACGACCTGCTACCTTCTGAAGCGCTAGATGGAGATTGGTTGAGACTAGAATGGTGTGGAGGAGTCTTTCATCCCCGAGACCAAGATGCGGAACAAGGTGAGTGGATATTTCACCACTGAGTTGCTCACAAGGGTTTGTACAACAAAACCCCCAAACTGAATGCTCAAGAGCAATAACAAATGCTAATCCAAAACTAGAATGCCTAATAGGTGCGCCCCAACCTCTTACTTATACTTTTTTCCTTCTAATTCTCTATTGAGTTAAGTTAACTCCTAGGGTTAATCTTCTATTCTTCTGTTGAGTTATCTTTTACCCTTAATCCCTTTTCCTTTCTTAAGTCAACTTAAAAATATAACTTTAGCCTCCTTGACTTCCCCCTTCAGTGTAAGACTATGACCTAGTGGGGGTGCCCAGGCCACTAAGTCTCCACATCACCTCTCTAAGAGGTGGGGGACATTACATCTAATGTGTTGTTAGGTAAAGTGTGTTTCTTTAGTATGCATTTGTAGTTAGGAAATCCAATGGTCATGATATGTTCTTGACATAGAGTGATTCGACAGTCCATACTCTCCTCGATCTTAACGACCATTGATCCATGGCTTAACACCCGATTGGTCCATGATCTCTACTTAAAGAGCATGGAGGGTCATTTGCTGATGATCGATTGTGATAAAATCTCTTTTAAAATCTCTCTGTAATCTTTTTCTTTGCATTAATAAACTTCTCCAAGTGGCCACGTTAGTTGGGGCCGTGCATGTTTCCCCGTAGGGGTTTTACCACGTGAAAACATCGGTGTGTTGATCTTTGATCTGGTTATGTGAGTGGTTACTGAAGGTTTTCATCCTCTATTGGAATACCTGTTTTGTTGAACCCAAGGATCCATGGAATTAAGAGCTTGCAAAGGCTCCACAAACTGAGATTTGGTTCTCCTTGGATTGGCAAGATCACCAATAGATCACCTACTTTTTGAATACATTGTTGTGCACATCATGGTAGATTATCTGGACCTGCAAATTCTTACTACTGATAAAAAATATCAAAGATATAAGATTCATAGACCCAATCGGAAGGATTCTCATGAAGTTTTGCAACTAGTGGCGGTGGAAATGGAGGTGTGGATTGCTCCAGAAGTACCTGTGAAGGAATATCTTCAAACTTAACACTCCTCTTAATGGACTCTTCATTAGCATGTGTTATAAGAGATAAGTAATCATATTTATGAGTAAAGTGAGATAATATGTACAACTTGGAATGGTGATTAACCTCACCAATAACAATTTTTGAACCATTTGACAAGTCAGAAATAATAATTGAGTCCGAAGTGAACTCCACCTTCTTCTCTGAATCTAAATGAGTGATTTGATATATGGAGAGGATATTCATTGAAAGCTTTGGAACATGACGTACATCTTGAGATAATCCATGGTCTATATCAACTCTATCCCTACCACACACGTCAGTAGGAGAATCATCTCCCACGAAGATAGGTGGTCTGAAACAAGTCTCCAAGTATGAGAAAAGTCTATCTGATGAGGCCATGTGATGGGTAGCCCCTGAATCAAGAATCCAAGCATTAGGAGAATATGGAATAGCAATTAATGCATGACCATTACCTCTTTGTGATGATGGCTTGACCGATGGATTTTTCCTTGCATTATCCGGAATACAATCCTCGAGGTGATGCTGCTCAAGTGATTGTGCCGTGAGATCTATGGTCTTTTTCATGCAAGAACACTCAGGATGGAACCCCCTATTATAGTAGGAACACTTGGTCTTCTCCTTCTTTCTCTTTGATTTCTTGGAACTTGAACTCTCATATGTGGAATTTTGTTTACCTTCCTTATTTTTCTCTTAGTCCTTCTTACCTTTGTTCTTCTGCTTATTCTTCTTTGAACTTCCTTGAGTTGTAAGTGCGTCGGGCTTAGAAATATTGAGTTCCTCTATCTGGATGAGCTTTATTTTCTCATGGATAAGTGACTCCATGAACTCATCCAGGGATGTTTTTTTCCATGTAGACCCCATAGCTAACCTGGTAGTATGAAAAACATAAGTGTAGACAAAATACTCTGGTCCTAGTTTGGTTATCACTGAAAAGACTAATTTTTCATCTTTCTTATCAATTGCACAAGCCCTAACATGAGAAATAAAAGTTTTAAACTTATAGAAGTAGTCCTGTAGGGTCTTGAAATGTATTGAATCCAATGCATGTAGATCATTCTCCAACTAATGACCTCTTATATTGTCTTTCTTCCCCAACAAATCCTTCAACTTTGTCCAAACATTGTTAGGAGACTTGCAAGTATCGACATGAAAGAGGAGATCCATAGAGATGCTCAAGAACAATATCTCATTGACATCATCCATTTTGTTGAAGTAATTTGATTTCTATATGGTTTAAGTAGGATTGACCTCAATCCCCATGGTGATCCTATACAAATCCTTGCCGTGAAGTAAAATCTCTATTTTGGGCTTCCACTAAAAGTAGTTGAATGGTGTCAAGATCACTGAATAAAATGGTTGATCCATAGTTATTTGTGGGTTGTCCAATCTAATTTTTAAACTTATAATAAAAGTGAATAATTCCTCACAATAATGGCTCTGCTACCATGTAGGATTAAACCACAATCCAAGACCTAATTGTGAGAAGGAAATACTACACTATCTAATTGCAAAAGAGAGATAGGAGAGAGAGAAATAGAATCAATATTCACACATAAGAGACTAAGAAACCAACTCGAATCACATTGTATCGATCCTTGATCATGAGTACAATATATAGGAATTTCCACAAGAGGAGTAATGTGCACTAGGTTAGGGTTTCCATGTGCATGCTCAAGTAAAAAGAAATAACCTCTCCCACTTGCAACAACTAACTAAAGTCAAAACTTGTTAATAATAAGAAAAGGTAAAAAAATATAGGTGCGAACTCAATGAGAACTCCACATGTATTCCATAATAGAAAAACTCTCCTTGAATAAAACTATAGTCCAATAATGGAACTAAGAATAAGATGGGTAATGTGCACTTCATTAGGAGAATGATATTCTCACTCAAGTGCGCTCTATAGCCATGGAATATGAATTATCTCATAAAATTAAGGAAATAGGAATTTACCATATGGTAGCTAAAAAATAGGAATTTTCCTAATGGTGGTTTATGAGCTCATGGTTTTGGAAACCCGTGGTTATTACCCATGGTATTACATATAATAATCCACCGACTAAAAATAGACCTACTATAAATAACAATCTTTCTAAATAGTAGGAAAAATGGAAAAAATGAGTATGTCACTAGGTATGTAATTGAGCATGTACCCCATCGACTGGGATCTGATAGTAAAATGGCTTTGCAAGATTATTCCTCCATTTTTTTCCACCCTAAAAAGATCGAGATAGATGAAAAACAATATAATGATCCAATCCAGATCAAGTACAGTTTCGACCTTCCACATTACAAGGCAAACTTTGCCTCTTTTGCACAACAACCATTTTTTAACTTGCAATTGTAAAATAAACATTATGAACAGTTCTGGTATGATAAACCACACTCCCAACAACTTGCAAAACTCAATTCTAATGTATAATACAACCTTGGGTTACTTTTTACAAACAAGTTGTGCATTTCGAGGGTTTTAATAGGCATCTCTTGCCTATTTTTGTAGAGCAGAGCCTTTTGTGACTGAAAATGAAAAACTGAGTATATAGGCTTATGTAAAATGACTTAACAATTAATTTACAATTTGAACTACTCAATTTGAATGCATTTTGAGACATGGGAGTGCATTTTACTGTATCACAGTGTGCATTTTGCACCAAGGAAAAATTTATAGCAACGCAAAATTTGTCCTCTTTGTCCTACAAGAAAATTTTGGTTCTTTATGCATATCAAAGGGTTCTAAGTTTTCAATTACACAAACAAAGATATAGACAGATGTTCAACTTTTCTACAACCCTGTAACTTGTAATATTTCTTGTAATATTGACCTCTTCATTCTATAAGACAATTTTTTGTATTTTTTTCACAGAAAAGGGTTTTATCTTTTCTAAATGTACAAAGAAAGGTATATATGTAGGATTTAAAAGGATAAATTAAACACTCTTCAACAACATAGTTACCAACTTAATGAGAAATGTGACCTCAAAACGAGAACTCTAGCCCTTAAAACCCATATTTTTTCATAAAAAACAAGAAAATCAACCCCCAAATCAAAAAGTGGTGCTATCGGTAGCACCATTAAGCATGGGCTTAAAGGATCAAATGGCTTCTCAAACAAACTTTAAAATTGCAATTTTTTTCAAGCATGGGCTTAAAGGATAAAATGATTACTAAAAAAAACTCTAAAATCAACCCCCAAATCAAAAAGTGGTGCTACCTGTTGGAGCCGCCCTTGTTTTTTAACCCGTCAGAATTTTCATTTTGATGCTTGAAATCTAAAGTGGTTTTCTTTTTCCCTCCGAGAGATCGATGATCTCTAAGAGCTTGATCACACAAGCAACTATAATTCTTCTACCCTCGAAATAAGTCCTACTTTTCGTAAGAAGGTTTCCTCTTTTTTGTTCTATTTCGGGATCTCGTAGGTCGGATACTATAACTCATGAATTCACACGTCCCGAGTCACGAAATGGTGAAGTCATTTTAAATTTTCACTCAAGACAATAACTAGGGTAAAATTTTTAACTCATGATTAGACGTCATCGGGGTTTCGCACCTTGGCATTCGCCGAACCCAAATTTTTATTTTTACAGCCCTGAGAGTCGAGAACATGAGGCCCTTTCGGGATAACCCTGGTCAAGGATTAAAGGCAAAAAATCTAACCGTGGTTAAAGTTGTTCTCGGCACTTCGCCACTTGGCACTATCTTTTTCGAAAGTTGCGGCGTCTAAAACCTGACTCACGAAGTCACGATGTAATTACAACATGATTAATTAATCACTTAATCCAAGATTACCCTCCCCTTAATTAAGCCTTGTTATCGCAGTCTCGCGGTTTCACAACTCGACATATAATACTCCAAAGTTCACCATTTCGGAGCAAACCCGAGGACATATTCTGTTGAAGGATTGGGAGCACAACATCGCCCTGGGCAAGGAGCAATCCCAAAAGGTAACCAATTCTCTAGAAGAAGCCTTTAATTCTATAGACGGTGAGCTGCTGGGCATTGACAGCGGAGGCGATGCCGAAGTGTTGATGCAAATGAATGTGGAACAGATCTCACTTGATCTGAAAGATAAGGATGAGAGAAATTCGGCTAATATCTCTCAGATGGATATGGTGGACATAGTCCGAGTTGATAAGTACATGATCAAACCTAGCGCGCAACTAAGTGCCCTCGACATCATCGACGCACAAATGGAGGACAAGCTGCAGCAGTTAGCCCGAGAATGTTACTTCGTCGAGGCCAGCTGTCAAGCAGAACCATCACGGCTCATATCCCAACTAGTGGAAAGATGTATCGCCTGTACCGAGTCCGCGCAATGACCAACACCTGGCACTAAGTGAAGACAGAGTAGGAGAAATGGAGCGATTGCTCTCTTCTCTGTCATAACCGAAATTTTGTGACTATTGAGATTCTACTTGCTTTGTAAAAAATTGTATAAATATATCTCAGTAAGAAATAAACAAGGCTGGACCTTTTTGTGTCTTTTGTAATAGAGTTTTACATTGAGAGTTAATACAAGCAGATATGAAGATTCTCAATTCCGTCACTACTGTATTACAAGTTTGCTTCCTTGTTTCTCATTTTTCCATTTCAATTCATAATTCATAATTGATGTGCTTTGTTATACTTTAGTACGACCACTACTATAACGAATGAATTTGGGTTTTCTGTAATTGTTTATTGTCTTTCCTCTGCACTAGCTATCAGCAGGTGTAAGACCAATCTGCATTTTTGGAATTCTACATATATTCTTTGTTACATTGGTTATTTTCTTACATATTTTCCTCTCCTCTTTATATCGTGAGATTTTCCCCTGGTAGGAACCTTACACTATAAACGACTCAATGTTTTTCTCCCACCTCACACCTTTTATTAAAATATGATACAGTTATGGGAACGAGCCTTAGATTTGCATCCATGTTTTATTTCTGCAACTGTAATTTCTCTTTTATAAGAACAAACTGAGACAACACTTAACCTTTCTTAAAGTCATCTCATACCTTTACTGTTCCCCCATCACAGTTCCTGTACCAACTCAACCTAACGTTGAACCCGGACTACTGAATCAAACACATATTTCCTTAAATCTCTTCGACACCATTCTCAAAACGACAACTAACCAGGCCGAACTCGAACAATCATGGACAACCATTGAACGAGACATAACTATTTAGGAACAGTTGGAAGCTAGAGATCGCCAACGTAGGAATCTTCCCTAGTTTCCTTTACCGAAGGTTTACGCTTCCCTCTTCTACACCTATCACCCACTTTCGGATGCCTTGACACTGTACTTTTAAGCCTTAAGTATAGACTCAGGAACAACACTACCGATAACACCAATTTTTCTGATTTCAATTCTTTTTGTTTTCTTATTTTTTTTTACTTTTTAATTGATCCAAAAAAAAAGAATTATATTGTTTTGGTAAATATTTAAAAATAGTGTTATTTAACTACAATTATTTTCTATGTATTGAAGTAAAGGTAAAAAAATGTGTTAAAAACAATATTTTCCACTATATTTAAAAAGTATGGAACCGTAACTTAATTAAGGACACATAATTACATGAAAAAATATTAATTTAAAAAAAAATGGTGTACAACATTTTTAACATTGAATGGAGCATGTAAATATGATTAAAAACACCATTGAATAATAATAAAAAAAAGAAAAGTTTGAAAATAGATGAAAAAACACCGTTGAGAAAAACAAAATTGAACAATTTGAAAATAAATTAAAAAACAAACATTTAAAAAAAAAAAGTGGAAACCTTATGTATCAGAAAATTTAAATATCAAAAAAACACCTAAAAAGGGAAGGGGGTTCTACCAATAGCACCATTTTTAAAAACAGGGTAAAAAAATGGACCCCCCCAAAAACGAGAACTCTGTAAAGTTCTTGTTAAGTTGGTAACTATGTTCAACTAGAATCAAACAATTTGGATGTGAACAAACTCTATATTTTCTATGATTTATTCTTTTTAAAGTATTTTCTTGTATGGGTTAATTATGTGTTGATAAGTTTTATTCATTTTTCTATGTATCATTGGTTGCTTATAAGTCATTCACCTTGAGTTCTCTCATAACCAACCATCTTTTGATTCATCAAAAGGTCATGAATCTTTGTGCATAGAAATAATAATTTTTGGAGTGTAAATGAAGTACTATTTGTCCAAACATGTTAATATTTTAATTATTAATTTACAACTTAAATATGAAATTATGGAGGCTTAACCATCTTTGGTCATGCAATTTCATATAACTAACTTCAACAATTTGGCCCTTTGGTTTTATAAGACAATTTTTAGCTTTTATGAACATCAGGTAGGTTTTTGTTTGAAAAGTTCCAACATAAGGTTATATGCAGGTGTGAAATCAGAAATTACACCTTATGCAAGTTGAATCACTCAATTTGGCTCAAAATTGATACAAGGGCGTGCATTTTACTCTGAGGTAGTTTTACATTAAAATTTACTTGAAATCCCAAATCTAGGTGAATGAAACCAACTTCTCATGTTCTTCAATTGCTCTTTAAATGACATGTAAATTTACAATTTATCTAACTCCATATTACAACTTATAAAATAAATTTTGGAGCTACAGGGAAGCTTGGGCGTGCATTTTAATTTTGTCACTTAGTATAGTTTCAACCTTGCAAATTACAAGCCAAACTTTGTCTATTTTGCATGGAAACCCTTTTTAAACTTGCAATTGCAAATTAAACAACACGAAAAGGTCTACTATGATAAACCACACCCCCAAAATCTTGCACCACTCAAATCTAAGGTACAATACATCCTTGGGTTACTTTTTAGAAACAAGTTGTGCATTTTGAGGGGTTTGCTAGGCATATCTTGCCTACGTTTTCACAACATATTCTTTTATGACTGAAAATGCAAAACTGATCGTGATTTCTCTCATAACCCACCATCCTCTGATTCATCAAAATGCCGTGAATCTTTGTGCATAGAAATAATTCTTTTTGGATTGTACATGCACTACTAATTGTACAAACATGTTATAAATATTGTAATCATTAATTTACAACTTAAATATTAAATTATGGAGCCTCAACCAAATTTGGGCGTGTATTTTCATATAGCCAACCTTAACAAATTGTCCCTTTGGTTTTACAAGGCAATTTATAGTATTTATGCACATAAGGTATGTTTATGTCTGAAAATGTCAATATAAGTTTATAAACAATTCTAAAATCACAAACTACACCTTTTTCAAGTTGAACCACTCCATTTGGGTCAAAATTGAGACTAGGCTGTGCATTGTATTGTAAGGTAGTTTTGCCTTCAAATTTACATGAAATACCAAATCTACGTGCACGAAAGCAACCTCTCCTATTATTCATTTGAATTTTAGATGCATAGGTAAATTTACCATTTATCTACTCCATCTTACAACTTATAAAACAATTTTTGAAGTTTGAAGGAAGTTTGGGCATGAATTTTAGTTTTGTCACTTAGTACAGTTTCGACCTTACAAATTACAAGGAAAACATTGTCTCTTTTGCACAAGAACCCTTTATAAACTTGCAATTGCAAAATAAACAACATGAACAGGTCTACTATGATAAACCATACCCCCAACAACTTGCATAACCCAAATCTAAGGTATAATACAAACCTTGGGTTGTTTTTTACAAACAAATTGTCCATTTCGAGGGTTTTACTAGGCATCTATTGCCTATTTTTGCATAACAAAGTCATTTATGACTGAAAATGCACAACTGACCTTGGTTTTTCTCATAACCCAACATCCCCTTATTCGTCAAAAGGTCATGGATCTTTGTGCATATAAATAATCATTTTTGGAGTGTAAATGCATTACTAATTGTACAAATATATTACAAATATTATAATCATCAATTTACAACTTAAATATTAAATTATGGAGCCTTAGCCAACTTTGGGTGTGCAGTTTCATATAGCCAACTTTAACAATTTGGCCCTTTGGTTTTACAAGACAATTTTTAGCCTTTATGCACATCAAGTAGTTTTTTGTCTGAAAATTCCAATATAAATTTATAGATATGTGTAAAATCACAAAATACACCTTGTGCAAGTTGAACCACTCAATTTGGCTCAAAATTGAGACAAGGGCATGCATTTTACTCTAAGGCAGTTTCTTCAAATTTACACGAAACACCAAAACTAGGTGCATGAAAGCAACCTCGCATGTTCTTTAATTGAACTTTATATGATATAGGTAAATTTACCATATATCGACCTCCATATTACAACTTATAAAACAATTTTTGGAGCTACAAGGAAGCTTCAACGTGCATTTTAATTTTGTCACTTAGTACAGTTTCGACCTTGCAAATTACAAGACAAACTTTGTCTCTTTTGCACAACAACCCTTTTTAAACTTGCTATTGAAAAATAAACAACACGAACATGTCTACTATGATAAACCACACCCCCATCAACTTGCACAACTCAAATCTAAGGTATAATACAACCTTGGGTTACTTTTTATAAACAAGTTGTGCATTTTGAGATTTTACTAGGCATCTCTTGCCTATTTTTGCATAGTCGAGTCTTTTGTGTATGAAAATGCAAAATGGATCTTGGTTTCTCTCATAACCCATCCTCTGATTCATCAAAAGGTCGTGAATCATTGTGCATACAAATCATCATTTTAGAGTGTAAATGCACTACTATTTGTACAAACATGTTATAAATATTGTAATAATCAATTTACATCTTAAATATTAAATTATGGAGCCTTATCCAACTTTGGGCGTGTACTTTCATATAGCCAACTTTAAAAATTGTGCCCTTTGGTTTTACAAGGCAATTTTTAGCCTTTATGCACATCAAGTAAGTTTTTTTGGTCTAAAAATGACAATATAAGTTTATAGACAATTGTAAAATCACAAACTACACCTTTTGCAAGTTGATCCACTCAATTTGGATCAAAATTGAGACTAGGGCATGCATTTTAGTTTAAGTAAGTTTTTCCTTCAAATTTACATGAAATACAAAATCTAGGTGCATGAAAGAAACCTCTTATGTTCTTCAATTGAACTTTAGATGACAGGTAAATTTACCATATATCTAACTCTATCTTACAACTTATTAAACAATTTTTAGAGCTATAGGGAAGCTTGGGTGTGCATTTTAATTTTGTCACTTAGTACAATTTTGACCTTGCAAATTACAAAGAAAACATTGTCTCTTTTGCACAAAAACCATTTCTAAACTTGCAATTGAAAAATAAACAACATGAACATGTCTACTATGACAAACCACTCCCCCATCAACTTGCATAACTCAAATATAAGGTATAATACAACCTTGGGTTACTTTTTACAAACATGTTGTGCATTTCGAGGGTTTTATTAGGCACCTCTAGCCTAATTTTGCACAACAGAGTCTTTTATGATTGAAAATGCATAACTAACCTTGGTTTCTCCCATAGCCCACCATCCTCTGATTCATCAAAAGGTCGTGAATATTTGTGCTTAGAAATCATCCTTTTTGGAGTGCAAATGCACTACTAATTGCACAAACATGTTATAAATATTGTAATAATAAATTTACATCTTAAATGTTAAATTATAGAGCCTTAGCCAATTTTGGGAATGTAGTTTCATATAGCCAAATTTAACAATTTGACCCTTTGGTTTTACAAGGCAATTTTTAGCCTTTATGCACATCAGGTAGGTTTTTGTCCGAAAATGCCAATATAAGTTTATAAACAATTGTAAAATCACAAACTACACCTCTTGCAAGCCGAACCACTCAATTTTGGCCAAAATTGAGACTATGGCGTGCATTTTACTATAAGGCAATTTTGCTTTCAAATTTACATGAAATACCAAATCTAGGTGCATGAAAGAAACCTATCATGTTCTTCAATTAAACTTTAGATGACATATGTAAATTTACCATATATCTAACTCCATATTACAACTTATAAAGCAATTTTTGGAGCTACAGGGAAGCATGAGAGTGCATTTTAATTTGGTCACTTAGTACAGTTTCAACCTTCCAAATTACATGGCAAACTTTGTCTATTTTGCACAACATCTCTTTTAAATTGAAAATTGAAAAATTAACATGAAAAGTTATAATATGATAAACCACATTGATCCAGGTGGATATCGGTGGCCACCCACCTATTCCACAGGCTCAATTTTTTTTCCATCTTGGCAGTTTTTCAGTAGTTTTTCGGGTTCCAAACTTCTGGGGCCGTTTTGAGGCCCTAAACGATGTTTTTTGGGGATTTAGGGTCTAGAAAATTGTCAAAAACACTTTCTTGGACCAGTAAAAAATTGTTCTTCTTGGTTAGACCTTTCCAACAGTGTATCGAGCGCCCCAAATGGAGATCGTATGTAAAAGTTACGCCCCCGGGAAGTTGACGTATCGACTACCCCCATCGGGGCCCACAAACCTTTTGGATTTTCATCTTCCGGGGTTAGGGTTTTGGATTTTACTTATGTTAAAAATGCCCTTAGAGCCTCATTGTAATAATCATCTTCTTGTGAATGAGAGTAGCCATCACATCTCTTCTCAGAGATAAGCTTCCACCATTCTAGCGAGTCTTTCACTGTGTATTTTTACAGTCTCTGTACATTTCTTTCATTAATAGAAATTGTGTATTACTGTATATCTGTGAATCTTGTTATATTTTCGATATATCTATGTTATATTGTTGTCTCTCTTGCAATATCTCTGTATATTTCTGTGTTATATCTCCGCTCTCATTTCGTGCCGAAAATAATCTGGATCAGTGGTATCAGAGTAGGCTGCTCTTTATCGTTTTTCAGTGCATGTCCCCGACGAGGTCTGAGTATAGAAAGTCAAGTCTCGAGCTTGTCTCTCTTGAGGACAATCGCTCTCGTACGCCTAATAAACCCTCCATGGCAGAAGAAAATAAAAATGATGGAGTAGACGATTCTATCAATCTGTTGCTTGAGCAAGCTCTCACGTGACAGAGGGACAAAAATGATGGAGAATTTTTCCCACATCCTTCAGCGCCTGTTGATAGCAACAAGTGCATCTTCATCAAAAAACCACTTTGGAATCACCTCTCCTTTCAAGGTACAAGTCAATTTTGATATTCATATATTTGAAGGTCAGATAGATGCAGATGCCCTAGACAAATGGTTAAATCTGTTAGAAGGTTATTTCTCTGTTCACAATTTTTCTGATAGAGAAAAGATCATCTTCGTGCTCCTTAAGGTTCTACCCCATGTCAAAAATTGGTGGGAAACTTACTAAGAGAAAAGTTCCATAGAGGAGTCTGGAGTACATGGGGCCAAGCCCACTTGGAATTTTTTTGTGGATGCGGTAAAGGAACAATATTACCTTGTTGGAAACTATGAGGACCAGTACATGAGATGGACCACACTACGGCAAGAGAGGGGCCAAGCAGTGCCAGAGTTCACCAATACCTTCCATACCTTGCACATGAAGCTGGGTATTAAATAATCCGAGCGACATCTGGTTCTGAAATACCGTAGGGCTCTATAAGGATACATCCAAACTGAAATGTATTTTCTAGAAATCTCATCACTGGGTGATGCTTATCGATATTCTATTAAAATCGAGTAGAAATTTAAGCACCAAAACAAATGGGAGTTCGGGTCTACAAATACGCAACATCCAAAGTAAGATAAAGACGGATCTAACAAACACCCTCTTGAAAACTATTCCAAGCCACATGAAAATAAGGGTCACGAGAAGACGAAGAAGGACACTAGAAAATGGTGTGATTTCCACAAACGCCCTTGGCACAACACCGATGAATGTCACTCAAAATAGTCATTGGTGGCTGATATCAAAGACAAGGAGCCAGACCTTGATTCATAATATGATTATAAAAATACTGATAAAAGAAAGATCATCGATGTAGATCCCACTGCTATTGTCGCGTCCGCAACAATTCAACCAGAAGAACCAATAGATCCTGAAGAGGGGGGGTGACCTTTTCATTCACAGATGTGGGTGAAGGGGACTCCACTGCATTTTATTTTTGATAACGGAAGCCAGAAGAACCTCATCTTAGCAGAGGTCATCAAACAGTTGGGATTATCAACAACACCACACCCGCAACCATACAACATCGTGTGGCTTCTCCAGGGACGAGATCTTCATGTCAGCCACCAGTGTCAATTGTCATATGGAATCCAACCCTTCAAGGATGAGATATTATGTGATGTTTTCGCACTGGATGTCTGTGATGTTCTCTTAGTCCAACCATATATGTGGAAGTGCCATGCTATTTATGAATCTCGACCTCATAGTGTCATTGTTACTCTAGGGGGTCATCTCTACAGAATACCAAAGGTAGTTCCAACTATTGTTCCACCTAAACAGTGCCGCAAGGTAGTATCTCATACTACAAAATTCAGCTTCTTCACAATCTGTTCAAAAGGGGAACAAAAGGATACTGCAACCACTACAACCTCGACCCAAGCACCTTCTATCCAACATAAGAAGGTCGGAAAGATTACAGAAAAACACAAATATTCCTTCTGCACACAATCCTCTCAGATAGCCCGACTGGTTGAACAAATTCAACCCTGCCAACAACAGGTTCATGGCAACATTCCACAAATCGAGCAGCGCGACATCTCCAACAAGGCAAGCAGATCACCAAGATTCAAATTCAGCAAATGCTTCCCTCTCTCCCCCAGGAACTCAATGCAATGGATACCATTTCTTCCTAAGTAGTGAGGATTGATTTAGGTGGATATCAATGGCCACCCACCTATTCCATGGGCTCGAAAAATAGTTTTCCATCTTGGTAGTTTTTCGACAGTTTTTCGGGTTCCAAACTTTTGGGGTTGTTTTGAGGCCCTAAACGACATTTTTTGGGGATTCGAGGTCCAGGAGAATGTTAAACGAATTGTTTTGGCCCAGTAAAAAAACTTTCTTCTCGGTTAAACCTTTCCAACGGTGTATTGAGCACCCCAAACAGAGATCTTATGCAAAAGTTACGCCCCTGGGAAGTTGGCGTATCAACTACCCCCATCGGGGCCCGTAAACCTTTTGGATTTTCATCTTCCGGGGTTAGGGTTTTGGATTTTACTTATGTTAAAAAGTCCCTTAGGGCATCATTGTAATAATCATCTTCTTGTGAATGAGAGTAGCTGTCACATCTCTTCTTAGATATAAGCTACCAACATTCTAGAGAGTCTTTCACTCTGTATTTTTACAGTCTTTGTACATTTCTTTCATTAATAGAAATCATGTATTACTATATATCTGTGACTCTTGTTATATTTTTGATATATCTCTCTTATATTATTGTCTCTGTTTCAATATCTCTATATATTTATGTGTTATATCTCCGCTCTCATTTCGTGCTGAAAATAATCTGGATCAGTGGTATCAGAGAAGGCTGCTCTTGATCGTATTTCAGTGCATGTCCCCGACGAGGTCTGAGTATAGAAAGTTGGGTCTCGATCTTGTCTCTATTGAGGACAATCGCTCTCATATGACCAAGAAACCCTCCATGACGGAAGAAAAGAAAAATGACAGAGCAGACGATTCTATCAATATGTTGCTTGAGCAAGCTCTCACGCGATAGAGGGATGAAATGATGGAGATTTTTTCCCACATCCTTCAATGTCTGTCGATAGAAACATGCACATATTCATCAAAGAACCACTTTGGAAGCACCTCACCTTTCAAGGTACAAGTCAATTTTGATATTCCTATATTTGAAGGTCAGATAGATGCGAATGCCCTAGACAAATGGTTAAATCTGTTAGAAGGTTATTTTTCTATCCGCAATTTTTTCGATAGAGAAAAGATCATCTTCGTGCTCCTTAAGGCTCTCCCCCATGTCAAAAATTGGTGGGAAAGTTACTAGGAGCAAAGTTCCACAGATGAGTCTGGAGTATATGGGGTCGAGCCCACTTAGGATTTTTTTGTGGATGCAGTAAAGGAACAATATTACCCTGTTGGACACTATGAGGACCAGTACATGAGATGGACAACACTGCGGCAAGAGAGGGGCTAAGAAATGTCAGAGTTCACTAATACCTTCCATACCTTGTGCACCAAGATGGGTACCAAAGACTCCGAGCGACATCTAGTTCTAAAATACTGTGGGGCTCTACACAGATACATCCAAACTGAAATGGATTTTCTAGACATCTCATCACTGGGTGCTACCTATCGATATGTTGTTAAAATCGAGCAAAAATTTAAGCACTAAAACAAACGGGAGTTTGGGTTTGCAAATCTGCAACATCCACATTACGATAAAGACAACTCTAACAAACACCCTCTCGAAAACCAGTCCAAGCCATAGGAAAAGAAGGGTCACAGGAAGACGAAGAAAGACACTGGAAAATGGTGCGATTTCCACAAAATCCCCTGGCACAACACTGATGAATGTTGCTCAAAACAGTCATTGGTGGTTGAGATAAAAGACAAGGAGCCAAACCTTGATTCAAAATATGATTCTGAAAATACTAGTAAAAGATAGATCATTGACGCAGATCCCACTGCTATTGTCATGACTACAACAATTCAACCAGAAGAACCAACAGATCCTAAAGAGGGAGAGTGACTTTTTAATTCACAGATGTGGGTGAAGGGGACCCCACTGCATTTTATTGTTGATAGCGGAAGCCAGAAGAACCTCATCTCAGTAGAGGTCATCAAATAGTTGGGATTGTCGACAACACCACACCCGCAACCATACAATATCGGGTGGCTTTGCCAGGGACGATATCTTCGTGTCAGCCAACAGTGGAAGTTTTAATATGGCATCCAACCCTTCAAGGATGAGGTATTATGTGATGTTTCCCCACTAGATGTCTGTGATGTTATCTTAGGCCAGCCTTATATGTGGAAGTGCCATGCTATTTATGAGTCTCGACCTCATAGTGTCATTGTTACTCTAGGGGGTCATCTCTACAGAATACCAGAGGTAGTTCCAACTATTTTCCCACCTAAACAATGCCAAAAGGTAGTATCTCATTCTACAAAATTCATCTTCTTCACAATCTATTAAAAAGGGGAACAAAAGGATACTACAACCACTACAACCTCGGCCCAAGCACCTTCTATCCAACAAAAGCAGGTTGAAAAGATTGCAACAAAACACAAAGATTCATTATGCACATTATGCACACAGTCATCTCAGATAACTCAACTGGTTGAACATAGTCAACCTCACCAGCAACAAGTTTGTGGCAGCCTTCCACAAATTGAGCAACGCGACGTCTCCAGCAAGGCAAGCAACTCACCAAGATTCAGATTCAACAAACGCTTCCCTCTCTCCCCCAGGAACTCAATGCAATGGAGACAATTTCTTCCCAAGGAGGGAGGATTGATCCAAGTGGATATCGGTGGCCACCCACCTATTCCACAGACTCAAAAAATAATTTTCCATCTTGGCAGTTTTTCGGGTTCCAAACTTCTAGGGTTGTTTTGAGGCCCTAAACGACGTGTTTTGGGGATTCAGGGTCCAGGAGATTGCCAAAGGCGCTAGCCTAGACCAGTTGAAAATCGTTCTTCTTAGTTATACCTTTCCAACAGTGTATCGAGCACCCCAAATGGAGATCGTATGCAAACGTTACACCCCCGAGAAGTTGACGTATCAACTACCCCCATCGGGGCCAACAAACCTTTTGGCTTTTCATCTTCCAGGGTTAGGGCTTTGGATTTTACTTATGTTAAAAAGGCCCTTAGAGCCTCATTGTAATAATCATCTTCTTGCGAATGAGAGTAGCTATCACATCTCTTCTCATAGATAAGTTTCCACCATTTTAGCGAGTCTTTCACTTTGTATTATTACAGTTTGTACATTTCTTTCATTAATAGAAATCATGTATTACTGTATATCTGTGACTCTTGTTATATTTCCGATATATCTATGTTATATTTTTGTCTCTCTTGCAACATCTCTGTATATTTCTGTGTTATATCTCCTCTCTCATTTCGTGCCGAAAATAATCTGAATCACACACCCCTAACAATTTTCACAACTCAAATCTAAGGTATAATACAACCTTGCCTTACCTTTTACAAACAAGTTGTGCATTTCTAGGGTTTTACTAGGCATCTTTGTTGTTATGAATATGAAACCTATATGTATGAAGTATGCATATGGTTTGTAAAACAATAATTTTTTTATGCAAATTATAATACATACACAAGCTACAAATGCAACTTTTGCCCAATTTTCTCCACAAGGTAATTTTCATACCATGACCATTCATAATCCAGTATATGGATAAAATATATGTAACTAGCACTTGGCACATGCACTATATATATATATATATATATATATATATATATATATATATATATATATAT
>ML785089.1:860898-874233 GCA_009831015.1 Picea engelmannii | reverse complement strand
TCATGCATATAACCCCAAACCAAAATGTATATTTCACCCTTCACCAAATTCTGGGGACACAACAACATATATACATCTTGTATTTTTCCCTAACAAGGAGTGCATTTTCTTCAATTCTCTATTTTCAAGAAATTTCACAAGGATAGTGTGCATAATGTGCATAATTTCATGTTAGGTAGTGTAAATTCTTTGGCTAGTAGGGCACAGAGACCCTCACCCAAGTTCTCAAGGAGATAAAATTTGGGGTTGATATGGCACCTAAGAGTCCCACTGGTTGGGCAAGTGGGTGCCTTGGGTGCATGAACATACCAAGGGGATTGCCCAAGCATTAAGTGACCAAGAGAAGGGGCACACCAAAGATATTGGGGCATGTCGACATGAGGAGTGCACCAAGGTTGGGGCGCGTCGGTCCCAAGGGACTGGTTGACGAGTGCATGGGTTCATTTGGGCACACTGGGTCCATGAAGGGGAGTGACGATTTGTTTGGGAATATTTGTCTGAAAAGGGGCACGACACATCCAAAGGATGCGATGATTCACAAAGGTGACATTTGGATTCCATATAAAATAAAAAGGGCACACAACTAAGAGGACACAACAACAAAGAGAGAAATATTAGAGTCAAGGTTCTACAGTAGACTTGGATGAAGAAAGGCGAGCTCCCTCAAGGAGCCAAGTCACTCCACATGGGAGGGATTGTGCTACCTTGACATGATTATATTGATAGATTTGGGGCGACCTTCTTTTGGTTGAGCTTGGGGAATTCCTGTCACAGGTCTGAGTGAGGGATGCTATGAGACATAACTGTAGGCCTATGTGAATTCTTGTGATAGAGAAGAGATGGTGAGTCTATGGTGGGTGAACGTATGAGGTGCACCATAGAAGTTGAAAAAGTTGTTATGACAGATGAGTCTTAGTGTGATGAATCTGTATATGAGTGTCTTGGTGAGATGAGGCGAGTCGTGTGAATTTGTCTAGTTGTAAACTAAGCCGGTAGTGCTCATATTGTAACTATTTTGAAATAATAAGACTTAGTTGGGTGTTAGACACATTTTGTTCGTCCCACACTATATATGTGTGTCTTTTGTTTGTTTTGCAATTGTTCTCTTTGTTTCATGGATGTATTCTCAAATGAATAAGTGTTAAGACTATTAACAAATTGTCTAAGTATACAAGAGAGTTGCACTAGAGTAGGAGTATGACTCGCTCGTAGCCTAGAACAGAGTATGGGTATGCTCTAAGTGAAGAGGCATAGTCTGAATGAAGTATCCTCAGTGTTGCGAAGAAGCCAAGTGAGAAACATCATGGTGTTACATGCCCTCAAGAGGTGCAGGATCGCAAGATTTGGGGAGGCATCCTATGGGGACGTGACAGATGGTATCAAAGCTTGTTCGTTGCATATTTTGAAAAAGGGTTGGTGAGCTCTTCACCTCTATCTCAATGATAGATGGTATAAGAACTTGAATCACAATCTACTACTGCA
The DNA here is from genome assembly GCA_009831015.1 of Picea engelmannii. NCBI lineage: Eukaryota > Viridiplantae > Streptophyta > Pinopsida > Pinales > Pinaceae > Picea > Picea engelmannii. The sequence goes on along the minus strand of ML785089.1, from coordinate 872,751 downwards.
ATGATGACAATGGATAGGGAATATGTGCGAAGACAATTCAATGGGAACGTTCGAAGGCTTGGTGAAAAATTCGGTGGAGCGAACTGGTTCATTGTAGAGAATTTGCATCAGAATTACGACAAAGGGTTCATTTGAAAATGCATTGGAAGGTTGATACAGGTGCACACCTTATATAGACCAAGAGAAGAGTTTGAGGTGAAACAAAGCACTTAGAAAAGGTGGGTGATCACATAGTTCATCGCAGAACTTGTCACAAAGTTGATCACAGAGGTAGTTTGGACGTAGACTTGGTGAAGGTTTGGTAAGGTGGATTGACCTTTCACAGAGATAGTCTAGGAAAAGACTTGGTTGGTTTGATTTACGATAGAAGTAAGGGATAAAATTGTGTGCACACCTTGAGAAGACCAAGAAAAAATTTCGTGGGGTGAATCGAGCACTTCAGGAAGGCGGATGAACACAAGACTTGTTACATATCTGACCACAAAAGTGATTGCAAAGAGGAGCAGTTATGGGTTGTAGCAAGTGGAATCAATTTTTTGAGTTGGACAACTTGAGGTGACCTAGAGCAGCTTCGCAACAAGGAAGTTGGTTGGGAACATTTTCATCATGACATATTTGTGTCATGCAGCACTGAGAACAATAATTTAGTTGAGTTGGGTTGTTGGAAAAATGGGTCGAACACATCCTTCAGATGAGGTAACTCTTTGCATAGTTACGTGAGTTAATTAACATCAATATGACTTAGCAAGCAAGTGGTGTGTGCATGGTGCCTTGAAGAGGAAGAAGTCAAGATGCATGACATTGGAGACGATTTCGACTGGTTAAATTGGAAGTTTGGGACTTATATGTATTTATGAAGTGGACGAATGGAATCATCCTTGTATCACAGTGAAGGTGCTATGCGGGTTTGTGGAGCTACACACAGTGATTGAAGAGATTTCATGTGAAGAGTCAGTGGCTTGGGAATGTGAAGTTCTAGGACAATAGACTTGAACAATGGGTACAACCAATAATGTCAATGGAAAGGTATGGTTGGTTTCGATTTCTTTCATTTCCTAAGTATTATGGTGAGTTCTTTGAGTTCTTTGAAGGGAAGTCGGATAACGCGGTGGTTCAAGTGTAATTTGTTTCCTTAGTGAAAATTGATAGACTTGAGGGGACTCAAGTGGTGTAGATTCAAAGAATTCATGTAGCATTTGGGACGCCTTGAATTGGGTAAATGTCTGGAGAGCTTGGGATGACCTACTTGTATGAGTCATATGGTGGACTTTGGCAGATTTTGGATGCAATTGCGGAGGTGAATTGAGGAGTTTCCTAGCTCTTGGATGAGGTACCTTAGTGCATTGGTGCCTTAGCCAAATTTGTTGGGTCATGCGATGAAAGTGCCAGAGTTTGGACACTAGGAGGAGGTGCAAGGAATTTCTATTCTAGGATATGGATGGAGTCAACAAAGAAGTCGACCAAGTACTATTGGAAGTCAACCTAAATGGGAAGAATGCAGACCAAGTGACTTGGGTGGTGTTTTCTTGTATTTGGTATGTGATATTGGATGAGGTAGATCATACCTTGGTGACTTGTGGATGATTGTGCGATGACTCAAAGATACAGTGAGATCATTCATTGAGGTTGGTAGGATTATTGGTTCGAACATGCCTTAGGCATGGAAGTTCTTTGGGGGTGACTCATTCTACTTGGAGAACTTTGGATAGTACATTGGGATGTTTGAGAAGCGTGGGTGCATTGGCCAGACTTAACATAGATGTTGAGTTGTAGAGAGGTGACTTGACGAAAGGAGGTGAGTTGAGGACTTTCCTTAGTTTGGAGGATTGTGCGAACATGTAGATTGCAGCATGAAGAGAGTACTTGGGCATGGGAGTTTTTCTTGCTTGGGAACCATGGTTGAGGGTGAAGCCTAACCATTCCAAGGTATGGAGAGGTAGACACAACAACATGGTCGGGTGATGAAGTAGCGGGGAAAAGGAAGTTTTGACGTATGTTTCTTGGCATATATGGGACGATTCATATCCGAAGACACAGATGAAGTTGGGGAGAATTAAACCAAGGAATCCATACTTGTGGACTTGATCATAGTTTGATTCACAAGGGAAGAGTTGGTTGGATGTGCATATGCATGGTGATTCCCCTTGAATCTCTACAAACTTGGATGTGATGTAGACTGTGTGTAGTATGTTATATAACTATGTCATGAGGTGGATAGTGGAGTCAGTTGTTGCTAATGAATTTGTTTTCGGGTGACTTCATAATGAAACAAGGTGAGGGGAGATATTTCCTTGGTATGAGGTTGTTGTGTGAATGGACCGAATTGTGAAAGGAAGTGACTAATATTTGGACATGTTGTGCATGTTAGTGCACGAGAACATGACGAAGAGGTTGAAGTATGGACATGCCAGTGGGTTTGAAGTGCAACACTTAGACATTGTGGAGGATCTCCTTGATGAATATTGGATGATTGAAACAATATTAAGGTGAGGGTGAACACTTAAATTAGTCTTTGGAGTTGGATGGAGTGATAGAGATGAAAACAAAAAATGATAAGTTTAGGCATGGAGATGAACATTTCAAGAACTTGATGCAATGATTGGACTAGCTACCCAACCAGTGCAGGACTTGAGGCTAGCATTATGTGAAGACATGACAGAGTTGGTTGAAGTATGGATGCAACATCAAGTTCATAAGAGTTCAACACTTAGACATTTTTGAATTTTTTATTGAGGTTATCACAACGGAAACAACAATAGCAGAATGAAGTGTAATCGTCGTAGCAGGACAATGGAAACAACAATAGCATAACAAAGTGTGATCGTCGCAATGAGACAATGGAAGTTTGAGCATTGTGGATAGAGTTTGGGAAGATATGTCCTTCCACGATTGCGAGCATATTAGTTTCACATAACTTTGGTTAGAGAGAAATGAAGGTGATTGCACGAGGTTGCATATGATTGTAGTGAGTTAGAAAATTGGGGTTTCCCCTTTGCAGGGAAACTTGGGATTTCTAGTTGGCACAAAAGTTGGCGTTTTCAATAAACTTAATTGTGATGGGGGAATGAGTTTGGGTGGAGACTTGGAGATCAAATATTTTGTGGATGTTTTCAGGGATGACAACAACTTGAGGTGGAGGAGGATGTAAGGTCTTCAGCTAGAAGGGCATGGAGACCCTCGCACGAGTCATCAAGGAGATGGAATTTAGGGTTTCTCTGGCACCCAAGAGATGCAACGGTTTGGAAAGTGGATTCCTTGGACACACGATCAAGCCAAGGGGCTTTCCCAAGCATGAAGCGACCAAGAGAAGGAGTGCACCAAATAGGTTGGGGTGCATCGACGTGAGGAGTGCACCAAGGTTGGGGTGTGCCAGTCCCACGGGACATGAAGGTTGATTATTGCATGGGTTCATTTGGGTGCACTGAGTCCATGAAGGGGAACGACGGTTTGTTTGGGCACATTGGACCATTAAGGGGAACGACACACCCAAAGGATGTGACGATTTGCAAAGGTGATTTTTGGAGTATGTTGACTCATAAAATCACAAACTAAGCCACCAAGCCTGCAAATGCTTTCAGAACACAATTTAATAAATTTTATCTATTATTCTATGATATAAATATCTAGATATAGGTGGCCCCCCTAGGAAGAAAGAAATGTCATTTAATTTCAAATATCACCATGGATCAAGTATCTCTTATTCACTAATGTGATTCCATAAGCATGTTTGGCTGGCAGTTTAGAGACTAGTCTCACTTACAGTTTACAATGGTATTGGTTATTTATATGATTTGATTATGAACTTGTTGCAAAAGGAAATAAATGATCTAGCTCATAAATTTCTAACAAAACTTTACCTTGCATTATGTTCATAGATATTATGAAGAAATTAAAAAGGGTTATTGGGAAGTTCAAACTTCTCTCATTTATAGATTATATGTTTCAAAAACATATATGGCATGAGCTTGGTCCTTGTTTTTTTTATATAACAATTTTATAAAAAAAAGAGAGGAAAGGGGTTCATTTGTACAAAGCATTGTATATGCTACATTTTATATAGTCCACCATATGTTTAAAATTTTGATACTATTCGATATCTCACATTATATGGTAATAGTTTGTTGATATAAAGGTGGCATGTTCAAGTTTGAATGCATATAGCATATGGTATAATCCAAGGTGATAAATCATGACACCACCCTTTTGACCTTGTTATATCCTTTCAATGATGATTTGCATATATGCATGTCACATGGTTTATTAGCAGTGAATGTGGCACATAGTGATAAAGGTTGGTCATCATTTGGATATGCATTAAACACTAAGAGGTGACATGGTTATGGGCATGTGTTGAATGGTATGTGTGGCATGATTATTCAATATGTGATTGGTGACTGACTAGAATAATGGAAGGTGAGTTGGATCAAGAGTTAATGGCATTAGTTTTCTTGGGAGAACATGAGGTCCCATGCATTCAATGCATGGTATGTGGGCACTTTGATTGATTTGTTACCTGAAGTTCTAGCATTTTTCTCTTTGCATGTTTGAGTTTTGCTGCTCTGGAATAACATAGATATTCGACCTTGGATGAGACTTTTGTGGGAATTAAAACACATTTTTTTGAAAAGGAAATAATGCTACAGGAAATGTATGTAACCTAGCACTAGACCCATCAAATGCGTAATTATATTTGTGGTCATAATTTGGAAAACAAGCTCTATTTGATCGTGAATGAGCATGTTGTGTGTTTTAGTTTTTTTTTACTCATGGGCATTCATTTTTAAGGGTTATGTTTTTTATGTGAAGTCTTCTCCTATCATACAAAGATAATGTAAGCCATTTTCCTCCCATTCATTTGACTTTCAAACCTATGTAAATATCTCAGGGGTTTTCCAGCTCATGGTTTCTGAACTGTTGTTTCGATGAAGTTGTTATACTTCACCCCACAATTTGTCAAGGATTTCAACTTCACCTTGCAATTTGTCAAGGATTTCATGTCAATTGTTATAAAAGGATTTCATCATAAAATGCAAACTTACCAATCATATTTCATCATCTTGAATCTCCTCAACCTCTAGGTTCCTTTTGTCATTTAGTTATTCCCCTGCATGTCTCTATTTGTAGGTAGAGTAACATTATTTTCAAAGGGAAAAAGGGAAGTCTTGAAACAATTTCAAACCTACATTTTAAGAGTTTTGCATGAGAAAAAATTTATGTGTAACATCCCCCAGCCCAACCGAGGGACATTACAATGCAGTATAAACATAAAAATGAAATTTATAGCCAAATAGTCTAATTCTCTTACTGTTAGTTGATTTCTTATAGCTTACAACTACGAATTTAAAACAGATTTGGATATTGTCTATAACCATAAAATAGATGCATCTACAACATGCTAATAAACAACATGAAATGCAACTAAACAACTCATTACAACAACATATAAAACATTATCATTTACACAAAGTTCATGCACAACAATGACACATGTAAATAACTCAATAATAAGATAAAACAAACAAGAATTGTGCAACCAACTTCTTGGGATAGACGTTCCACCCAACCATAGACTGACTATTCCAAATCTCAACATCCAATCACCCCCGAGATGAGGATAGTGATCCACAAAAGAGGGTGGTCTCTCACAGTCCACTCTCATCTCATAAAAATCTCAACCCAACTGATATTCTACTATAGTTATCCATATTTTCTACCAGGTCTCTTCCTCTTGACATGTCCAACAAAAGGAATGTACCCCTTCATCGATATTAGTCCCTCAGGCATCCCATTCATTTACCAGGGTCTCTCTGGCACAGGCATCTAGGAATATCTTAGTTGGGAACTCAAGGGAAATTGTTGCTAGGAAAACTATCAACAAACCAACAACAAACACTTGTTGTTTTAGTGAAACTCACACAGGAGTTCACTCTTCAGGCATGACAACTTGGCTCTTCCATTTTCTAGCTCCAATTTTATCCAATTACACTCCAACTTGTTGTAGAATTCACCCTCCATGGTTGCACCAGCTACAAGTTCTCTTTCTCTCTCTCTCTTGCTCCTCATGCACAAAAACTCCAAAAAATGTAAAAATGTTGTCCCCACCCATACACATTTCCTCTCCTTTGATTTGCTTTCTTGACTCACACACTTCCCCAATATGATTGTACTCAACCCTCATGTTTCCAAAATCGTTGGGATGTGACCACTCACACCCACCCTCTTACATGTGTTCAATGATTGGCTTTGGGAACACTCAATCAGAAATGGGAAGGTTCATATACAAATATAAAATTTAGGAAAATGGGTTGAATTAATATACATGGGTAATCCCCCCCTTGGACCCCTCTTGGCCATTATCATAGACACTCCCCCTTCTTGTGGATTAATTTATCCTCCATGCCATAGGTTATATCTACATTAAGCATAAATTAAACTAGGGATTACAGTGGGGATGTTACATTCCCCCCTCTCCTACAATTGTGCATCATCCTCGATGCACTCTCTCTCTCTCTCTCTCTCTCTATATATATATATATATATATGAAAATTTACATCACAATGCTTAGAGATAAAAAAAATTGCAATTTAACAACTCCAACAGTAGTCCCAACCAAAATATAACGTTCCTCTCAACTCGTCGACCCAAGGAATGCACCATTCATTTATCAGGGATAGCCCAAGGAATATACCATCAGTTTATCATGGCTAACCCAAAGAATGATACATTCTTTTATCAAGGTCCCAATGCAGTTGGATAGGACTCTAAGATGTGGTTTCAAAATTTTAGCTGCTCAAAATTGAGTCTTGCATTGTATTTTCTTCAAAACTGTCAAAATTTGTGGGTACTCTGCCCACATGTTTTCTTCATGGTCCCATGTAGAATCTTTAGGACCGTAGTAGGTCCATTGAACCTTTACCCTCCATTTGGCTTTGTTCATGAGCACCTTGACTTTCCAGTCTAGTATGTGTATTGGTTCCACCTAGAAATCCCCTTTGTGCTCCACCTGAATCACATTCCAATCAATTATGTGGTTAGGGTTGGGCACATATTCCTTTAACAATGACACATGAAAAGCAATATGCACTCTCATGGATGTAGGTAATACTAGCATTTATGCAACTGGCCCTATATTTTCTAATATTTCAAAAGGTCCACAATATCTTGATGCCAACTTCGGGCAACTTCCCAATCTTAGCGAACTTCTCTTTTCCTTCACTTTTAAAAACACATGTTCTCCCACTTTAAAATATATAAACAATCTGTTCTTTTCTACATAACATTTTTGCCTATCCTAGGAAACCTTTAAATTATGTTTTATCTTTGCCATCTGCTCTTCCATTTCCTTTAGAATTTTTCACCCAAAAATTGGTCTGTCTACTGGATTATCCCAACTCACGAGTGTGTTACATTTTCTTCCATACAATGCCTCAAATGGAATCATTTTCAATGAGGCTTGATATCCATTGTTGTAGGAAAATTCAACTAAATGAATATAATCTTCCCACTTTGATGGTTGATCCTTCACATACATTCTAATCATGTCCTCAATTATCCTGTTATTCCTTTATGTTTTCCCATTTGACTCTCGATGATATGTTTTACTAAGATTTAAATTTGTTCCAAAGCCCTTGAACAAACCTTTCCAAAAATTAGATGTAACTTTGGATCTCTATCTGAAACTATTTCTTTAGGTACCCCATGTAGCCTAACAACTTATTTCATGTAGATATATTCAATATTTGTTGCCTTGTGTGTAGTCTTTACTGGAATAAAATGTGTTGCTTTAGTCAATTTATCCACCACCACCATGATGGAATCATGTTGCTTCATTGTTCTAGGCAACTTAGTAATAAAATCAACCGTGAAAACTTCCCACTTCCATTTTGGAATGGGCAATGGCTGTAGAAAATTTGTTGAGTGTCTATGCTCTGCCTTTACCTTTTTGCATTCTAGACAGCTGGCTATGTAACTAGCTACTTCTTTCTTCATTCCTAGCCAAAAGTATTGGCTTCTTACTGCTGCAATTGTCTTCTGATATCCTGGGTGCCTGGAATATGGCACATTATGCATTTCCATCAGAACTGCATTTTTTAGCTCACCAAAATTTGGCACATATACGTTTCCCTTGTACATGAGAATTCCATCTTCTTTCAGTTCATAAGAATTGAATTTCTGTTGAAAATTTCCTTATTGCAACACTTGTTTTATTTTCACATAGTGTTGATCTGAATTTGTTGTTGCAATAATTTTTCCTTTCAGATCTATCATGTACATGTTGATGGCTTCAATATGCACTTCATGATCTCTCATGTTGAATGCATCAACCACTTTATTCTCCTTTTCCTTTATATTCTTAATTTCGAAGTCATATTTACTCAGAAATTCCAACCATCTAGTTTGTCTGGCATTTAGTGTTGGTTGTCCAAAAAAATGATTCAAACCACAACTCAAATTTCTTACCCATAAGGTAATGCTTCCACATTTTCAATGAATGTACAATTGCTACTAACTCCAAGTCATGTGTAGCATAATTCCTCTTGTGATCTTTTAATTTTCTGGACTCATAGAATACCACATGGTCCCTTTGACTCAGAACTCCACCAAGTCCTTCCTTGCATGCATCGATGCACACAAAAAAATCTTCATTTGGATATGCAATCTTCAAGATTGGTGCACTTGTCAATATTACCTTCAACTGTTGAAAACTCTCTTCACACTTGGAAGTCCATTCAAATTTCACTCCCTTATTTTGCAAGGAAGTGATTGGACTTGCAATCCTTGAGAACCCTTTTATGAATCTTCGGTAATAACCAACAAGACGCATGAATGATCTGATCTCTGTCACATTCTTTGGCGTTGGCCATCCTCTAATGACCTTTATCTTCTCATGATCAACTTATATCCCTGCTGCTGATATTATATGCCCCAATTAGTGAATGTTCTTTTGATAAAAAGATACACTTACTTAGCTTAGCATACAATCTATGCTCTCTTAAAACTTGCAACACCATTCTTAAATGTTGCTCATGTTCCTCTTTTGATTTAGAGTAGATGAGGATATCATCTAGGAATACAATTACAAAATTTTATAAGTACTCCACGAACACTCCATTAATCAAACACATAAAGATTGTTGGGGCATTTGATAATCGAAATGGCACTATTGTGAATTCATAATGCCCATATCTTGTTCTAAACGATGTCTTGTTGATTTATTATTCCTTTATCCTAACTTGATGATATCTTGATCCCAAGTCAATATTTGAAAAGATTCTCGCACCTTTTAGCCGATCAAAAAAATCATCTTGGAAAAGGATACTTATTCTTTATGGTAATCTTATTAAGCTACTTGAAATCAATACACAACCTTGAGGTTCCATCCTTCTTCTTCACAAAAAGAGTCGGGGCTCCCCAAGGTGACACACTTGGGCATATATACCCCTTTTTCAAAAGTTATTCAAGCTGCATATGCAACTCTTTTATTACTGGTGTGCCCATTCTGTAAGGTGTCTTAGACACTGGGGTAGCTCCTAGCACCAAATCAATAGAGAAATCAATGTCTCGCTTTGGTGACAATCCTGTAATTTCTCTAAAAATATCTTCAAAATCCCTCAAGGCCGGATGGTATTCAATGATTTCCACTTTGTTTTTGGCTGCCTCCTTTGTATGGGATGAAAACATCTAACATCCCTTCCTGAAGCTCTTCTTCAAATGCATAGCTGAAATATCTCTAACAACTATAGCTCTTGGAAAGACTTAAATCTTGCCTTGTTTCCATTCCTCATCAAGACATTTGATTGTCTTGTTGTAATAGTATAGGACAACATGATTCTTTTCCAACCAATCCATTCCAATTAGATAGTCATATGAACCCAACGATATGATGTTTACATCTACCTTTGTGCTAATTCCATTCATGTCTATCGGGAAATCTTTAACCAGCTCATTGATTTTCCTCTCAGCCCCTGTGGCTAACTGAACTAACCAATATTTATTATGCTTACTTCTTTGCAATTGAAATATTTCAACAATGTTATCATCTATGTAACTATGGCTATCTCCAGAATCAATCAAAATTGCTATGGGTTGGTTGTCAATCTTACCTTCCACTTCGATCATGGTGGATTGATACTCAACTTGCTTGTTGTCCAAGGCTGCATAAATGCTTGGCATGCTTCCTCCCATGTCTTTCACTATTTCATCCTCTTGAATGTTTTGGATAGTCCTCATTATTTCTCCTTTGTGAGGGAAGTCCATATATAAGTGATTTTCCTCACATCCCCAGCATTGAACAAGTTGTTTCCTTAGCCTTTTTCCAAATGAATCTGTAGTCTTGTGCTCATTTTGGGATGAATGACCTTGCTAATTTTCTTGGGAGTTATTTATGAAAAAATGTGGATTAAAACCTTTTTGTGTTTGTTCCCTTTTTCCTTTCATCTTGTCATTCCAATCTTTTTGGAAAAAAGGCCTTCCTTTGCTTTTCTCTTAAAGGTGCCTTTCTCTCCTTATGGTTTCTTCCAAGGTCTTGGGGTTGTCATATTGAATATTGTAACTAAATAAGGAGGGTAACCCACTTAGAAACCTTTGTATTTTGAACTTCTCATCCTTGATGAAGTAAACATACTTCAACAATTCAAACAACCGCTTCTCATATTCCTCCATTGTCATGGTTCCCAACTTGAGTTAAAAAATCTCTTTCATTTTTATTTCATAATAATGCTTCGAAAAATATTTCTCTTGGAAATATCCCTTGAGTTTCCTCCATGAGATCCTTTTATCATTGAGGTTATTGGCTTTCTTAATTTGATCCCACCACATGGCTTCCTTTCCTAGCAAGTGGTAGGTGACAATTCTAGCTTCTACTCGGGAGGGGTAATCATGCAACATAGAATATTTCTTCATTTCCAATAGCCAGGCCTCGGCCTCTTCACCCTTCTGATGTTCACCATTTAAAGTAGGTGGTTTTATGTTCCTGAGTTCACCTTGCAAGATGTTTGCCTCAGGCCTTCTTCTTTGCCTATGAACAAGAGACACACTTGGGATGCTCCCTGGCCCTGAAATTGCATGATTTCTTCTAGTGGAATGCCTTGGAGAATGATGGATCATGCTCATGCTTCTTTATTTCCTATCATTTCCATGATCATCCCTTTTTCTAGGGGATCTATATGTTGATACTTGTTTAGCACTAGTTACTTTCTTGGTGCCAACATCTTTGTTAACTTTCTTATGTAACATGATTAAGCTCTGAAGTATATCTTCTCGAGACTTCATAATCCTTTCATTATCAACTTTGTATATCTACAATTACCTATGCATGCTTCTCATAGTGACACTCTCTTTCCTATATCTTCTTCCATTTGACTATGTCTCATCATTTCCCATGCTTACATCTAGACCTCTAATCTCTTCCTCACGATTGTAAGATCCTTGAGCATATTACATAACTACAATCCTCATATAAGAACTAAAGTTTCTTTCTATATTGTTAAAAAACAATTCTACCTCGGGAAACATGTCACATATTTAGGTGTTTTTTCGGCACATGGTTTCTTTGCCGATGGTTTTCTATTTCAAGTTAATGAATTAGGGTTGTTGACTAATCTAGGTCATTGGGTTAGGGTTTTGGATGCCAATGGATCCTATATGTATATTGTATTGTAAACAATGTATCACAATGAATGAATATAAAATATGTTGGTTTTCCCAGTTTGGGTTGTTGGAAGATTGGTTGTTGTCATTGATGTCAACCCTAGTCATGGGTTTTGGACCAGAAGATTGATGAAGTTATTTGGACATGAAGGAAAATGAAAATGAAGATACAACACCCATGGATGGATAGTATACATCATGCT
>ML785089.1:814015-860279 GCA_009831015.1 Picea engelmannii | reverse complement strand
ACAAGTCGGGTCTTCTGAACAGACCAGAATTGAATAAAGTTTCATTATCTCTCATATATGCTTGGGTGGAAGGAAGGGGCAAGGATAGAGAGTTCAGATCTCTCTTTATATTGGAGGATTGTATCTTCCTATTGGAGGTTTATACCTCCCTTTACATTTGGAAGCTGTAGCTACCTTTGGAAGTCATTACTTCCCTTGAACAAAAACTATTGATTATTTCTCATATATTGTGCATGGTGTATTGTGGCGTATTGGTGTAACTCTTATACTATTGTTAATTTATCATTGGATATAATTGAATGGTTTAAGTATAAGTTGAAAAAGGTTTTAAATTGTACTTGATACTGATTCACCCCCCTCTCAGTATCAACATGGGTTTCCAGGGGAAAAATATCTGTGTAATGTTTGTATTTTCCATTGTATCTTTTATGTTCTTTTACTAAAAATGTGTTTGCAGTAAATATTGTACAAGGTTAAAATCTACATTTGGTATCAGAGTTATGTTGGCTTCAGAGGGACACCTTTGTGGTCAAGGTTTTGGCTCAAGACTATGATAAGACTTGCTATAGTGGGAGATCTGTGGTATTGATTTTTCAGGTGAAAAGAAATGGAAAGCAATTCGAAAATGGAGATTGAGAATTTTAATGGGCAAATTTTTGAGTTGTGGAAGCTCAATATGGAAGATTTGTTGGTGGACAAAGATCAGTGGATCACGGTAGATACATGTACTACACCTACAAAAACTTCAGCAGATGACTAGAAAAATTTGGATCGGAAGGCAAAGAGCACAATCCAATTGTGCCTCTCAGATTCAATATTACTGAATGTGTCAGAGGAAGCTACAACCAAGGATTTATGGGAAAAGTTGGGGAATTTGTATCAGTCTAAGTCCCTAGTAAATAAACTATTCCTAAGAAAGAAGCTATATAACCTAAGGATGAGAGATGGAGAGTCGGTGGCAGAGCATTTGAACACTTTCAATACTGTGGTAAGTTAGTTAGTATCTGTTGATATTAAAATTTCAGATGAAGATAAATGTATCAGTTTACTGTTTTCTTTACCAGACTCTTGGGATAGTCTGGTTGTGGCCATAGGTAGTAATAAAACTACCTTGAAGTTTGATGAAGTGGTATCATCCTTGTTTTCAGAGGATATGAGATGGAAGAATATGGAAGGACAGAGCACAACCGCATTATTTGCAAGAGGACGTTCCCAGGAAAGAAATAGATCTAAGTTCTCAAGTGGGAGATCTAAGTCTAAGGGTAGATCTAAATCTCCCAAAAAGTTTGTAAAGGTATGTTGGATATGTGAAAAAGAAGGGCACTACAAGAAGAAATGTAGATACAAAGTTGAGAAAAGGAATGGATCTGAAGAATCTCTTTCTACAGAAGAAAAGACCTCCAAGGAAGAAGGCGGGGATGTGTACTTGGATTCTTCAAGCACACATGCAGATCATGAGGCATGGTTGGTTGACTCTGGTGCATCCTTTCATATGACTCTCCACAGGGAGTGGTTCTATGAATATGAAAGGTATGATGGAGGTAATGTTTTCTTAGATCATGATTCAACAACCAGAATCATAGGATGAGGAAAATTCAAGTTGAGGCTCATAGATGGAAGGATTATAACACTTCCTGGTGTTCTGCACATCCCAGGTTTGGCCAGAAATTTGATTTTTGTGAGAAAAATGGACGATGCAGGGGCAAAAAAAATATTTGAAAAGGAAACATGCATGATGGTTCGAGGAGCAATGGTGTTGTTGAAGGGAGTTTGGTTTGGAACTCTGTATAAGTTGCAAGGAAGCACTATTAGTGATGGGTGTAATAGTTCCATTGTTGCTGATATTGGAGTTGAAGAAGAAAGAACTCCTACAGTCTCTGGAGAAAATTTTATGCCATGGCATCAAAGACTGGGGCATATCGAAGAGAAGGGTCTTCGACTACTACACGATAAAGGTATGGTTGAAGGTATGCCTAACTGTTCTTTGGATTTTGATTTCTGTGAACATTGTCTATATGGGAAGCAGATTTGGGTAAGATTACCCTCTAGTGCAATGAAGGTAGAAGGAATTTTACAGCCAGTTCACAGTGACATTTTTGGACATGTTTCAGTCCCATCATTGGGAAAATATGTGTACTATGTCTCATTTGTTGATGACTTCTCGAGGAATACTTGGATATATTTCCTCTAGAATAAATCTGAAGTCTTTGACATGTTTAAAGATTTTAAGGATCTTGTTGAGAATCAAACAGAGAAAAGAATTAAGGTGTTGAGGACAGATAATGGCGAAGAGTTATATGGGAATGAATTTGAAGAATTCTGTAAGAAGTTTAGTATAGCAAGGTAGAAGACTACTCCATACACACCTCAATAGAATGGAGTTGTAGAAAGGATGAACAAGACATTGATGGAAAAAGCAAGGTGCATGCTCAATGGTGTTGGGTTAGGGAAAGAATTATGGGCAGAGGTAGTGGGTACTACATGTTACCTGGTCAACAGATCACCCTCATCAATGTTGGATGATAAGACTCCACAAGAGGTATGGATTGGTAAGGAACCTTCTCTCACACATCTCAAGGTATTTGGCTATGATGCATATGTTCATGTTCCAAAGGAAAACAAGAGTAAGCTAGATAAGAAGGCTGAAAAGTGTATCTTTATTGGATATAAAGATGGTCTCAAAGGTTATAAGATTTGGAAACCAGAAACTAAGAAGGTAGTACATAGCCAAGATGTGGTATTTAGAGAAATGAAGGATGTTGTTAAACTAGAAGTCCTACCAAGTAAGGAAGAACTAGAGAAAATAGAGTTTGATTTAAAGGATGATGAATCAGACTCTACAGAAGAACATGAATAAGAAGAAGACGATCCTCATACTCCAGTATTGAGGAGACCGGTTCAAGAAACACGGATACCGGAAAGGTATACTCCATCTTATTTCCGTTCAAATTTTTGTTTTTCTATTACTGATGATGATCCTAGAACTGTCATGGAGGAAGTGGATTCAGAGGATGGAAATCTCTAGAAAAGGGCCATGGACGAAGAAATGGCATCTTTGGATAAGAATGAGGCTTGGGATCTAGTGGAGTTGATGACTGGAAGAAATCCCATTGGCAACAAATGGGTATTTAAAAAGAAGCTAAATGAAAAAGGAAAAGTGGAGAAATACAAAGCTCGGTTAGTAGCAAAGGGTTATTCCCAGGTTGAGGGAATTGATTTTGGTGAGATTTTTTCTCCTGTTGCCAAGTTAACCTCTATAATATTTATGTTATTTGTTGTTGCTGCATTTGATTTTGAAGTAGAACAGATGGATGTGAAGACAACATTCCTACATGGGGATCTGGAAGAATAAATCTATATGAAGCAAACATAAGGTTATGTTGTGAAGGGAAATAAGGAGCTGGTATGCAAGCTAAAAAAGTCCCTATATGGTTTAAAACAATCATCAAGTATGTGGTATAAAAAATTTGATACTTATATGCTGGGACTTGGCTTCAAAATAAGCAAAGAGGATCATTGTTTGTATTTTAAATTAATTGGTGATCATTTGATTTATTTGGTCTTGTATGTGGATGACATGTTGTTGATAGGAAACAACAAGGAGATTATCTAGGATGTGAAAACTCAGTTGTCCTCTAAATTTGACATGAAGGATCTCGGTGCTTCAAATTTCATTTTGGGCATGGAAATTAAAAGAGATCATAAAAGGACAAAACTATGGTTAAATCATAGAAAATATGTCGAGACAATATTGTAGAGGTTTAATATGCAGGAATGTAAACCGGTCAAGGTTCCTATTCCTGTTGGTGTAAATTTATTTGCAGATCAATGTCTCAAGACACATTAAGAGGAGGAGGACATGTCTCGTGTTCCATATGCGAGTGCAATTGGCAGTTTGATGTATGTAATGGTCTGTACTAGATCGGATATTTCACATGCAGTGGGATTTTTGAGAAGGTATTTGTCAAAACCAGGGAAGGAGCATTGGACAACAGTAAAAAGGGTTTTTAGGTATTTGCGTGGCACTGCTAGCTATGGATTGTGCTACGAAGGAAGACAAGGAATGGACAGAGTGGTGGATATACATGGCTTTGTGGATGCAGACTGGGCTGGAGATATAGATTGTAGGATATCTACAAGTGGGTATGTGTTTAACCTATTTGGAGGAGCAATAAGTTGGATGAACAAAAGACAGGCTGTAGAGGCACTTTCAACTACAGAAGCTGAATGCATGGAAGCCACTCATGCAAGTAAGGAAGCAATATGGTTACAAATATTGTGTTCAGGTATTGGGTTGGTACAACAAGATGTAAGGATAGATTGTGAGAGTCAAAGTGCAATTTTTCTGGCGAAGAATATGGCTTATCATTCAAAGACAAAGCATATTGATATTGAATATCACTTTGTGAAAGACATGATTGAAGAAAAGAAAGTATTCCTGATGAAGGTGGACACTTTGAAGAATGTTGTAGATTCATTAAAAATTTGTGAGCACTGAGAATTTCTCTTGGTGTAGAGGATCCATGGGCATTGCTGCCTTGGATTGTTGACTATGTAACCCTGTAACCCCCTGTATGCAAATAAAACAACAAGTGGGATAATGTTGGGTATGTGTTATATTATTTGCATGAGTAGTAATGTTTGTGCATTGCATCGGGCACACAGGGGGGTTAGAGGGGGGTGCAAGGGCAACGCCCCTAGAAAATAATATTCTGCCTCGGTTACGTGTCACATATTTAGGTGGTTTTTCGGCACATGGTTTCTTTGTCGATGGTTTTCTATTTCCGGTTAAGGAATTAGGGTTGTTGACTAATCCAGGTTATTGGGTTAGGGTTTTGGATTCCAATGGCTCCTATATGTATATTTTATTGTAAACAATGTATCACAATGAATGGATATAGAATATGTTGGTTTTCCCGGTTTCAGTTTCCAGGGGAAAAATCTTTGTGTAATGTTTGTATTTTCCATTGTATCTTTTCTGTTCTTTATTGAAAATCTGTTTGCAGTAAATATTGTACAAGGTTAAAATATACATATACCTCTAATTCTTCAAGAAATGTGCATGTAATAATTATTGTTAGAACATGCGTATTGTAAACCATTTCATTAATTAGAATACATGTTTCCTCATCAATTTATGAAAGCCACATTGCATCAATTCACACTATGATTACCTATATGCATTCCTCTCTAAAATATATTTCCAATGGATTTACTCATGCCCCAATCCTATCTCAGAGTTGAAATTTATGGCTTCTTGAAAAAACCATTTTCACGCCTTTCTGTGCATTTTCTCTACTAGTGCAATTTTATTGTAATGCCAAGTTATGTCAATTGCAGAAGAAAATATGATAGGAAATGGAGAAACTTTTGTATGAGGAATAGATAAAAATAATAGCATGGAATTCATAACAACTCTCAGAATTTCAATATGACATTCTAGTAAAAAACTACAACAATATGGAATCTACAACTTTGTCCTTTTTCACTCCTTTTTCCAGACTTGAATTTTTAGCAGAACTGGCTATCTCTCAATTTGTGCACTTTTGGAAAAATTTCATTACACCAAAGTTGTTTGTCTTGATGAGTATATAAAAAGTCTACTAAATTAAATTTACCATATTTGTGATCTAGGGTCACTTTTCCTTCTAAGAAAATCTTAAAAATCCCTAAAAAGTGGCTCAGAATAGTGGATTTTGGCCTATTTCAGTGTCCCCATTCCAATCTCCATATAATTTATTCAATTCATTCGTGGGTTATTTCTGTGTATGATTTTTGGACTCTCCCCAAGAGTTTGGCCTTAATCAAGACTTATGTCAATGATCTGGACCTAAATCTTTAAAAACCACTATTTTGCAATTTCTGCCAAATCCAAGAAGAATTGGACAAGGTCCCTCTCTGGTGATTTCGTAGGCCTCCTCTCTATGGAAAAAATCCATATGTTTCATCCCAATTCATTGTAAGTTTCTCTAGTTATGGCCAAAATAATTTTCATATCCGCCTACGTGCAATCTGCATCGTTGATCTCAGGTCAGAAGCAATCTAGTTACAATTCTATGCATGATTAGAAAATAATGGAAAATAGAAAGAGCCTTTGTGTATCTCATAACCTTGACATTTTGATAACATTGCATTAAGTCTACAGTTGTGGAGGAATTATTTATTGTCTCGAATCCTTTTCCTTCGTCATATGGGTCATTGAAAATTGAGGATAGTTGTGCATTTTCTTGTGGCCTCAAGCCGTTGGAAGTTTTAATGCTCAGTTTGGCCAGTAGCTCGATTTTGTATTTAGAAAATTTTCGACTTTGTAGTTTTAAAGAAGGAAATTATGTCTTCCCATTAACTCGTGAATTGGAATAAACATGCTATAGTATGTTGTTCTTTTGGGTTGAAGTTTAAATCCCAGAGAAATTTGAGTATATACTTGAGTTCGATTCTTATTATTTGTTAAAAAAAATGATATAAATGTGTTTAAAATTATGATGCTAGACCCAATTTCAGTCCTTGTTGTTCGAAGATATATATGATGGTGACATAAGTTTCAATGATGTGCACATTTATTGTTTTTTGGATTACAATATGTACATTTTGACAGAGGAAAATTATTTTTAATAGGGTCAGATTGGACCCAGCTGATTTGAAAATATAAATTGTTGAAATATGTTTTGTTATGATTTATGGACTCTATTGATTGTTGAGCATAAAAATGGTGTCTGGGTATTGAAATGACAATGTGATGGATTTTTGAGAAGCCATAATGTTTTATATACAAGATCAAACCACTCATATCAACACTTTCCATAAATTATTCCTTAAATCACGTTTCCATATATCATTTCATAATGTATTTTATTCCCCCCATGATATATGAAATTAAAGGTTTCTATATCAGTTAATGTTATAAATGGATAACAAAAATACATTTCTATGATGAAAGAGAATATTTCTAAGAGTATGTTTCAAAGAAAATATGATAAGTACATTTTTTGGATTGTTCAAGGACAATGCCCTCATGCTCTCATTTTTCATAAGCTATTCCTAGTTCCCAATTTCATTTTCATTTTGATCCATATTTCCCCCCCTGAAGTATACAAACTCATTAGACAATGTAAGGCTAGAAAATATGGTTCATAGTTTGACAGGGCATGTATGAAATGATTATTGATGACAATTTGATTTGTAAAATGGTCAATGATGGATGTAATATTATTTTGAACATGTATCATTATTTTCCTTACCATAATTTCATTTTTCATACATCACAAATCTCGTCATATTCCTAGATTTCATTGGAATTCCCATGTTCTTAAAATAATAATTACTCGTGTGGGATGAGGAAACGTTTCAAGGCAGTGATGATTGTTTTTTTCATCTTTCACTATATGTCCTTGGTTGCTTGCATGATTGTTTGTTGTCATACAAAGCTATCTACAAATTATATTTATTTCAAATTGTATTTGATGTCTCAACTGCTATTGTTACATACTCTAACTGAGCCTTGCACTTATAAATGAGTTTCTTCAGCAGAGGAAGTCATCGCATAGGAAACATAGGTAGGGGTAGAAGGCCCAATGATTCTTGGGAAAATAAAAGACTTCATTTCTCAATCCACTTTGATGTTGATTCTAAGTAATTCAACCAGCTCCTACAAACAAGATTCTTAAACCTAGTATGGTAAGGATCCTTTCAACCCCATCCTCCACCTGAAATGCCACCTCTCCAACCTCATCATAACATTTCTAGTATTCATGTACAACCACATATGGCTTTACCTCCTGAGATCCTAGCTAATGAGGGTTGGAATGAGATTGTTAACCCTATTCAAAATCAAGTTCAAGGATGGCCCACAACTTCATTACCATTTATGACATCTTTTGATTTGAACAACAAATTGTATATTTACGTTTTATAAATATACTTGCATATAGTAAATATTTGGGAGTCACAAGGATGTTTACAAGTATTTCATGTGAAACTGATGTGTAAATGATATTTGATGGCATTGATACATAATTATTGTTGTGGAGATACAAGGGGATATGCTGAAAATTAAACAAAGGTCATTAGGGGGTCCCACCTATTATTTAGTATTTATTTTACCCTTATCATTATTTATTATTATTACTTAATTATGAGTTGTCCCTTTTTAACTAAAATTAGTTAAATAACTTAACTAAAAGGTAGTTGGAATTACTCAACTACGTTTGAGAGAATAAAAGAAGAATTCAAGGGAAAAGCAAAAAGGTGAGAGGAGAGATAGAGACAAAAAATCTATGATAAGGTTTGATCTTGCTCTAGAATGAGATTGCATTTCTACTTCATTCATTTCTAAAATACTTAAAGGATAAAGACTTCTTATTGGTAGCAGGGCCTTATTGAAGGTGGTAACAAAGAGGACCAAAGAGCATTGATTATTGACATGCTTATAAGGTTGACATATGTTTCTGATAGTTTGTAAATTCTTATTGTATTTATGAATTGGTTTTCTTTGTTGATTAGGGATTTTGTGCAGAGTCAAGGAAGTGGAAAATTGTAGCCTGTTGATCCACTTATTATTCAGTCTTGGCTTTATTTGGGAAGCACCAATCGTCTTTGTGATGATGTAATCTTTGTCTTCTAAGTATTTTCCTGGTCCTTACCCATTTTGGGTTTTAAAGAATGTATTTGGTAGTGTTCATAACTAAATGAATAAAATCTCTTGATGGTTTTGAAATCTCATTTTGGATTATGTATGTGATCTCTTTTCAGTTGTTTTTTTGTTTACATAATTTTTTTTATATTTCTGATATATTTTTATTTATTTTTCTTTATCATAAAACAACATAAAAGACAACGTTGATCTCGGGAACATATTTCTTGAAGGTTAATTGATAATTTTGCAAAAGGGCTATAAACATAGGGTAATAATATCGACTATCTTGTCTTAGCCTGTAAGGATTCAAAAATGTTGGTATTAGGACAACACTTATTTGTCATCAACTTTTATTTGGCGATCATACTGGGGAAGGAATGTTCAATGGTTTTTCTCCAGTTTTGATTTAAATGCTTATATATATTTTTGTAGCAATGCATTTACTCACCTCGCCTCATCATGAATAATCTAGATTTTTATTTGATCACCAATTTGTCCATGGTTGGGTGTCCTCTTTTCAAGGATTACCCATGGGACTCTTCTCATGATCATGTCAACAAGTTCATTTAATTTTTTCATTTTGTTGGGGTTTAATATGTTTGTATTGATTCTGACTTTTTTCCTTTTACTATTCGTGGCCAAGTAGGAGATTGGTATAGGTTCATAACTCCTAACCCTAATTTGGTGGGGAAGGCTATTTTTACAAAGTTCATTTCCAATTTTCCTTCTCCACCTATTTCACAATACTTTGAATCCTTGGCTAAGATTCTCCCTGCCCCTCCACAATATGATTTTTGCAGTGGTCCTCATGTGCAATCAACTTGTAGATTTTTCTTAGAATCCAAGCAAGTTTACCAGGAAAACCCTTACCTCTTCTTGAATGTTCAAGAAAATGTTTTTTTATCTCACAATATCTTATCAAGAAATTTATGGGTTTTTAATGAGTCTTTCTCTTATGAATCTTCTCATGTTATCCTTGATCATGAAACTTTATTTGATTCCTTTCCTTTTGATGAAACTCTTTTCGAATTTCATTTTGAGCAAGATCATGTTATATTTGATGAAACAATTTTAGAGGACGAATCTTGTGAAGAAAAAATTCTTGACTTACATGGTATTTCCCCCCATATAATTCTTCCTCATTGTCATCCCAAATAAATTGAGAAGGAGGATTCATGGGATGATTTAGCTTCATGTGATTTTTATTTTGAGAACATGGTAGAAGATGTTTTTGTTAATACATGTCAACCTAAAAATTATATTTGGCCAAACAAATATGTCAATAAAGAGATCCAAGTCGAGCATCTATTCCTTAATAATGAACATAATCCGTAAACTCCATCTCTTGGTTTTAAAGATGATTTGACCAATCAATCCATTTCTCATGTTCAAAATATCACCTTCTTGAAACTAATAGACAGACCCAATCACAAGATCGTGATTTATCTTAAATGTTTCATTCATATACATACAATGAAGAAGATGACTATGCAAATAAAGATGATGTTGACCTCTACAATCCCCTTTATGATAAAGTATGTTATGATGAAGAATGGTGAAATGTAATTGATGAGGAATATTTTGACTATATTGATATACAAGATCATTCTCTTTTCGAAGACCCTCGTGAACTTAATCAAGATCTTGAAATACATAATGTTTTTTCAAATCCACTGTTTCAATGAGAAGAAGTCAGTCATCTCAACATTGATACGCCTATTGATACATACACTCTTTCTTTTGATAATGATCATGCTTTCAAGGGCATTCCTAGGTTTTTGAATCCTTTATATGAATCTTCTTTGCATTATGATGACCCTATTTATGATAGGAAGATTCCAAAATATGATATTGATATGTTTGATGAGTGCAATGACCATATCTTTAATATTCAAATATTAAAGCTTAATCATGAAGTTCTTGATCCTATTGATGCTTTCAATGTAATATGCAAATCTCATCTTGTTGGTTGGCATGTCTTGCAAGATGGTAATCAATTATTCTGGATTTAAATTGGTCCCCTTCATACATTGTATGCATTAGTCAGTCAGCATTCTTCTTCTAATGCCCTCAAAGCCATCAATCCAACATGGGGGTTTGTGTTCCTTTATGCCAAGTTTCACTCTATTTGAATTTTCAATGGTTGGTTATCCTTCTCCTCGTACATAAATAAACAAATTTATTTTGTTTATGTTGCTTTGTTTCCTTTTTTTATTTCATTGCATCAAACATCAAATGCATTTTGCAGTCATCTTCTTTACTGCTTAAGCTCTTTTCTCCTACTGTTGTTTCAATTTTCATTTCACATATTTCATGGACTTATTTTACTTTGTACAAATTTTGTTTTCTATTTTTTTAGTTTTCATTTTTCTTTAGTTTTCAATTTTGTAATTCTTAAGTCAAGCTGGATCATTCAAGCCACTTACTTTGTCATGCTAGCTGTAAAATTTTGCTGATGTGTTGAAACATTCATAATAATGGTAAGAGACAGATGATATTTTGGGTCCATAACACTACTTATGTGGCAGTTACCATACCTACCGAGTCTTCCTCACACATGAAGTACTAAGTTATTCCCATTTCTTCTTTCATGTTCTTCCTGTTATCACCATAACAATTTTCTTATAGGATCCAAGTTTCAAAAATTTAGCAGAGAGCTACATCGCTGTGGAAACATGATAGTTTGGGGGACCGGGCTACATCTGTCAACATATGGACAAATGTAGCGGAGACGTGAAAGGTAGGACCTAGCGGACCATAGATCTTGGAGCGACCTAGATCAACGACCAACAACCATATCGGGCGATGAAATAGTGCGAGACTTAATTGTTTGAGGGTGGGCCAGGGAAAACTATCGTGGTTTCATTTGTGGACGTGTGGTTCCCTCAGAGGGACATTAGGGCGAAAAACGGTCTACCTAAAATCATTTTCTCCAATCCCCGATATTGGAAGTCGATGGGACCCGAAGGACCGTCGATCTTGAAGCAGCCTGGATCAATGGCTAAGACACATATCAGGAAATGAAGTAGCATGGAGGATAATTATTCGAAGGCAAGATGGGGAAACTACCATGGTTTCATTCATGGACGCGTGGCGCCCTCAGAGGGACATCGGGGCGAAAAAAAATCTACCTAAAACTGCTTTCTCCAATCCCCGATATCGAAATCACGTATAAAAGGAAGGTCTCGTGTTGATTATTCTATAATATTTCAAAGCACTTGAATGTTTGAAAAGTGGTACAAACCCTCCATTCAAAATTAAATCTCAACAATGAACCAATTCTACACATCCTCCGCTGAGTTATAGGTATTTTCCATCATGGCCACCAAACCTCTCATTTTTTCCATGAAAGAGCAAGATTCCGCCTCTAAAGAAGAAGCCCTAATTGACATGGATTCAGATGTAATCGACACAAAAATTACAGTTTAACCCATTTCTGTGTCCAGATCCAATTTGTTAGACAATGTCAGAAAATGGATACCCTTCCTCGAAGCGGTCGAAGCTTCCATTACCCCTTAGGCCGTAGAAGTTGTTTTCCCCTTCCCTGAGTTCGTAAGCTGGTGTGCCGAGCAATATTCATAGGAAGAAAAGGTTATTTTGAATAATTTAGGGTCAAAAGTCTTATGTGAAATAGATAGTCCATCCATTCGACACACCCTCAGTATACCAGAGTCATCCCTCACAGTGTCAGAGCCCTTTGAGGAAGAGAAAATGATCACAGTTTACCGAGAGTGTCCCTCTGAATTAAAAACCCTATTTCTACAAACCATTGTTAAACCTGAACACCACTCTGAGAGCCTGTCGTTGCCTGCCAATGTAAGTGTCATGGTCATCGAAGTCCAGTGGGCTTGCTCTCTACTGAGTCAAATTTTAGGGTTGGATAATGAAATTTTTTTAGTAGAAGTCATGTTAGGTTTCCTGTTGACCTTTTTTATGTCAGAGTCTAGTCAGTCGGTTCGTATATGTTTTCACAAATTTATCGCTAAAAATATACACCAACAGTTGGTAAATTTCAATTCATTGAGACACTTTAGATACTACACACACCTACTGAGAATGTTCTTGGAATCAAATAATACCGAATTCCCTAAGGAACATTCATCTCGACTGAATGCAAGAGGATCACCATGATTATTTTCATAAACAAGATCATGTCCAAGTTTTATAGTCTTATCTTCGGCATAGACCTGCCAAGGGTTTTAGAAGAAATGAAAAGCTCTTTGCAACCAAATCTAGAAAGAAGGGTGGGAGATTGGATGTTGTTCATACAATATATTGTTATTTGGGTATATGGCTATCAAGAAGGACCTCACCTTCTACCAGTGTTTTTGAATCCCAGAGTCTTTACTTTAGAGTTCATCAGGAAAATTATCATTTCAGAGACAAAGCATTTTCTAAAAATGCACAAAGCATCTAACTTAAAATTCCCTTTCATGGTAGGGCCCTTTGTGGTAAAGACCAGGTCTTGTTTACCTCATATTCAAGCCAAACTCAGTGAGTTTGGGTTTACATAGTTATAAGGGAGGAGATACGACCCACGCCATATCATATCTAAAAGAAGACTAATGAGTAGAAAAATCCCCTGTGAACATGAGCAAGTTGAAGAATTTGATAGATTGTCCAACTTGGAAGCTTGTGCAAACATGGAAGTTACTTTATAGATTGATCACACACAACAAATGGAGTCTGCACCTCAGCAGGTCCAAACATAAAAAGCTTCTCCAAAGTTGATTATTAAAAATCCAAAGGTGAGTGTTTATAACAAGAGGAGTAGTTCAGAGGCACTGAGTGCCAATAGTTAGCAAAATATTCTCAATAAATTGAAAATCACACCATCTTCCTAGGTAGTGGATCTGGAAGAAGAGGAACCTAAAGAGAAAAGGAGCATGGAAATGGTGGAAATTGCAACCAAGAATGAAGAGGCTGGTACAAGAAACATGCCACAAAGTGAGAGCAGCTTAAGGGTTTTCAGTAGTAGGAAACATGTATATAGAAAGACTCCAGGGGCAGTTTATCAATCCAAAGAAGACTTAATCAACCAGTATGTTGTGAAAGGAAGTATGGCCAACAGTGAAATAAGAGACTTGTTGCTAGAGGTAGAAAAGGTCTCCTAGCATAAAACTTCCCTACTCTTAGTCAGGGACATTGAAAGAAGGACATTTAACATAGTAGTGGATGATGATGATAAAGTATCTGAAATCAAGATGCATTATGAAAGTATTGGTGCCCTAGACAAAGTAAAGTTCCACAGAAATGTCAGCGACATGTTATATTCAGACTATCTGAGTTTGGGTTTGAATATTTCCAGACTGACAACACATGCACTCAAATTGGATGGACAGTTGAAGCAGGAGAAACCATCCAGTAAAGCCCGACAAACACAGGTCAAAAGATTGGAATTTGAAGGCCCTCAAGGGGTAAAGGCTTCTTTGGATGAGAAAGATAAGATGATTCAAAGTCTAAAGAAGAGGCTGAATATGTCCCCCACAGAACGTCCATAGACAACAGAGCTAGCTTCTTTAGAGAAAGAAAAGGAGACATTCATACAAGAAGCACTAAATTACAAAGCTAAAGTGTTGCAGCTGGAAAAAGAGAAGGAAAATTGGCTACAGGGACAAGTAGCAACATCAGATATGGCTATAATTGTACTTGCTAATACAGAAGTTGGATCAAGCATTGATAGATTGGTTCAAGATATGTCCCAAGTGAGTTTACAGACAAGTCAAAAGCCTTAAAGAGGCCTTAGAAAAACATAAACAAGAGATGAAAATAAAATATGAAAAGATGGATCAACTCCAAAGAGAAAATCAAGATTTGCAAGAGAGAGTAACCAAGATGAAAACGAGGTTAAAAGGTAAATCACTATTACAAGGAGCTAAACATGTGATCTGGGATGGTATTGTTGCAGAGGCCACTAATTTTAGGGATTATCTAAATTTTATAAATGACAAAGACAACGTGGCTACAATGGCTCGAAGTAGGTGTACTGTTGTTAATGAAACATTAGCCAAGAAACCCTCAGAATGTGCCCATAACGCTATTGATTTTTTGAATTCTGTGCCCACTGCTGATATTCAAACTATTGGGGTAAAGGATAGAACTACGTTGATCATTTGGGCCAGGAGGATCATCGCCAAACACAACTTGCTCAAATCGGTTCAAAACAAAGCTATGCAAATGGAGCAGAGTATACAAGAGTTTAAGGATACGTTTGAACAATTGTTTATCAAGGGCCTCCCACCATTTTGGGATGGAAAAAGTTCATTATACAATCAAGAAGATTACAATTCTCTCCTCATTCAGTGTAGGATGGACCATTCCAAATTTGAAGCTATGGAGGAAATTCTGAAAGGCCCAAGTCTGGTAGAGTATTTGGCTACAGACTTTGAAATTTTGAATAAATTCAAAACAGTGAAGGTTGGCCTGCCGACTATGTCCTACACCACGTACATTGACCTGGAGATTTTGATTAAGGAGATGATGGATTACGAGATTCCTTCTGACTCACAATGGAAGGAAATCATGCGGCTCGGTAAGACGAAATACAGTTTCCTGGGAACCAGTAAATGATCTCTAGGTGTCACCAAATTTGCAGATTCGACAGAAGATCAGGGCAAGATAGATGACGCAGAGGAAGCCGAGTAGTCAGAGAAATTTATCCCTAATTTTGAAACATTTTTGTTAATCATTGTAAATCGGTTCATATATTGAGACTATCAGATGAAATTGTTTTAATCTATTTTAGAAGTTGAAACTCTTCAGTTTCAGCCATTGTAATCGAATTGTATAAATAGTGGGATACTTGAATGAACTAATGTTTGCAAATGTGAAAGGACACCTTTTTGGTTGTTTCAAACTCTATTTGTAATTTTCTGAAGCTGAATTGAATATAAATGTAGAAGGTTTTGAAGTCTCTATGAAAATATTCTAACTGTGGTGATATGAGCTTTGTCTTCCTTCATTGTATGTATTTCCTATGATCTATTATTCCATTTACATTTTCTTCTATTTAAATTGTATAGTTAAAGGCCCAGAATTCATCTTGTGATTCTCTTGGCTTAAGAAATTTAAACTATGTGATTTTCTTCTTAACTAATTCAGAATTCATTTCATTAATGCTCTGATGCAGTTATTTGTTTTCTTTATCTTCCTACACTCTATTTAAATTCAAGAATAACTCACATTCATCACCTTGTTTAGCCTTTATCCTCTAGATATTTATACCATATAATCATTGTTTTCGTTCACTTTCATAATTTTGACTCCATAGCCCTAAGTGTTCCTCCCCTTCCTTGCCAACAACTTTATTAAAAACCCCCAAAACAAACCAAATCTAGCCATTGATTGCCAAAGAAATATCAAGTTACACGAGAGATCCCTCTCTAAGTTGAGCAGGCTAGTACCTCATCTCTAAAGTTGGATGAAACAATTACCTCTGTCGTTTGTCTATCAGCCGAACAAAATTTACAGAGTGCTAACATTCTAGCACTGTTGTCGGGGATGAAACTGGAAAATCTTCCCTAGGAAAAATGACTTAAAGATTTAGTTTGATCCCTGAGGGTGACAGTGGATCAAGTACCTTATTGACTGAGATTATTTTTTCCCTGGTGAATCCGTTACTCAGAGACCAGTTGCACTACACTGTGTGAGATATAAATCTTGGCTCCTAAGAGAATTCACACTAGGAGAAACCTAGACCTAGAAGCTGCAATCCCCGTGTTTGACCCTGAAAAACTTGTACATAAAAGAAAGGAAAAGTGAGTAACCCCTATTTTGCATCTAGACCAATATTTTTCTTTTCCCAAAGATGGAGTGACTAGCATTGAAGACCTTGATTTTGACGTGAAATTTGAACAATCCTTGTTCAGGACTAAATATGAATCTCGTTTAAATGAGACCATCTTTGACGAAAAGAGATTCCAAGATTTGATTCTAGCCACGTCTGTCAGGCCTGTAGTGATCCTTGTTCGAAACCAATAGCCGCTCCAACCCCTCACAACAACTATGGCAGCCATATTTTCTCCCCTCATACTACTTGGTCAACTACATGATTTACCTCAAGACTATAACCTAAGGATCAAACTATATGATGCTGAAGGTAACATATCAGCTCAAAAGCATCTAGATTGGTTCAATGATTTCATAGACTTGGAAGAGGTGAACTTTGAAGATGTGACAATGAGGCTATTTACACAAAGCCTTGTAGGAGAAGTGAGGAAGTGGTTTAGAGCTCTCCCACCAGCTAGTATCATAGATTTTGAGTCTTTTGAAACCAGTTTCCTTACAAAATGGGGAGATACGAAAAATCCCCTTCAGTTGTTGACTCAGTACGACAACATGATAAGGTCACCTGATGAAACAGTGATGGAATTTTCAACCAAATTCATGAAGGTATATAATCTGATTCCTGCTAAGTTGAAACCCCCCCCTAAAGCTGCTTAGATCAGATATGCTGATTCTTTTGAAAGTGATTTTTCTTTATTATTGAGGGAACGAAGATCTGCCACATTAGATGATATGATGACAAATGCCATAGAAGTTGAAGTGAACCTAATGGCTTCAGAAAAGATAAAAGATAAATCTAGCAGAGACATGAACAAAACTCAGGATAAAGCACAAACGTCAACATCACAAACATCATAAGAAAGGTTCGAAGCAATGATGAGAAACATGGAAAGAATGATGGAAAGAATGGCCCTAGGAAATAGGGATAACCCTAGAGAACAGGCCGATGGTCCACCCATAAACTAGAGAAGACCATCCATTCCATAGATTAGACAAAGAGAGCAGAGAAACTAGGGGAATAAGGCAACTCAAGCAGATCAGGCAAGTCAGGGAAATCGGGTAAATCAGGGAAATCAAGGAAATCAGGGGGAACAACAAATAAAGCCTCCTTTTCAAAATAATTACGTGAATGAGGGTTATGATGGATATTTTGAAGACAACATGAACTACTGCGATGATAAGGAAACATAGGTATTTTTGACCAAAGAAGAACACGACCAGTTCATGGATGCAAGTGAGATCTTTTTGCAAGATGAAGAGGAAAGGGTATTAGTAGAAAGGGAAGATTATGAGACCGGATTGAAAAACTCCATCATGCAATTCCAAAGGAAATATAACCTTCGAAATCAAAAGTACCTCCAAACCCTCCAAAGGGAAATCCTCCAAAGGGAAATCCCACCAAAGAAGTTCATAATAACATACCTTCTTCATGTCATCCCAAAAAAGATTCCACTGCAAAATATTCAGTTGCAAAGGAATCTACTGCAAAAGATTATGTTGCAAAGGATACTGTGGAAAATGGGAAGAATAAAGAAGAACCTCAGAAGAAATTATTGACAAGGAAATAAATGGTCACCAAAGAGGTAGAGAAAACTTCATCCTCTTTTGATTTCGAAAGTGAGATGGCTAAGATAAAATTTTCAGTACCATTTAATGAATTGATAAAGAATAGTGAGTACAAAAATCAAATCATCAAGATTCTTAAGATGGGACAAACCTATGATACCCTGCATACAATATGATTACCCAACCATCCTATTTGGGCCAAGAGTAGAAGAAAGCAACGAAAATGAAGAAGTCCCTCCTTTTTATGTTAGCTTGAAAATCCACGACATGATTATGCACAATGCTATGCTGGATTTTGGAGCATCTCACAACCTAATGCCCAAATTGGTCATGGACCAATTAGGTCTCGATGTCACAAGACCTTATAAAGACCTGTTCTCCTTCGATTCAAGAAAGGTGAAATGCCTTGGCATGATCAAAGACATGGTGGTTTCTTTGGCACAAATCCCGACAAAGAATATGGTGTTGGACGCAATGGTCGTTGATATCCCTCCAAAATTTGGTATGTTGTTGTCTAGGTCATGGGCTGCACAACAAAAAGGAACCCTCCAGATGGACATGTCATATGCCACTATTCCTGTCTTTCGTCAAGACAAAAGATTACACAAGGAGGTTCTGCTTAAATATATGGTCAACAACAAATCACATCCTATCAATCATCCTATCTATTCGGTAGAAAATGAATTAGGGTCCTCTATTTTCTTCAATAACCTATGCTCCGAAGAAGAGGAAACAAAAATCATTATGGCCGAAAAAAATGAGCTTGACCAGCAGATAAAGGAACTTTTAGAGAAACAAGATGATGCAGAGGATCATATATGGAAAATGAATTTCAATTTAGCTGCATGTAAAGAAGGAGCTGGAGTTGGCAAGGGTCTTGTATTTTCTTCAATGACCTATGCTCCGAAGAAGAGGAAACATAAATCATTATGGCTGAAAAAAATGAGCCTGACCAGTAGATAGAGGAAATTTCAGAGAAGCAAGATGATGTAGAGGATCAGATATGGAAAATGAATTTTGATGGAGCTGCATGTAGAGAAGGAGCTGGAGCTGGCGTATGGATCAATCATCCCAAAGGAGACTCAAAATTATGCTCTTACAAACTTGTTTTCGAATGCACCAATAACATGGCCGAATATGAAGCATTAATATTGGGGTTGAAATTTTTGGAAGAATTAGGTGCCAAAAGAATTGTTGTACATGGAGACTCTGAGATACTCATAAATTAGATCAAAGACATCTACCAAGAAAAACATCCCAGATTGAGGGCTTATAGAAATCTGGTACTAGACCTCCTTGAGAAATTTCCAGAATGCAATCTTTCAACAATTCCAAGAGAACAAAATCAGGTTGTCGATGCCTTAGCTACTTCATCAACAGTTTTCAAAGTTCCAATTTTCCCTGAAAAAATATACAAGGTTGAAGTCAAGTACAGACTAACAATACCAGATAATATGAAGCACTGACAAGTTTTTAAAAATGACAAGCATACATAAATCTTCCTCAAAATGGATAATGAGTTCGAGAATTTAAACATTGATGATGAATACTGTGATGATGAGGTGGATGCAACTTATTTCACGAAAGAAGGGTATTTTGACAACCAAATTATGGGCAGATATATTGTATAGTTGAAAAGCAACATCATTTTGAAAGGCCTAGTACCATTAGAAAAATGTTTTGGTAATAATGACGTGGCCAGAAGTCCAAAGATTATAGTAAATGAAGGGGATGTGGGAGATTGAAATATCGGGACTCCAGAGGATCCAAAGATCGTTAAGCTATCCATAAAGCTCAGTCGTGAAGTAAAATAAAGGTATGTAAAATTAATGAAATAATTCCCTGATGTCTTTTCTTAAAGCTATGATGAGCTGAAATTTTATGATACTAATATAATCCAACATGTTATCCCAATCAAAGAAGATCACAAGACATTCAAACAAAAATTAAGAACAATAAACCCTCTACTGTGACCATTGATAGAAAAATAAGTAAAGAAACTATTTGAAGAAAAAATCATAGTGTCCCTGAGGTTTTCTAGATGGGTGGCCAACCTGGTGCCAGTTAGAAAAAAGAGTGGAGAAATCAGGTTATGCGTGGATTTCAGGAACCTAAATAAGGTATCTCTTAAGGACAGCTACCCATTGCCCAAAATGGATCATATTTTATAGAAGGTGGTGGGCTCTCAGAAAATGTCAATGTTAGATGGTTTCTTGGGATACCACCAGATCATGGTACACCTTGACGATCAAGAAAAGACGACGTTCACCACACCATGGGGAACATTCATGTATGCCAAAATTCCATTTGGACTTATGAATGTAGGGGAAACTTTTCAAAGAGATATGGACATAGCTTTTGCTGATGAAAAAGACAAATTTATTGTTATATACCTTGATGACATTACTGTGTATTCTTCCTCATATGAAGAACACATCAAACATATCAGAAGGGTGTTTCAAAAATGCAGAAAGTTTGGGATCTCATTGAATCCTAAGAAGTCAAATTTCACCATGGAAGAAGGAAAGTTGTTGGGACACATTATTTCAAAGGAAGGGATAAAGGTAGATCCCAACAGAGTTGAGGGGATATTGAAAATTGGCATACCCAGAATAAAAAAGGAAGTACAATCCTTCCTGGGCAAAGTGAACTTCCTAAGGAGATTCCTAATTTCGCTGAAATCATAAAACATATTACCAACATGCTAAAGAAGGGAAATGAAATCAAGTGGATTCTTGAGGCTAGAAAATATTTTGAAGACATCAATGTGGCATTGACAAAGGCTCCTGTACTGGCTAGTCCCAATTTTGTGAAAGATTTCATACTATTCTCTTTTGCCTCAGAACACACAATTGCAAGCGTGCTACTCCAGAAAGATGACCAAAATTTTGAGAAGCCAATAGCGTATTACAACAAGACATTGAGGGATGCTCCTTTAAAATATGACATCATGAAGAAGTAGGCATACACTTTAGTAAAGGCCTTGAAAGAATTCAGAGTTTATATTCTACACTCTCACACCACAACTTATGTACCCGGTAGCTCGGTAAAAGATATCTTGACTTAGCCTGATCTTGAAGGAAAGAGGGGAAAATGGATTGTGGTTCTATTAAAATATGATCTTGAAATCAAGCCCATGAAGTTGATCAAAGGACAAGGGCTGGAAAGGTTGATGACATAGACAAATTGTGAACTTTTAGGGATAAATTTCATCGCAGACCCGTCAGAAGTTACAGAAGAAGAAAAGACAACTCCACCAATATCTCATAAATTTCTCGACTCTACATGGTATGCATATATCATCTTTGTGAAAAATTTGCAGGCTCCTCCTTAATTTAGTAAGACAAAAGCCAAATTCTTGAAATTGAATGCAAAAGTTTTTTGTATAGTAAATGAATTTCTATATTGGAAAGATCCGGGATGGATTTTATAGGGGAAATACATCCACAATCCTTAGCTCAACACAAATGGATCCTGACTACAATATATTATTTCACTAAGTGGATTGAGGCAGTTCCCACCAGACAGACTACAGATGATGTTATCATTTGATTCTTAGAAGACAATATTCTGTCCAGATTCAGATGCCCGATCAAGATTATAACAGACAATCCAACTACTTTCAAGTCTAATAAATTGGAGAAATTCTGCAGTCATTACAACATTACCCTTGGTCATTCCACATCATATTACCCACAAGGAAATGGATTGGCTGAGTCTTTGAATAAAAGATTAGTCAAAATCATCAAAACATTGTTGCAAGAGAATAAAAAGGCATGGCACAAAAAGCTCATCCACACACTGTGTGCTGACAGGATATTCCCAAAGAGATCTATCACCACATCTCCTTTCCAGATCGTTTATGGTACATAAGATATTTTCCCTACTGCATTGGGATTGATGGTAATGAAGCTGTTACAGGAGCAGGAGGTAGAAACAAACACCAGTTGGAGAAGAGATGACGAGTTGATCAGTGTATAACAAACCAAGGAAAAGGCCTTCAATAGTGCTCAGCTGCACCAAGACTAGATCAAAGAGGCTTTCGATAAACATATTAAGGTGGATGAATTCGAGCTAAGATATTGGGTACTAAAATAGGATGCTAGAAATGAAGAAAAGGGAAAACATGGGAAATTTGATCACCTATGGAAGGGCTCATTCAAAATTACAGCTTACCATGGGAGCAATGCCTACTTGTTACATAAGAGTAATGGGGAACTCGTTGTAGGAGGGCTTGCGAATGGAAGGTTCCTCAAGCATTATATTGTTTAAACATCATCACCCCTTCCATTCATTATATATAATCATTTTGTGTTTTTCTTTGCATGTGAAGAAGTTGGACTAAAAGCAGCATAGTTGAAGCCTGAGGTGAAGGCCCTGAGCTATGCTGGGTAGATTTTGAGTTTTTGAATAAAGACCAGCAGATTCAGATCACACAAATAGACCATAGCCCAATGGGTAGGCACTTAGTCTACAGTTCTTTGCTACCTCACAGGGAGGATAGCATCCCCAGTTGGAGCCTATGTTATCACCATAACAATTTTCAGATAGGATCCAAGTTTCGGAAATTTATCAGAGAGATACATCGCTGTGGAAACATGATAGTTTGGGGGACTAGGCTACATCTGGTGGCATATGGAAAAATGTAGCGGAGACACGAAAGGTAGGACCTGGCGGACCATAGATCTTGGAGTGACCTAGATCAACAACCAACAACCATATCGGGTGATGAAATAGCGCGAGACTTAATTGTTTGAGGGCGGGATGGGGAAAAATACCATGGTTTCATTCATGGAAATGTGGCACTCTCAGAGGGACATCAAGGTGAAAAGTGGTCTAACTAAAACTGTTTTATCCAATCCCCGATATTGGAAGTCGATGGGACCCGACGGACCGTCGATCTTGAAGAAGCTCGTATCAATGACTGAGACACATATCGGGCAATGAAGTAGTGTAGAGGATAATTATTCGAAGGTGGGTCGGGGAAACTATCGTGGTTTCATTTGTGGACGTGTGGCGCCCTCAGAGGGACATTGGGGTGAAAATCGGTCTACCTAAAACCGCTTTCTCGAATCCCCGATATCGAAATCACGTATAAAAGGAAGGTCCCAGGATCATTATTCTATAATATTTCAAAGCACTCGATTGTTTGAAAATTGGTGCAAACCCTCCATTCAAAATTAAACCTCAACAATGAACCAATTTCACACATCCTTCACTGAGTTACAGGTATTTTCCATCATGACCACCAACCCTGTCGTTTTGTCTATGAAAGAGCAAGATTCCACCTCTAAAGAAGAATCCCTAATTGACAGGGATTCAAATGTATTCGACACAGAAATTACAGTTTCACCCATTTCTATGTCCAGATCCAATTTGCTAGACAATGTCAGAAAACATATACCCTTCCTTGAAGTGGCCCAAGCTTCCATTACCCCTTCTACCGTAGAAGTCGTTTTCCCCTTCCCCGAGTTCGTAAGCTAGTGTGCTGAGAGATATTCATAGGAAGAAAAGGTCATTTTGAACAAGTTAGGGTCATAAGTCTTATGTGAAATATATAGTCCATCCATTCGACACACCCTCATTATACCAGAGTCATCCCTTATAGTGTTAGAGCCCTTCGAGGAAGAGAAAATGATCACAATGTACCGACAGTGTCCCCCTTTTTGCAAACCATTGTTAAACCTGAACACCACTCTGAGATTCTGTCATTGCCTTCCAATGTAAGCGTCATGGTCATCGAAGTCCACTGGGATTTCTCTCTACTGAGTCAAATTTTAGGGTTGGATAATGACAAATTTGTAATAGAAGTCATGTTAGGTTTCCTATTGACCTTTTTTATGTCAGAGTCTAGTCAATCGGTTTGTATAAGTTTTGACAAATTTATCGCTGAATATATACACCAACAACTGGTAAATTTCAATTCATTGAGACACTTCAAATACTACATGAACCTGCTGAGAATGTTCTTAGAATCAAATAAGACTGAATTCCCTGAAGCAACATTCATCTCGACTGAATGCAAGAGGATCACCATGCTTATTTTCATAAACAAGATCATGTCCAAGGTTTATAGTTTCATCTTTGGCATAGACCTGCCAAGGGTTTTAGAAGAAATGAAAAGCTCTTTGCAACCAAATCTAGAAAGCAGGGTGGGAGATTAGATGTTGTTCATACAATCTACCATGATTTTAATATATGGCTATCAAGAAGGACCTCACCTTCTACCAGTTTTTTTGACTCCCAGAGTCTTTTCTTTAGAGCTCATTAGGCAAAGGATCATTTCAGAGATAGATCATTTTCTAAAAATGCACAAAGCATCTAGCTTAAAATTCCATTTCATGGTAGGGACCTTTGTGGTAAATACCAGGTCTTGTTTACCTCAGATTCAAGCCAAACTCAATGAGTTTGGGTTTACACAGGTACAAGGGAGGAGATACGACCCACACCAGATCATATCTTAAAAGAAGACTGATGATAAGACAAAGCCCCTACGAACATGATCAAATTGAAGAATTTGATAGATTGGCCAACTTGGAAGCCTGTGCAAACATGGAAGTTACTTTACAGATTGGTCACACACAACAAATGGAGTTTGCACCTCAGTAGGTCCAAACAGAGAAAGTGTCTCCAAAGTTGATTATTAAAACTCCAAAGGTGAGTGTTTATAACAAGAGGAGTAGTTCAGAGGCACTGGGTGCCATTATTCAGCAAAATATTCTCAAGAAAGTGAAAATCACACCATCTTCCCAAGTAGTGGATCTGGAAGAATAAGAACCTAAAGAGAAAACAAACATGGAAATGGTGGGAAGTGAAACCAAGAATACAGAGGCTAGTACAGGAAACATGCCACAAAGTGAGAGCAACTTAAGGGTTTTCTGTAGCAGGAAACATGTATATAGAAAGACTCCTGGGGTGGTTTATCAATCCAAAGAAGACTTAATGAACCAATATGATGTGAAAGGAAGTATGGCCAGTATTGAAATAAGAGACTTGTTGCCAGAGGTAGAAAAGGTCTCCCAGCATAAAACTTCCCTACTCTCAGTCAGGGACGTTGAAAGAAAGACATTTAACATAGTAGTGGCTGATGATGATAAATTATCCGAAATCAAGATGCATTATGAAAGTATTGGTGCCCTAGACAAAGTAAAGTTCCACATAAATGTCAGCGACATGTTATATTCAAACTATATGATTTTGGGTTTGAAGGTTTCTAGACTGAAAACACATGCACTCAAATTGGATGGACAGTTGAAGCATGATAAAGCATCCAGTAAAGCCTAGAAAACACAGGTCAAAAGATTGGAATCTGAAGGCCCTCAAGGGGTAAAGGCTTCTTTGGATGAGAAAGACAAGATGATTCAAAGTCTAAAGAAGAGGCTGAATATGTCCCCCACAGAACATCCACAGACAACAGAGCTAGTTGCTTTAGAGAAATAAAAGGAGACATTCAGACAAGAAGCACTAAATTACAAAGCTAAAGTGTTGCAGCTGGAAAAAGAGAAGGAAAATTGGCTACAGGGACAATTAGAAACATCAAATATGGCTGTCATTGTACCTACTAATACATAAGCTGGATCAAGCACTGATGGATTGGTTCAAGCTATGTCCCAAGTGAGTTTACAGACAGGGTAAATCAAAAGCCTTAAAGAGGCCTTAGAAAAACTGAAATAAGAGATGAAAATAAAATATGAAAAGATGGCTCAACTCCAAAGAGAAAATCAAGATTTGCAAGAGAGAGTAAGCAAGCTGAAAATGAGGTTAAAAGGTAAAACACTGTTACAAGGAGCTAAACATGTGATCTGGGATGCTATTGCTGCAGAGGAAGCTAAGTTAAGGGCTTATCTAAATTTTATAAATGACAAAGACAGTGTGGCTACAATGGCCTAAAGCAGGTGTACTGTTGTTAATGAAACATTAGCCAAGAAACCCTCAAAATGGGCCCAGAACGCTATTGATTTTCTGAATTTTGTGCCCACTTCTGATCTTCAAACTATTGGGGTAAAGTACAGAATTGTGTTGATCATTTGGGCCAGGAGGATCATCACCAAACACAACTTGCTCAAATCGGTTCAAAACAAAGATATGCAAATGGAGCACAGTATACAAGAGTTTAAGGATACGTTTGAACAATTGTTTATCAACGGCCTCCCACCATTTTGGGATGGTAAAATTTGATTATACAATCAAGAAGATTACAATTCTCTCCTCATTCAGTATAGGATGGACCATTCCAAATTTGAAGCTATGGAGGAAAGTTTGAAAGGCCCTAGTCTGGTAGAGTATTTGGCTACAGACTTTGAAATTTTGAATAAATTCAAAACAATGAAGGTTTTCCTGTCGACTATGTCCTACGCCACGTGCATTGACCTTGAGATTTTTATTAAGGAGATGATGGATTATGATATTCCTTTTGACTCACAATGGAAGGAAATCATGTGGCTGGGTAAGACAAAATGTTGTTTCCCCTGAACCAGTAAATGATCTCCAGGTGTCACCAAATTTGCAGATTTGATAGAAGATCAGGGCGAGACAGATGGTGTAGAGGAAGCCGTGCAATCAGATAATTTTGTCCCTAATTTTGAAACATTTTTTTTAATCATTGTAAATCGGTTCATATACCGAGACTGTCAGCTGAAATTGTTTTAATCAGTTTTAGAAGCTAAAATGCTTCAGTTTAAGCTATTGTAATCGAATTGTATAAATATTGGGATACTTGAATGAACTAATGTTGGAAGAAGTGCAAGGACACCTTTTTGGTTGTTTCGAACTCTATTTGTAATTTTCTGAAGTTGAATTGAATATAAATGCAGAAGATTTTGAGGTCTCTATGAAAATATTCTAACAGTGGTGATATGAGCTTTGTCTTCCTTCATCGTATGTATTTCCTGGGATCTGTTATTCCATTTACATTTTCTTATGTTTAAATTGGATAGTTAAAGGCCCATAATTCATCTTGTGATGCTCTTGGCTTAAGCAATTTAAAATGTGTGATTGTCTTCTTAACTAATTCAAAATTCATTTCAATAATGCTCTGATACAGTTATTTGTTTTCTTTATCTTCCTACACTCTATTTAAATTCAAGAATAACTTAGATTCATCACCTTGTTTATCCTTTATCCTCTTGAGAGTTCTACCAGCTAATCATTGTTTTCATTCACTTTCAGAATTTTAACTCCATAGCCCTGAGTGTTCCTCCCCTTCCTTGCCAACAACTTTATTAACCCCCCCCAAAAAAACCAAATCTAGCCACCGATTTCCAAAGAAATATCAAGTGAAATGATAGAACCCTCTCTAAGTTGAGCATGCTAGTACCTCAGCTCTAAATCTAGTTGAAACAGTTACCTCTGTCGTTTGTCTATCGGCTGGACAAAATTTACAGAGTGCTAACACTTCCCTCCATACAGTTTTCTTGCAAGAACATATCAGAGAAAGTTAACATTTTTTGATACGAGTATAACCAAAGATTAATTAGTTCTAGCCAATTTAAAAATTTCCTACCCTATGGAGTCGCCAGATGTTGACTCACAAAATCACCAACTAAGCCACCGAACCTACAAATGTTTGCATAAAAAAAATTAATTTTATTTTTATCTATTATTCTTTGATATACATATCTAGCTATAGGTGCCCCCCCCTAAGAATAAAAAAAGGTCATTTACTTTCAAATATCCTCCTGGATCAAGTATCGCTTGTTCACTAATGTGCTTACATAAGTATGT
Source organism: Picea engelmannii (assembly GCA_009831015.1). Classification (NCBI taxonomy): domain Eukaryota; kingdom Viridiplantae; phylum Streptophyta; class Pinopsida; order Pinales; family Pinaceae; genus Picea; species Picea engelmannii. Next base: position 832,573 of record ML785089.1, on the reverse strand, counting down.
TTCACTAGTAGTTCAAATATCAGTCTCACTTACAATTTACAGTGGTATTGGTTATTTCTATGATTTGATTATAAGCTTGTTGTGAAAGGAAATAAATGATCTCGCTCATAAATTTCTAACAAAACTTTACCTTGCATTATGTTCATAGATATTAGGAGGAAATTACAAAGGGTTATTGAGCAATTCGAACTTCTCTCATTTAAGGAATATATGTTTCAAAAACATATATGGCATGAGCTTGATCCTTGTTTTTTTTATATAACATTTTTTTTTTTAAAGAGAGGAAAAGGGTTTATTTGTACAAAGCATTGTATATTCTACATTTTATATAGTCTGCCATATGTTTAAAATTTTGATACTATTCGATATATCACATTATATGATAATAGTTTGTTGATATAAGGGTAGCACGTTCAAGTTTTAATGCATATAACATATGGTATAATTGAAGGTGATACAACATGGCACCACCCTTTCAACCTTGTTATTTCCTTTCAATGACGGTTTTCATATATGCATGTCACATGGTTTCTTAGCAGCGAACATGGGACAAAGTGGTAAAGGCTGGTCATCATTTGGATATGCATTAAATTCTATGAGGAGACATGGTTCTAGGCACATAATGAATGGTATGTGTGGCACGATTGTTCGATATGTGATTGACGACTAACTGGCATAGTGGAAGGTGAGTTGGATCAAGATTTTATGGCGTTAGTTTTCTTGGGAGAACGTGAGGTCTTGATCACGTTATTCTATGATGTAGACCACCCTTCTCTCCTCGAGGATGATCGACCTCCCAATCTAGGATCGTTTAAGTCATTGAGTCGAATTAGCTCTTCAGCCCCTATTGGAACCACAATATCTTATCCACATGCCACGTTTCCTTCCCCTTGCTCAAAATGGTGAACGAGGACCCCTAAACACCTGCATAGTCTTCCAAGAGACCCTCAGCTAAACTGTGGGCGACCTTGGCTTGTACCCGATGATTTCGGGCCTTCTAATTTCACCTGGTGCAGGTCCATGCTGGCTCAAACCCCTAAGGTACTTTCTCTAGCTTCTCGTGCCTTAAATCTCAAATCTCAGGCTTTAACCCCTTTTTCCCCTAGCGCCAACTGCATGTGACCGTGGGCTATAACCAGGATTCTTACTCAAAAGGTTCTTCATGACTTCGGGCTTCCGTGGTTTTGAATACACCTAAATCCTCTTTATCGGAACCCTGAACTGACGAACTAACCTGAACCAGATCTACGACCCACACTCATCCAACAACCAATGAATGTGATTGTCCTCTTATTTCCCCTTGGACGACTTCCATTCAACTCTCACTTCATGCTTGCTCTCCTAGAGTATCAAACCTCTGTAATAAATCTCCACTCTCCATGTATCCCCTTTCTCATCAATGACTTGCAGTGACTCTGGGATTTAGGGCTTCGACCATTCTACCCACTCCAACACCTTACACTTCTGGAGCACTGAACTAATGAATGCGATATCCACCCTCCATGTGTCCACTATGAATCGAATACCAAGAGTGAATTTGGCCCCTGGGCCTTCAGGAGTCCTCAACCTCAAACAAATCAACTCTCAAACCTCCCAGAGTATCAACCCTCTATTTTTCAGGGTCCAATGACACCTGTCCCCGCTACTAAATGACGAGGATTTTCTCCATGAATCTAACCCTTCAGGAGTCCTCGCACCTCCACTCTTCAATTCTTCTCGATTAATTTTGCTCCATAATGAAATATTTGGTGACACCTGTCCACTTAATCAGATGGCCATGATGAGCTCCGTTGTTCAGAGCTTCGACTAGCTTGCATGCTCCATGCCTCGGTTCCTCCAGAGTGCTCCTCCTTCGGAGTCCTAGATCAAATGACACGTGTCCCAGCTGATGGACTGTGAAAATTTCTTTAGGTCCCTATGAATTCAGGGGGGACCTGAATGCTTTACCTCTCTGTTTCCCTGGATTGTCAGGATTCTGAAAAGGATAATCCTCTGACACGTGTCCTTTGTAATGGACGGTCCCAATTACTTCAGGTTCTAGGACTTCGACACGTCCACACTCTTCCGCGTTCCAATACTATTGAATGTATGAAGTATGAAGGACTTCCACTATTATACTTTGCACAACTCTCCTAGATCTGATGGTTTTCCGATCACCTGCCAACTCCCGAAAGGATCTTGTCCGTCCGTCTCCTGCCTTCGGCAATCCTCCACTGTGTGCACTCCTCCTTTTCCTGGACTCTAATATAGAAGTCTAGATATGATCTCCCACTGAGATTTGATGAATCCTATATCTTATCCCTTCTACACACTTCTCCTTCCTTCTCTGGTGAAGGACTTCTTCCAAAAATTTTCAGAGGTTTTCCTTTCGAACCTTTCTGAGAACCCGTCTGCTAGGATTCAACTCACGTTTTGGAAAACAAATCTCCCTCCCAAGCTTGTGAAACTCAAGGGACTTGGGTCCCGATGCACACTTTCACTTCTCTGCACACTTAGAACTTCTCCCACAGTCCGAGACTTGGACTATTCTCATCCTTTTGCACTCTTTGTAGAGACTCTGTGTGCAATGGCACTATTCCTCCTAAGCTTTTTTCTTTTTAGAATCTCTAAGGGTCTCGACCCTTAACTCCTTCGAATAATTTATTGTTCCCTCCTGGAACTCATGTTCTTTTCCTCTAGAGCCTTTACTAACACTTCATCAAGGTGTTGGCCTTGTGCATGCCTTGCACAACTCCACTCCTTGAGTCCTAAATTCTGAGAATTCGCTTGCACACTCCTGGCGCTCTCTATGCATACTTGCACTCAACTCTCCTCTAAACCTTAACCTTATGATGCGTCCTCTTGGAAACCTTCTCACAGAACTTGAAATAGAGTTCTTATGCACTCCTTGTGCCTGCTCATTGCACACTTTGCATATCTTTCCAGAGTATTCAGTAGCTCTAAGGGTGCCTTTCTCTGACACTCCTCTTACATAACTCGAAGCAGAGTCCTCTTGTGCATGCCTTGCACCTGCTCGATTCCCTCCTAAAAAATCTTGCAACGTTCTCAGTAACTCTGGCTACTTGTGCCTCCTCTCCATAATATCTCCTCCAAGGTGTTCAACAACCTTGAGGATCCTCCCTGAGTCTGTAAACTCTCCTGGTGTTCCCCCCTGGCACGTTCTTCTTTGAACTCAAAGAAAAGTTTAGATACACACTCCTTGCGTTGGCTACAGAGTTCAATACTATGTCATGAACTCCTTGTACATCCTAAAGAACCCATAACAACTTAAAAAAACTCACAGATAGAGAAATTATATCCTTACCTTGCATATGGGACCTATTCATACATATACAACATACACACACATAACACACAAATAACATTCAAATTCATTCATAAAACACATAAACACATATACATAACCATATGCAGGAAAAACTACTCTTTTCATTAATCTGAATACAGGGTTACAATCTGTGCAGGCTGGACTGCAACAGAGTCTCAACTCTCTCCTCTCGAATTACAATGATTTTCCATCAACTTTCAACAACCTCTACTGGGCATATTTTACAAAGCTTTATACATGAGGGGATCGCCTAGCTTTCCCTCCAAGCTACCTTGGTGACATCCTATCACAATTAAAACACCTATCTACTGAGGCAAATTACAATGAATGAAAAATATAGTCTGAATCAGATCTAGATCATCCTTACATCTAGCCATTAAAGGCAACTCTAACTCCTTCCTGTGTAAAGGCATCAACTCAGATCTTCCAGTCTGACAAAATTTAATTGCTTTAATTACATTTAAAATTTAAAATTTGAGGTAAAAATGAGAGGGTTGGCGCCTCTCCCCTCCTTTAATGCACTTTTATGTGATATATAGCTGGTGCATTGCTAAGGTGGAGCGATGCTATGCCAGTCATAAGTTGACGTATGCAAAAAATCATGTCAGTGGGAGATTGTATGCAAATGTTATGCCTCCCATAAGTTGACGTATCGTGTTGACCACCATGGAATGAGATGATTCCATGTCATCCCCCATTACTCATGCATATGGGGCTAGCCATGTATGGAATTTCAATAATATTCTAGAAGGTCCAAAACCTTATCACAATCGAGGGTTGAGGAAGTCAAAACCCTACCCCTAGACGACTATCGGACTATGTTAAATACTGGGATGCTAGGAGGAGAAGCGGTTCCATTCTTTTGTATTGTATCTTGTTTCATAGCTGATCATAACAACTGAGAGTTGTATTTTGTGAGAATAACAGAGGAGGAGAGATTATGTAGCAATCATGCATGCTACAATGTCAAAGGAAACTCCACAAAGAGTGCCTCTTTCTTTGTACTTGCATTTGAAGAAAAGAGACTAAAGCGACCTTGCCTTCTAGATGGGTTTTCTCATGTATTGGGTTTACTAGGTTATATATTGTGTTTATTTGTGGATGGTAAGTGTCAATATCTGCTTATGTTCTCTATTTTTCACATTTCAATTATTTCATACATTTTAAGAAAATAATAATAATAATTAAATAATATTAGATCTAAAGGAAATTGACCTTCACAGTAAATATTTTGGAATTTTATTAGATTTATTGTGACGAACTATCCATTAGAATATCCCCGACAATTTACAGATCATATTGGCATTAGAGCAGATTTTCTTGGGGTATTTTTGGAAAGTTGCAGGGATCCATGAATTGGTTTAAGAAGAAAGTCGTAGAACCCTAGCCACATCCAATGAGTCTATTCATAAAAACCCTCAAGATCCAACATAGGATAGATTTGAGATGTTGGAAGAGCAAGTTATTGACATGTGCAATATACCAGATAAATTATATTATGCATAATAGAAATATTTAGCAAGCAGTAATGGAACAATAAGATTATAGCTAGAACAATATCGGAATAATGAAAACATCGCAAGTAGGTTTCCAAACATTTGTTGACCACTTATGTTTGATTTTCAGATTAGGGGTGATAGGTGGTCCTCATGTTCAGTTGGGTGCCCTACAATTTAAACATATATTTCCAAAATATGATAGTGAAATTTGGATCACAGTCAGATACAATAGAGGTGGGCATTCCATGTAACTTGAAAATATGATCAAGAAAAACTTGTGCTACTAGTGTTGGTGTGAAAGGGTGGGGTAATGCACAAAAATGAGCATACTTGGAGAGGCGATCAATCATCACCATAATAAAGGACTTGTTCCTAGATTTTGGGAGGCCCACTATAAAGTCCATGGATATGTTTTCCCACATCGAAGTTGGAATGGGTAGGGGTTGTAGAGATCCTGGAGACTTGATGGTTTCACCTTTGTTACATTGGCACGCCTCTAATTCCATGACAAAGTGAAGTATATCCTTCTTCATGCCTGCCCAAAAATAATAATGATAGGCATGAGAATAGGTATTTTTGAAGCCCAAGTGACCCACAATAGCTGATGAGTGCAACTCATTTAAGAGCCTCGACTTGAGTGCTGAAGAGGGCGATAGAACCACACGATCCTTATATCAAAGAATATTGGCATTCCAAGTGTAGACGATGGGAGGATTAGGGTCCTCATGAAGGTGTTGAATTAACCTGGATATAGTTGGATGTGTTAGCCACTCTTGTTGAACTTCTTCAATCCAATCAGGCACCAGTAAGGATAAGGAAAAGAGGGATCCGTCCTCCTCATGTTGTCTTGAAAACGCATCAGCTACTATATTGTCTTTTCCCTTTTTATATATGATTTCATAATCATACCCCAACATTTTTTTCAACCACTTCTTTTGTTATAGGGAGGGTAACTGTTTCTCCAAAATATACTTCAGACTATGGTGATATTTGTTTTATCTGAAAATGACATCCCAAAAGATATGGCCACCATGTGTGCACCACATGGAGAATGGCCATCATTTCTTTTTCATACGTAGATCTACCCAAATTGCGACCACTCAATGCTTGGATAGTAAAGGCCATAGGTCGATCATCTTGTGTGAGCACTGTGCCTATACCATTTCTAGAAGCATCTGATTCCACCACAAAGGTTTTGTTGAAGTCAGGAGCTGCTAAGACATGATTAGTGCACATGGACTGCCTTAAATCTGTGAAGGCTTTCTCAGTAGTAGGTGTCCAAGGAAATGCATTTTTCTTAAGAATGTCGGTCAAAAGATTAGAAATTTTTCCATAATGGTGTAAAAATTTCCTGTAATATCCCGTGAGATTGAGGATACCCCTTAGGCGCTTTAAGGCCACTCCTGCATAGCTTGTATATTTTTAGGTTCCACTTTTACCCTGCCTCGACCCACAATGTGTCCCAATTATTCCACTTCGCTGACTCCAAAGGAACTTTTGGTATTTTTGACAAACAATTGGTTGTCCTATAGCAATTTAAGGACTTTGTCCACATGGAGAAGGTGGTTATCCCAAGTGTGGTTGTAAATGAGAATGTCATTAAAGAAAACGAGGACAAACTTCTAAAGGTAAGGTTTCAATATTTTATTCATGAGACTTTGTAAGGTGGATGGGGCATTGCAAAGGCCAAAAGGCATGACCAAGAATTCATAATGTCCTTCATGAGTTATGAAAGCAGTCTTCAGAATATCTTCCTCCTTCATCTAAATCTAGTGATATCTGGAGCGAAGGTCTAATTTGGTGAAGACATAGGCACCCTGGAGTTCATCCAACATATCATCAATGACAGGAATGTGAAACTTATCTTTGATGGCCAGTTTATTTAGGGCACAAAAATTGAGACACATGCACCAAGTACCTTCTTTCTTTAATACCATCACCACAGGGGAATAATATGGGATGATACTAGGGTGAATTACCCCCTCCTATAGTAATTCATGTATCATATTTTCTATTTTGTTTTTTTGAGCAAATGGATACTTGTAGGGATGTACATTGGGGGGTTGACTTTCTGGAAGGAGATGGATGCTATGATAATGCTCACCCTAGAGGGGGGTAAGTCAGTGGGAACCTCAAATTCCTTGGGATACTTGTCCAATATTAGTTGCAGGCTAAGAGGAACTACCATAGAGGCCTGATCAGTGACCTAGATGGAATGAAATTGAGCAATCACACCATGGTGGCCTTTCTTCAACATTTTTTCCATCATGTGAGAGTTGATGATTTCAAGGGAGCTCACTTGGAGACCTCAAAGGGTATAGGTGTGATCCTCTTGGGTGAATCTCATATATAACTCTTGATAATCCATTATTATTGGTACCAGAGTGTGAATCCATTTCACACCCAATACAATACCACAACCCCCCATGGAAATAGAGAACATGTGGTTTTTCATATGATAACCCCCCATTTGGAGTTTGAAATTATCACAGTGACCCCCACACTTCATTGTACCCCCATTAGTGATGAGGATTTGAAAATTAGAAACATGGCAGACAAAACAATGGATCTCCTCAACAAGCCCGCAGTGAATAAAATTATGGGTGCTACCACTATCAATCAACACCACAACCAACTTATGTTTGATGTAGACCTTGATATTCAATGTCCATGGGATCAAAATACTTGAAAGGGAATGAAGTGATATGATATGTTCCTTTGGTTCCACAAGAAATGCAACATAATCTTCGGTGTGAACACTTGTTTGACCATCATCTAGGTCAGGAGTCTCATCTGATGGTATGTTTGGATATAAATATGAAGTTGATGCATCAATCTAGAAGAATTTTTGTTCCCTACATTTATGTCCCGATGAGTAATTTTCATCACAGTAATAGCAAATTCCTTGCTTGTGATGCTCTATCATTTCTGTTAGAGAGACCTTTTGGACCTTTAAGGTTTGTGTCAGAGCTAGGTTAGCTCTAGGGAGAGGACAGTGGGGAAATGTAGCCTTCAGAGATGGATCTTGGAGGATGCTCTCTGCTTCCAGTGCTAATTGACATGCCTACAACCAGGTAGTAGGATGATGCATGCTCACATAAGACCTGATGGCTTCATTTAAGCCACTGATAAAACATTCAAGGTAAAATTCATTAGATAAGCCCTCCGTTCAGATAGACAACTATTCAAATGCTGTGATGAAGTCTGAGACTGATCCCATTTGGTTTAGCTTAGTGATCCTTCCCAAAAAATGTGATTCCCTATCAAAACGGGCACAAAATGATTTAGTGAACATGTTCCATGTGGGTAGTCCTGGATAAAATTTCTTATGTCACTGCCACCACTTCCAGTGTTCTTGATCCAAGTACAAAACCCATACATGGAGTTTGGTCTCATCATCCCGAATATCATGAAGGGAGAAGTATTGTTCCATTTGAGAAAACCACTATGTTAGGTTGGATCCATCAAATTTATGCATGTCGACTTTGGGCACCTTATTCCAAGAGTGTGGAGAGCCCCAAGGGGAGCGAGATGAAGGATTAGGCTCATAATTGGAGGCTTGAGGGTCCTCTGAATTGGGTTCAACATTCTTACCCTTGAATATCTGGTGCATGGCTACATGGAAAACTTCTTGTATTGTTGTGCTTATGTAATCTTGCACTTATGTGTTGATGAAGGACTATTGTTGTTCTAGGCTAAAAACCTTGGACTCACTGTCTTCTTGGATTTGAGAGCGGGTGGTTGGAATTGGGGTGGCTTAGGTAGAAGATGAGGGGTAGGGATGAAAAGTATGGGCCACAAAAATGATAGGTACCAGTGTGATCAGGAAAAATAAAGGATTGAAATGGGATAGGTCACAAATAAGGGTGTCCCAGAAAGTGTTGGGCCTGCAGGAAAAAAAAGGCTTAAAAGTGGACGGTACCACTGTGATCATAACGAAGAGACGAATCCAATGGATTAAGTCGCAAATAAGGGTGCGTTTGGTTCCTGACTTTTATTTTTACTCCACACTCCCTTTTTTGTTTTTTTTTACTCCTACGGAGTGTGGAGTTATACTCCTAACTAAATACTTATGCAGTGGCAGAATTCCCAAATTATCAATAATAAAAAATGTCGGCAATGAGTGTTTCTACAGTGAAAAATTTAGCAGGGGGCAAGTTGCACTATAATAGATCAATTGTTTTAGTCCCAAGGGTTTGGGTTTGCAGGGTATCTACAAGAAAGGGTTCACCCTGTGCTATATCTCTCTTATATACATGCAAGGTCAAACGGTAGTACTTGAACCAATATCTCAAGGCACCAACTAAGGAGGCTAGATCATACCCTTAGTTGTACTACCCGATTACCCAGGTACTAGAGAGTATCTTCCCGAGTGTTGTTCTTGGTGACACTATAGCACTCAGGTGACCAATCGGTTTATCTACAGAGGGATTCAGGATATCTAGCTTGATATGTATACAGGTGTTGTCTGATGTGATACCACTCAAAAGGGGTACCAACAAGGGTTACAAAGGTGGCCAACAATGTTTTCTTAGGTACCACTTGTAGTTCCTACATGTATGATTCCCCGACCATAAATTCATGCATAGAGTGTCTGATCTTTGTAGCTTAAAGATGTTAGAATATGTCTCTACCCTGAAAAAATTTACCCCACAAGTTCTTCTGAGGAAGGATCTCTGATACCACTTGCAATATACCAGATAAATTATATTTTGTAGAACAAAAATATTTAGCAAGAAGTAATGGAACAAAAATATTATAGCTAGAACAATACCAGAATAACACTAGAAAGAGCACCTTTATTAAAGATAGAAATGTTCACTTGCCTCTTCAAGGGGGAAACCTCCAACATAGCAGAGATATATTACAATAATATCCAAGACAAAAATATCCAATACCTCCTACTCTTATTTATACTTACTCTACCTTCTAAGGAAACTTCTAGAGGAAGATCTTTCTAGAAGTAGAAGCTTCTATTAGGTATTCTTAAATTGAATTATTCTCCTTTATTTAATAGGACTTATTAACTAATGTCGGTCTTTATTATATAGAAAACATATCCTAATAACTAATGACCCATGAAGAGGGGTTAGGATCACATCCTAACAACACATATCACAATATGTCCCTCCTCATGGTGGCTTTGGAAAGAAATATTAGACCATTCGAAGAAATTGGAGGCTTGAAATCAAAGATCATATTAGATGGGAAACTGGAGGATAGCAAAGACCCATGACATGAGTCATGGAAAGAACCCAAGAAAGAGAATCCAAGTTATAGTACCATAAACCCTCGACCATATTTATTCAATATCGAAGAAAAAGTGGACATAAATCCATACCAAGGTGAGATCAATGCACCAAAATTGAATCATTGGTTGCAACAACTAGAAGTTTATTCCAGGGTTCACCATATAGATGAAGAACAAAAGATAACATTTACCATACTGAAGTTAGAGGGACATGCTTTAACTTGGTGGGAAATTCACACAGAGACACTTAGGTTGGAGGGTGATCTATTAATAACTAAGTCAGAGGATTTAAAAACCCTCATTAATTCCCAATTCTACCTTTTCAATTATGTAGAGGACCAATGGATCCGACGACACTACTTCAAGAAGAATCAAGGGAAAATTTTATAGGAGTACACCACTGAGTTTAGAAAGATATCCATCATGGTGGTTTTCTCTCCCAAGAACCTATATGTACTCCTCAAGTATCTGGGGGGTCCACATAGCCATCTACAAAAGAAAGTGATTATTTTCAAGCCAAGGATAATGGGAAATTCATGTGTATAAGAACGATATATGGAAAACATAGGCCACATGAAAGGACATCCAATCAATTCCAAGAAGAAAGAGCACCAAGAATATTCCAAGGAGGGGAAGAAGAAGTGGAAAGGGGGAAAGGATAAGAAGACGACAGTCACTACACATCAGTGCAAGGATCCTAGCAACCATTGTAACCATTGCATTATGGATGGTCACACTAAGGAAAAGTGTTGGAAACTGATCTAGAGATGAACCCAAAGAACCGCAAGAAAGATGCAAAGAAAAATAATATTCTAGCCATATATTCAAGTAATCAAGTTGAAAGTAGTTTCTATGTGGATGAAAAGATTGTATGCACATTAGTGTAGAAGGAGGTAAATCTGAGCATCCTTCATCACAAGGAAGAGAAGGAGATGACCAAGCTCTTCAACATTAATATTCAAGTCAAGAAGACCAATATAGATTCTCTATTCTACTTTGGTTCATAGGATAATCTCATAGAAGTGGATCTGGTTAGCTAACTTAGATTGAAGGTTCACAATCATCCTATCCCCTATCCATTGGGTTGGGTAAACAAGGATGGGGAGATCAAGGTAATGAAACAATGTAAGATTAAATTTGTTGTAAGTGCATGCTTTATTCATGAAGTGGTATTGGATGTACTACCCCTGGACGTGTGTGGTGTAGTGTTTGGGAGACCCTACATGTATATGAGGGATGCGATATTCATGCATATATCCAAATAGTAATTCCTAATCAAGAATGGTAAATCCTACATCATAAATGCACATAAAGGAAAGTAAAAGATCTCATTGGTAAGTGCCAACCAAGACAAGAAGTTTATTAGTTCCAATAAGAAATATGTTTTAATTTTCTTAAGAGAAAATTGGTCTGGTGATGATTCAATAAGAGTAAAGGCATCCCTGGAGGGGTGTACTAAAAAGTAGAAACATTAGTTGGAGGAGTTGATAATTGTTGGCTAACCTCAAGAAATGTGAGTTTTCTCAGCAATCTTTGGTGTATTTAGGGTATGTGATCGGTGGAGGGGAACTCAAGATAGATCATGAAAATATGGAGTTCATCATGAAATGGCTAGTTCCTACAATTGTTACTAAAGTTAGGAGCTTTGTTGGGGGAGCACAATACTTGCGGAATTTTATAGATTCATTTTCAATAGTAGTTGCACCACTCCACACTATAACAAGGAGTGGTAATATTTTCCATTGGGGGAAGAATCAATAGAAGGATTTCGATGAGTTGAAAATAAAGACCAGTAAAACACCAGTTCTTTCATTACCAAACTTGAAAAATCCTTTCGAAGTGGAGATAGACGTAAGTGGGTATGCCATGGGAGTCTTTTTGATGCAAGGAGGAAGGCCTGTATGCTATCATTCTGAAATATTTCATGGGGAAGTTCTCAACTACCCTACCTATGAAAAGGAACTATATTCCCTTGTTCAATCTATCAAGAAGATGAAGCATTATTTGATGGGAAAGGAGACCATCATCCACATAGATCACTAACCACTACAGTATTGAAGGGCCTAGAGTAAGCTACAACAAACCAAACATTTCAAGTGGATGACGTTCTTACAATAATTTCATCTAGTCATCAAGTATAAGAAGGGAAACACAAACAGGTTGGAATACATGCTTTCAAGGCCACCCACATCCAAGTTTACAACTTTTGTAACTCTAATGCACATGGATCATTTTACTCGTGATGCATACAAAGAGGCATACACAAAAGATGAGAACTTCAAAGAGGTGTTTCAACAACTAGAAGTCCAAATTCATATAGAAGAAGGTGACGACAAGGATAACTATCATATCCAAAATGGTTTACTCTACAAGACTGACAAGCTCTATGTCCCTAAAGGTGAACGATTTCATCTTATCGGAGAGGCTTGCACATCCAAGGTTGCAGGACATTTGGTATTGGGAAGACAATTTCCAACTTATAGAGGTATTTGTACTAGCTCAAAATGAAAGAAATGTAGCATGGTATATTAGAGGATGTATAATTTGTTGTACCGACAAATCCTAGTAACATGAAGCAAGGTCTATATCATCCTTTACCTGTACCTACTCTATCTCTATCTTGGGAAAGCATTTCCATGGATTTTTTTTGAGGTTTACCAACAACCAGGAAGGGACATGACTATCTATTTGTGGTAGTTGATAGATTCAACAAGATGTACATCTTCATGCCTTGTAAAAATTACATCAAAGGATAAGAAGAAACAAACATGTTCTTTGAATAGGTCTGGGTGCACTTTGGGATACAAAGGAGCATCATCTCAGATAGGGATACTAGATTTCTCAGTACCTTTTGGAATACATTGTGGGAGAATATGGCCACTAAGATGGAGATATCTACAATATTGCATCCACAAATAGATGGACAAACATAAGCATTCAACGAGATTTGGTGCAGGTTTTGAGGGGTTACAATCAAAAGCATTCGAAGGCCCGAGATGAAAATTTGATCTACATAAAACACTCTTATAATAGAGTAGTCTACACTTCTACTGGTAAGTCACCTTTTTAAAATTTCTTTGGATATTTTCTACCTTTAACCTTGGATGTTGTATATGGACAACGAGGAGGAGTGACAAAAGACCTCACAAGAGATGCATTGAGAGTAGAGAAATTTGTTGAGAAGATTAGAAAAAGCCATTTGCAAGTACAGGAGACACTGAATAAGTCACAGGAAAAATACAAGTCCAGACATGATCAACATAGAACCAATTCAATAAAATTGGGAGACATAGTTTGGTTACAATTGCACAAGGAAAAACTACAGAGTCCTGGTAAGAATATCAAGGCTATGTGGTATGGACCTTTCAAGATATTAGAGAAGGTGGGAGGTAATTCCTACAAAATCGGTCTACCCTCATACATGCATATTTACTCAATAGTGAATGTGGATAATCTCAAACTCTATGAGCCTTCCATGTTAGATTGGGAGGAGGAGCATATCCTACCTTCCATAAAGGACTTAGCACTAGATTCTTATGCATATTTGGCAATGGACACTATTTTTTAGAAGAGGTCTATAACTACAATACAAGGACAATATAACCTTTGGTAGATTGGGTTGAAAGGACAACTTCCAGGAAAAGAAAAGTGGTACTCCAAGGAAAAGGTAGAGGAAAAATTTCATTCAGTAAAGATTTTGGGGACCAAAATCCTCCCTAAATGGGGAGGTATGATCTTAATTGTATTATTTTTCATATATCTCGATGCTTTCATAGTGGAAAAAAATGGAGGAATCAATTTGTATGGTCACTGTTATCGCATAGTTTGTACTTTTAAGGATAAAGGAAAGGTAAAGAAGACAAACTGACGCAATAAGAGACTACCCTATCATTGTCACCTCAATAGGGTATCTCTTTCTATTTAGGGTGGTAGGCCCAGGGGAGATGTCCCCAGTGACCTGGGGTTTTGAGAAGGCAAAGGTTTTAAAGCTAAGTAAAGGTTTCCCCTCACAAGTCACCACCAATAAAAAAGTCCAGCTAATCAACCAATAAAGAGAATAACAACTAGAAGTGTACCTGCCCGGAACAAAGCAACAAGAAAACTATATATTTGCAAGATCACTTGCTGGTTAGTACTTCATATAATTAGACTTTCTCAAATAAATAAATTGACTAATATTATTGATGAAGCAATCAATGATGTAAAATAACAATAATCACAATATGTCACTTCACAATAAATGATAAATAAGCTTCACAATGAGCAATAACAATTTATCATCAATGTCACAATATCAACATTCATTAGAAGCAAAGACTATTATGCATTAGCCAATCATTCAATTGCTTTAAATAATTATTAAATGTTGCATGGATATGACTATAACACAAGTGAATGATAACAAAAATAGGGTTAGTAGGTTAGTCTAAGCTAGGGTTAGAAGGTGTTAGTAGTTGTTCAAAGGTATTGGATATTTGAAGTTTGTGATCAAAGCACTCAAGCATAAAGATCTTATATCAGTGCATTCATAGGGAAAATGGAGTCAAACTAGATACAAGAATTGAAGGGACAAAATGATAATAGTAGGGCCAAATACAAGAGGAATATGATGGATGAAGTGTTGTTAAGACAAGGATTCAACCATCAACCCTAGGGGAAAATGACTCGCTAAGGTGTAGTAACCCTAGGCCTTAGTGCATTTTCTTCCTTCTTTAGCTCAATGACAAAGTAAAATCAGCTAGCATGAAGAGTAAATGATAGGGTGTTGCAATGGAAAGGACCTAGCAATATCTTCAACACATAAAATGGCTCCTTGGCATAACCTAGTAGGGACTTAAAATAAGGGCACCAACATGTGCTTATTTCCTAGGGTTTATTCCAACAAATTTCATTAACAAAATGCAAGTAAAATACTATAACCAATCAAGTAATAGAAGGATTACATAAATTCACTTACATTCACCAAGTATCATCAATGCCAACCCTAGTTGTAAAACTTCCACCGAGAAAAATGCCAAAAATAACCAAGATAAGCCTCCTTCAACATGTGCGCACTACTAATTTCAACCAAAAACCCTAAAGGAGGGCACAAATTTTAGACCTCACATAAGTGTGAGTCAAAGATGATGAGAAAATGAGAGTTTTAGCTCTCTACTTATACCATACCAATGACCTTAATTGAATTTTAGGTCACAAAAGGCTGACAAGGCCAAAAATACATAATAATATTTTTTTACATTAAATGTCATGATAAAACCCTAAATCAAACATAAATGAAGACGTCATGCCCTTGTAGGGTGACATTATCCCTTTTTAGGGAAATGCTAGCCTATTGGAGAAAAATGTTAGGCCCCCTTGGGCCTCCAGAAGCTTTGACACATGCTACAACTGTCACCCAAAACCTCCACAAGCACTGGATGGCATCATGAGTGTCCTGGGTGATGTCATGGGCCTTTCAAGGCCAAATTTCTAGTGGAAAGGGCGCAACCCTCCTGGGTACAGGTCTTCTTCTCTGCCTCGGGTGGAACGTCCTCCTCTTCTCTGGTGCAAACCCTCTGATCTGTCTTTGACCCCTACTGGGGTCTCAACATCCATTTGGTGGGATCTTAGCCCCATGGAGGTCTGAACTAATCATATCCCCATGTGTACCTATCCATAAGGGTACTTGTCCATCAGGTATGATCTTGCACATCAACAGATATGCCCTCCATGGGCTCATAAGTCACAAGGATCATAGCAATATCAATCACATCTAATCATCAATTTTATTAAACATGTGCATAAAACCCCTTTTACCCCGTCAAGTGCTAAAATACATTATACTAATCTGCAAGCCAATTTTGGAAGAAGTGACAGGGCGTCCTATTAGGCAAATGCTCACTGGATGTGGGGTGTTTTCGGGAGAAATCAAATCCAAGCCATGTGAGTGGATGAGGTGGTAAGGTATGTCTAGACAAGGGGTGCAGTGATAGTAGGGAAATGCATGTATTACCTGTGGGTGCCTCTATAGAGGGTGAGTTGCACTTGTTCTAGATGCAAATGTTTCCAATCCCATTCATGCCTTTTATCTTTATCCTTTATTGATTTTTCTTTCAAGAAGCTAATCAGGGGACACTGCCCTAGCGTGGTGACCAATGGTGGCAATGTTACCCACAAGCACTTTCATGAAAATGAGAAGGTTGGCTCGTGATGAGACCCACTTTCTCTTGTCTATGCCACCAAGATCCACTACCCCGGCATGGTAACCAACTGCTAGTAGTATCATACTGCTAGATGCCCATGGACCTAATAAGTTGGCTCGTGATGAGACCCCCTATCCTCTGACTAGGTCTTGCTTTATTATTTTTATGGGTTCCTCTATTTATTCATGAGAAGCCTTTTACTGCTTTCTCAGGGATCCTTGGGCGAAGCATCTCGAGGTTTTATTTTTAGTCTTTTATCTTTTTCCAGCTGCTTTTACCCTTTGGGCATTTATCCCCTTCTTCCCACAAGGTAAGGTGCAACCCTTAAATATTTGGCCAATCCAATGCCTAGAACAATGTAATGGTATGGATGAGCGAGAAGAAGATGTAAAGTGGTAAGTATGGTGGGAGCGGATGATGGATTTTCATGAATCCCCACAGTGGCAACTCAAAACATATGGGCACAAGCTTACTAGGGTATCCTGTCATTCCCCCCAGATATGGTCAAGTGGATAGGTATAAGATCCAAGCACCCGTTAGAAAAAAAGGAATTGAATGTACATATTCAAAGGTTTTGAGGATCATAGTGACACATGCCAGGATACCTGGACTCATTACCTCATGGAGAAATATCCACTTCTGCTATAGGACCAAGCCGAGGTGATGGATGTTGCTTCTTTTGACAAGGTGTAGGCACTGAAGAAAAGAAAATATGGGCCCTCCAGGGCCATGCTCAAGTCAATATGGCTCTCAGTACTCCATGTCTAGGACTTGTGGGCCTCAAGAAATAATCTCCATAGTTATCCCTAAACTGGGGGATAACATTTGGCTCCAACTCGGGGACATGTGCTCACCGTAGAGTGCATGAGAACCTCAACATCTCTGGCATAACTTGTAACCTTCTTGATCTCTATCAAAACCATTAGCAATCATTTGGAGTGGTGATATCACGCCCAAATCATATATGTAAAATGAAAGTAAGAATATATACAAATGAGAAAATAAACTATTCTACCATGAAATGAAAATGGTGTATACAATGAATGCAAATGCCTACATGTTAGCACTCTGTAATTTGCCCAAGGCTAAGGAGGCAATCACTAAGGTAACATCAAACCACTTTGGAGTCCTGGATCTATCCCTCCAAGACTCAGAGAGGGCTCTCTCTTTCTAATCTAGCTTTGTTTGTGATAGATTTTAGGCTAGTTATTATTGTACAGAGGTTGGTTTATAAATTGGTTGGCTGGAACATGAAGGGAAAACCATTGGGAAATGGAGTCAAAGAGGCTTGATCCAATCAAGATAGGTTCTATAGGAAAAATTATAGGGTAGGGTAGGCACCTTTGTTGGATTCTTGAGATTATTGAAGGATGTGGGAGAAAAAGTGAGGAGAGAATATGGTACCAGAGAAATGAAGAATTCTGGAACTAATCCTCTAGCAAAAAAACATAAAAGTTATCCAAATGCCAGAAACAAAGTGTACTTTTGAAAAAAATTTGATCTTAATCCTCTATTGAATAATTCAGAAGAAACAAATATGTGACAGGGAAAACATATTACAGAAGAGACACTTCACCAAAAATATATGCCATAGGAATCCTGAGAAGCTTGACTTGTATTACTGAGATTTGATTAAAAGAAGCTCTGTGAGCTGTTTTACAAAAAATAAATCATGGTCCCCAACTGATCAACCATTGTACATTTGGACTATTACAATATATAGAAATATTATCTCCCAGGATCAGGAGGTCGAATTCAACAACCTCTGCCAAAAATAGAAACAAATCCCTGAAAGTCTTCAATTGACTGCCATGAAAGACAAGCCAAACTGCTGAAAATAGGGGTCAACTCAGACATTCCTATCTCCCAAAATATGATAGTTGTGTGAAAACTGAAATATTTTATTGTAGATGAGTCTGTCCTGAACAAAAAAATATTTCGGTTTTTCCAAATTCATCTCCATCTCTCCAAAACAGCTCCTACAAAATCATGACCAAAACAGAAAAAAATGGAAGCCTGAAAAATAACGCTCAGAGATGGATTTGATTTTCCCAATCCCTGATACCTGTGAAAACAATGAGAGAGGTTTTTTGTTCTTCATATTGTTATGGAGAAAACAATCTCTCGGGTTTTCAAAAATCCTTCTTGTTTGGCCGGAAACACTCTCAGAAAACAAGTGGTCAAAAATGGCGAAAATGGTTTTTTTGTTATTTTGGGCAAGGTGATTTTGGAGGGGGGAAAGTGATTTTCGGACCCACCCTGGAGTGGTAAGTGGTATTGGGAGGAGGGGAGTCCGAT
>ML785089.1:797219-813804 GCA_009831015.1 Picea engelmannii | reverse complement strand
TATTATTTGTTTTTTGTTTTACTTATTTTTAATTTCATTTTTTTTTTATTGTTATTTTTTAAATGTTTTTATTTTTTATTTAATGTTTTATATTATTGTTATATATATGTTTATTATATGTATTATTAATGTTTTACGGTTTTCTTTTTTTTTGTTTTAGTTTTTGTCTTATGTATTTTATATTGTTTTTTAAAATTTGTTTATTGTTTTAATTTTATTTTTTAATTGATTTTTATTTTATTACTTTTATTACTTTGTTATAATTTGTTTTTGAAATGCTTTTAATTATTAAAAATTTTATAATGTTTTTTGTTTATCAATTATTTATCTAAAATTAATTATTAGCCTAATGTTTTTTTATCCTAAGTTTGTTTATTCATATAGGGACGAAAATGGTGGGGGGTGAAGAAATGAAGGGCGAGGGAAAGAAGGATGCAGCAGGGTGATGAAAGATCATGAGAAATGGATGAAGGGAGAAGTGAAATCGACCGAGCCGAACAAATCGGATGTCTTCATCATGAGAGCAATGCCAAATAAACAACTGAAGAATCAAGTTACCTATGAATATGAGACCCCAACATAGGCTCCACCTGGGGATGACAACTCTTTCAGGAGGTGACAAGAACCAATGAACTCTGAACATGCAGACCAATGCTTTATTTGTTGGGTTGATCCCAAAACTTTATTTTGCAACCTACATTTGTTTTGATCCTCTGTGAGTGAACCTTAAGTAGAAAACTAATTTGCATACCAAAATCTGAACTGAATTGACAAAAATGTTGGAAAAGTGCTCACAACCCTGAGCTTATTTGCGCACTGCAAAACTGACTGCTGAAAAGATGCTTATCTAGTAAGCCTATTTATGTACAATCATATTCTAACACCGAATTCTTGGTTTTCATCAATGTGAAATATCCAATATAACCATTCAAAAATTGGATATAATACTTTAACTCCATTGTTTTTCACAAAAATCAAAACTAAATTTATTAAGGGTACTTGAGAGTAATTGTCAGCCTGGTCTTTAGCACAAAGAGCTTGGTAAATATGAAAAAAAAAAGAAATGATGTAAATGGATTGGGGCTCTGTAGTGACAAATTTATCCATATAGATAGCCATAGGATCAAGATAGACCTGACCCATTGCTTGATATTAACATTTGCTCAAGGCTGAGGAGGAAATCACTGAGGTAACATCAAACCACTTTGGAGTCCTGGATCTAGCTCACCAAGACTTAGAGAGGGCTCTCTCTGTCTGATCTAGCTTTGTTTGTGATATATTTTAGGCTAGTTATTACTGTACAGTGGTTGGTTTATAAATTCGTTGGCTGGAACACAAAGGGAAAACCATTGGGCAATGGAGTCAAAGAGGTCTGATCCAATAAAGATAGGTTCTACAGGAAAACTTACAGGGAAGGGTAGGCACCTTTGTTGGATTCTTGAGATTATTTAAGGATGTGGAATAAAAAGTGAGGAGAGAATATGGTACCAAATCAATAAAGAATTCTGGAACTAATCCTCTAGCCGAAAACATGAAAATTATCCAAACGCCAGAAACATAGTGTACTTTTGAACAAATTATGATCTTAATCCTCTATTGAATAATTCAGAAGAAAACAATATGTGATAGGGAAAACAAATTACAGAAGAGACACTTCACCAAAAAGATATGCAGCAGGAATCCTGAGAAGCTTGACTTGTATTACTGAGATTTGATTAAAAGAGGCTCTGTGAGCTGTTTTACAAAAACTAAATCGTGGTCCCCAACTGATCAACCATTGTACATTTGGAATATTAAAATATATAGAAATATTATCTCCTAGGATCAGGAGGTCGAACTCAACAACCTCTGCCAAAAATAGAAACAAATCCCCGAAAATCTTGAACTGACTGCCATGAAAGATGGGTCGAACTACTGAAAATAGGGGTAAACTCAGACATTCGTATCTCCAAAAATATGACATATGTGTGAAAATTGAAAGAGGTTATTGTATATGAGTCCATCCTAAACAAAAAATCTTTCGTTTTTTCCAAATTCATCTCCAACTCTTGAAAACAACTCCTGCAAAATCATGACCAAAACAGGAAAAAATGGAATCCTGAAAAATAGCGCTTAAAGATGGATTTGATTATCGCAATCCCTAAGACCTGCACAAAAACTGAGAGAGTTGTTTGTTCTTCATCCCATTATGGATAAAAACCTCTCTCGATTTTTCAAAATTCCTTCTTGTTTGGTCGAAAACTGTCTCGGAAAATAGGTGGTGAAAACTGGAGAAAAAGGTTTTTTTGTTATTTTGGGCAAGGCGATTTTGGAGGGGGAAAGTGGTTTTCGGACCCCCCCTTGAGTGGTAAGTGGTATTTGGAGGAGGGGGTATGATTTCACCATACAGTGACATGTATCCTTTGGTAAACCACTTACTTAGACCCCCCCCTTGTTAAAGATCGAAAAGCACGGGGGGTCTGATATTAGTCATGGATGTAGATTTTAATTTTTAGGGATATGTGCATAAATTGCACGTTTTATTTTGTTTTATTTGTTTATTTATTATTATTATTTTTTGTTTTACTTGTTTTCATTTTTGTTTTTTTTTATTGTTATTTTTTATATGTTTTTATTTTTTATTTAAAGTTTTATATTATTGTTTTATATATGTATTATTAATGTTTTACAATTTTTTTTTTGATTAAGTTTTTGTCTTATGTATTATATATATATTTTTTAAACTTTGTTTTTGTTCTAATTTTTTAAACTATTTTATTTTAATTAATGTTTTAATTTTATTATTTAATTGATTTTTATTTTATAACTTTTATTACTTTATTATAATTTGTTTTTGAAATGTTTATTAATTATTTATCTAAAATTAATTATTAGCGTAACATTTTTTATCCTATGTTTGTTTATTCATGTAGGGACGAAAATAGTGGGGGGTGATGAAATGAAGGGCGAGGGAAAGAAGGATGCAACAGGGTGATGAAAGATCAGGCAAAATGGATGAAGGGAGAAGTGAAATCGACTGAGCCCAGCAAGTCAAATGTATTCATCATGAGAGCAATGCAAAATAAATAACTGAAGATTCAAGTTATCTATGAGTATAGGACCCCAACATAGGCTCCACCTGGGGATGGTAACTCTTTCAGGAGGTGACAAGAACAACTGAACTGTGAACATGCAGACCAGTGCTTTAATTGTTGGGTTGATCCCAAAGCATTATTCTGCAACCTACATATGTTCTGATCCTCTGTGATTGAACCTTAAGAAGAAAACTGATCTACATACCAAAATCTGAACTGAATTGACAAAAATGTTGGAAAATTCCTCACAACCCTGAGCTTATTTGCACACTGGAAAACTGACTGCTAAAAAGATGCTTTTCTAGTAAGCTTATTTATGTACAATCCTATTCTAACACTGAATGCTTGGTTTTATTCAATGTGAAATATCCAATATAACCATTCAAAAATTTATATATAATACATTAACTCCTTCACTGTTTTTCACAAAACTAAAAACTAAATGTATTAAGGTTACTTGAGAGTAATTGTGAGCTTGGGCTTTAGCACAAAGAGATTGGTAAATCTGAAAAACAAAATAAATGTTGGAAATGGATTGGGGCTTTGTAGTGATGAATTTCTCCATATAAATAGCCATAGGATCAAGATAGACCTGACCCATTCCCTGATATTAGAATTCAACCAATTCAACCTCATGATTTGGTACTACATTTATGCGGTCTAGATCCTCAAACAATTCCTGGTATGGCTGTAAATTTTCTTCTGAACATTGAAATGAGTCTCCTGCTGAAACATAACATGCAAATGATTGCCTAATCATGTCTATATCATAACCTCTTTTAATTTCATAGATGGCCAATGAACCATGACTTTGTCTACACAGATTATGCAACACATCAACTATTGGGTCTTATAGGAGTTGAGATGTTTGTTGCATTGGTTCCAATGAAAGTTCCTGATATTCTATGTGCTTATCATCCATGAAATAATTAAATTTTTTCTTCAACAACTAAAATGAATTGAAGGTTAATGGTATAGAGTTATAATACATTAATTCATCTTCTGTATCAGGCTCTAAGCTTTCATCTAGAATTTGAAAATCAATGTAGCTCAAGGGCTGCAATTACGGGTCTAGAAAAACTTCCATATCATTAATGACATCTTCAACTGAGTGATCAGAACATTCTTCATCTTTACTATCGACAACTTGTTTATAATTTTCTCTCATAATTTGAAATTAAGAGAAACATAATGACATAGATCTTTCACTTACTTTGAGATTTTCTTTTTTTTACTCATTGCTGTCATAGTTTCTATGCATAGGCTGATTGTCATATCTGAGTTTCAGCTGGTCCTCCTTCTCCCATAAGCATGCCACTGGTTGCGTTGAACAGTCAACATCTATTTCAACCACATAATCATCATCATACTGATCATACTTGGGTAGATTATCCAAGCAAGAAATGTCATCAAACATGCACATCATATCAACTTGTTGTTCCTCTGCAAGTTGAGTTGGAGTTTCATCTTTGACTGTGTTGTGAATTGAATACATGAAATGATCATTTTCCAATCCATGATACCAAGGGTGAGCTGCAAAGTGTTTGGGAACAATGACCATTTCTTTCTATGTAATCAATGGGACATGATGTCTTAGAAGAACAAGTTGTTCTCTTATGATAATCCTGTGCAACATTTCTTCCATTTTACTTTCCAGAATGTCTAGCTTCACCTCTCAGGATGTTAGATGCTCCTTTTCTTTGTTCTTTCTGTCTTCTACCTCCAACTTTTACCTTTTGATCAACAAATTTGCTTCCACACTAATTGCACTGTCTTGCATCTCCTTGAGTGTAGTAGTGTTCCTTTTGCTTAGTCTAAATTCCATCTCCAGATCAAAGGCATCTGGGTAGTGTAAAAGAGCTAAACTAGGAGGTGGTCATATATCAGCAGGCATGGAATTGTAAACTTGATTGAATTTGGCTAAAAATTTCTGCACTATTTCTCCTGGCTGTCTTTTCAAATGATCATACTCTTCTAGAATGAGGAAAATATTTCTCTTGATATCCCATTTATTAAGGAATATTTTTACAAACTGCTGAATATTGGGAATGCTTACAGCAGACAAACTTTTGAACCATTCCTTATCTCTACCTTGCAAATATAAAGAAAAAATCCTAATGTAGACTTCCTCTTCCTCAATCTCAAAAAGTTCAAGATAATTTTAAAAATCTTGTATGTGTTTTTCAGATGTGATATTACCACGTTCTCCATTAAATATGGGAAGATGTTTGTAATAATTGGCAGGGAAATCATGGAGTATAGGGGGTAACATAAGAGGCTTGTATTTATCTGTAATATTTACAAGTGTAGAAGTATGTACAGGGGCTGTAAAACTAGGCTTGATCTCTTGAGTCTCCTCGGTTTGAATTTGATCAACATGAGTTTCAACAATATGGTCTTGGCCATATTCACAAAAAGAGAGGAAATAATTAAAAATAAAACCTATTATGTCTTGGATGAAATTCCAACTTGCATACCTAATATTTTCAAATTGTCTAGTGATTGTTTCAGGTTCTTCCTCCAGTGGAGTCTTTGAAACTGATTGGAGTTGATTGGAGTCGCCAGGTGGATGATTCAACCTTCTTATGTCTGGTCATTTTCCACCATCAGTAACTAGATCTGGAACTTGATATGCTTTCTGAGGAAGGTTCCCCAACGTAGTCGCCACTATTTTAGCACTCTGTAATTTGCCCAAGGCTGAGAATGCAATGACTGAGGTAACATCATACCACTTTGGAGTCCTGGATATAGGACTTCAAGACTCAAAGAGGGTTCTCTCTGTATGATCTGGCTTTGTTTGTGATAGATTTTAGGCTAGTTTTTATTGTACAGAGGTTAATTGGTTGGCTGGAACAGGAAGGGAAAACCATTGGGCAATGGAGTCAAAGAGGCTTGATCCAATCAAGACAGGTTCTACATGAAAACTTACAGGGAAGGGTAGGAACTTTTGTTGGATTCTTGATATCATTGAAGGATGTGGGAGAAAACGTTAGGAGAGAATATGGTACCAGAGCAATGAATAATTCTGGAACTAATCGTCTAGCAGAAAACATAAAAAATATCCAAACGCTAGAAACAAAGTGTACTTTTGAACAAATTATGATCTTAATACTCTATTGAATAATTCATAAGAAAACAATATGTGACTGGGAAAACATATTACAAAAGAGACACTTCACCAAAAAGATATGCCGCAAGAATCCTGAGAAGCTTGACTTGTATTACTGAGATTTGATTAAAAGAGGTTTTGTGAGTTGTTTTACAAAAACTAAATCATGGTCCCCAACTGATCAACCATTGTTCATTTGTACTATTAAAATATATATAAAGATTATCTCCTAGGACCAGGAGGTCAAATTCAACAACCTTTGCCAAAAATAGAAACAAATCCCCGAAAATCTTGAATTGACTGCCATGAAAGACGGGTCGAACTAATGAAAATAGGGGCCAACTCAGACATTTGTATCTCCCAAAATATGGCATTTGTATGAAAACTGAAAGAATTTGTTTTATATGAGTCCATCCTAAACAAAAACCTCTTTCGGTTTTTCCAAATTCATCTCCAGCTCTCCAAAACAGCTCCCGCAAAATCATGACCAAAACAGGAAAAAATGGAAGCCTGAAAATATGCGCTCAGAGATGGATTTGATTCTTTGAATCCCTGATACCTGTGCAAAAAATGAGAGAGGTATTTGTTCTTCAGCCTGTTACAGAGAAAAACCTCTCTCATTTTTTCAAAATTCCTTCTTGTTTGGCCAAAAACGCTCTCGCAAAATAGGTGGTCAAAACTGCAAAAATAGTTTTTTTGTTATTTTGGGCAAGGCGGTTTTGGAGGGGGGAAAGTGGTTTTCGGACCCCCCTGGAGTGGTAAGTGGTATTGGGAGGGGTGTTCCGATTTCGCCATACGGTGACACGTATCCTTTGGTAAGCCACTTACTTGGACCCTCCCTTGTTAAAGTTTGAAAAGCATGGGGGGTCCGATATTATTCATGGACGTAGATTTTAATTTTTAGGGATATGTGCATAAAATGCATGTTTTGTTTTGTTTTTATTTGTTTATTTATTTATTATTATATGTTTTTTGTTTTACTTGTTTTCATTTTCGTTTTTGTTTTTTATTTTGTTTTATTGTTATATGTTTTTATTTTTTATTTAATGTTTTATATTATTTTTTTATATATGTTTATTATATGTATTATTAATGCTTTAAACCTTTTTTTGTTTTAGTTTTTGTCTTATATATTTTATATTGTTTTTTAAACTTTGTTTATTGCTTTGATTTTTTAAACTATTTTATTTTAATTAATTTTTATTTTATAACTTTTATTACTTTATTATAATTTGTTTTTGAAATGTTTTTAATTATTAAAATTTTTATAATATCTTTTGTTTATCAATTATTTATTTAAAATTAATTATTAGCCTAATGTTTTTTATCCTAAGTTTGTTTATTCATGTAGGGACGAAAATGGTGGGGGGTGAAGAAATGAAGGGCAAGGGAAAGAAGGATGCAATAGGGTGATGAAGGATCAGGTGAAATGGATGAAGGGAGAAGTGAAATCGACCGAGCCCAACAAGCCAAATATATTCATCATGAGAGCAATGTCAAATAAAGAGTTGAAGAATCAAGTTACCTATGATTATAGGACTCCAACATAGGCTCCATCTGAGGATGGCAGCTCTTTCAGGAGGTGATCCCAAAACTTTATTTTGCAACCTGCATATGTTCTGATCCTCTGTGACTGAACCTTAAGCAAAAAACTGATCTACATACCAAAATCTGAACTGAACTGACAAAAATGTTGGAAAATAACTCACAACCCTGAGCTTATTTGCACACTGCAAAACTAACTGCTGAAAAGATGCTTATATAGTAAGCGTATTTATGTACAATCCTATTCTAACACTGAATGCTTAGTTTTAATCAATGTGAAATATCCAATATAACCATTCAAAAATTGGATATAATACTTTATCTCCTTCACTGTTTTTCACAAAACTCAAAACTAAATCTATTAAGGATACTTGAGAGTAATTGTCGGCCTGGTCTTTAGCACAGAGAGCTTGGTAAATCTGAAAAACAAAATAAATGATATAAATGGATCGGACCTCTATAGTGATGAATTTCTCCATATAGATAGCCATAGGATCAAGATAGACCTGACCCATTCCTTGATATTCAAATTCAACTAATGCAACCTCATGATTTGGTACTATATTTATGTTGTCTAGATCCTCAAAAAATTCTTGATATGGCTGCATATTTTCTGCTGAACATTGAAACGAGTCTCTTGCCAAAATAGACCATGCAAATGATTGCCTAATCATGTCTACATCATAAACTCTTTTAAGTTCATAGTTGGCCAAGAACCATGACTTTGTCTACACAGATTATCCATCACATAAACTATTAAGGAAGATTTTTACAAACTGCTGAAGATTGGAAATTCTTGCAGCTGACAAACTTTTGAACCATTCCTTAGCTCTACCTTGCAAATATAAAGGAAAAATCCTAATGCCTACATCATCTTCCTCAACCTCAAAAAGGTCAAGATAATTTTCAAAACCTTGTATGTGTTTTTAATATGTGATATTACCATGTTATCCATCAAATCTAGGAAGATGCTTGTAATAATTGGCAGGGAAATCATGGAGTATAGGGGGTAACATAAGAGGCTTGTATCTATTTGGAATATTTACAAGTGTAGGAGTATGTACGGGGGTTGTAAAACTATGCTTGATCTCTTGAGGCTCCTTAGTTTGAATTTGATCAACGTGAGTTTCAACAATATGTTCTTGGCCAGATTCACAAAAAGAGAGGAAATAATTAAAAATAAAACTTATTATTTCTTGGATGAAATTCCAACTTGCATGCCTAATATTTTTAGATTGTCTTGTCATTGTTTCAGGTTCTTCCTCCAGTGGAGTCTTTGAAAGTGATTGGAGTTGATTGGAGTCACCAGGTAGATGATTTATCCTTCTTGTGTCTGGTCATTGTCCACCATCAGTAACCAGATATGGAACTTGATATGCTTTCTGAGGAAGGTTCTGTAGCATAGTTGCCACTATGTTAGCACTCTGTAATTTTCCCAAGGCTGAGGAGAAAATCATAGAGGTAACATCAAACCACTTTGGAGTCCTAGATCTAGCCCTCCAAGACTCAGAGAGGGCTCTCTCTATCTGATCTAGCTTTGTTTGTGATAGATTTTAGGCTAGTTATTACTGTACAAAGGTTGGTTTATAAATTGGTTGGTTGAAACAGGAAAGGAAAACCATTGGGCAACAGATTCAAAGAGGCGTGATCCAATCAAGACAGGTTCTACAGGAAAACTTACAGGGCAGGGTAGGCACCTTTGTTGGATTCTTGATATTATTGAAGGATGTGGGAGAAAAAGTGAGGAGAGAATATTCTACCAGAGCAATGAAGAATTCTGGAACTAATCCTCCAACAGAAAACATACAAATTATCCAAACGCCAAAAACAAAGTGTACTTTTGAACAAATTATGATCTTAATCCTCTATTTAATAATTCATAACAAAACAATATGTGACAGGGAAAAAATATTACAGAAGCAACAGTTCACCAAAATATATGCCGTAGGAATCCTAAGAAGCTTGACTTGTATTACTGAGATTTGATTAAAAGAGGCTCTGTGAGTTGTTTTACAAAAAACTAAATCATGGTCCCCAACTGATAAAACATTGTACATTTGGAATATTAAAATATATATAAATATTAATTAATCTTTTAATTTTAATTTTTAATTGATTTTTATTTTATAACTTTTATTACTTTATTATAATTTGATTTTGAAATGTTTTTAATTATTAAATTTTTTATAATGTCTTTTGTTTATCAATTATTTATCTAAAATTAATTATTAGCCTAATGTTTTTTACCCTAAATTTGTTTATTCATTTAGGGACGAAAATGGTGGGGGGTTAAGAAATTAAGGGCGAGGAAAAGAAGGATGCATCAGGGTGATGAAGGATTAGGCGAAATGGATGAAGGGAGAAGTGAAATCGACTGAGCCCAACAAACCAGATGTCTTCATCATGAGAGAAATGTCAAATAAACAACTGAAGAATCAAGTTACACATGATTATAGGACCTCAACATAGGCTTCACCTGGGGATGGCATCTCTTTCAGGAGGTGACAAGAACCACTGAACTCTGAACATGTAGACCAGTTCTTTATTCATTGGGTTGATCCCAAAACTTTATTTTGCAACCTGCATCTGTTTTGATCCTCTATGATTGAACCTTAAGTAGAAAACAGATCTGCATACCAAAATTCGAACTGAACTAACAAAAATGTTGGAAAATTCCTCACAACCCTGAGCTTATTTGCACACTGCAAAACTGACTGCTGAAAACATGCTTTTCTAGTAAGCTTATTTATGTACAATCCTATTATAACACTGAATGCTTGGTTTTAATCAATGTGAAATATCCAATATAACAATTAAAATTTTTGATATAATACTTTAACTCCTACATTTTTTTTCACAAAACTCAAAACTAAATCTATTAAGGGTACTTGAGAGTAATTGTCAGCCTGGTCTTTAGCACAGAGAGCTTGGTAAATCTGAAAAACAAAACAAATGCTGGAAATGGATTAAGGCTCTGTAGTGACGGATTTCTCCATATAGATAGCCATAGGATTAAGATAGACTTGACCCATTACTTGATATTAGAATTCAACCAATTCGACCTCATGATTTGGTACTACATTTATGCGGTCTAGATCCTCAAAACATTCCTGGTATGGCTGCAAATTTTCTTCTGAACATTGAAATGAGTCTCCTGCTGAAACAAACCATGCAAATGATTGCCTAATCATGTCTATATCATAACCTCTTTTAAGTTCATATCTAGCCAATGAAACATGACTTTGTCTACACATACTATCCAACACATCAACTACTGCGTCTTGTAGGAGCTGAGATGTTTGTTGCATTGGTTCCAGTGAAAGTTCACGATCCTCTATGTGCTTACCATCCATGACATAATTGAAAATTTATTCAACAACTGAAATGAATTGAAGGTTAATGGTATAGAGTTATAATGCATTAATTCATCTTCTGTCTCTAGCTCTAAGCTTTCATCTGGAATTTGAAAATCAATGTAGCTCAAGGGATGCAATTCTGGGTCTAGAACAACTTCCATATCATCAATGACATCTTCAACTAAGTGATCATAACATTCTTCATCTTTACTATCGACAACATGTTTATTATTTTCTCTCAGAATTTGAAATGAAGAGAAACATAAAGGCATAGATCTTTCACTTACTCTGAGAGTTGCTTCTTTTTCCTCATTGATGTCATAGTTTCTATGCATAGGCTGATTGTCATATCTGAGTTTCAGTAGATCCTCCTTCTCCCATAAGTGTGATACTAGTTTCTTTGAACATTCAACATCTATTTCAACCACATAATCATCATCATATTGATCATACTTGGGTAGATTATCCAGGTAAGAAATTTCATCAAACATCCACATAATATCAACTGGTTGTTCCTCTGCAAGTTGAGTTGGAGTTTCATCTTTGACTGTGTTGTGAATTGAATACATGAAATGATCATTTTCCAATCCATGATATGAAGGGTGAGCCACAAAGTGTTTGGGAACAATGACCTTTTCTTTCTCTGTAATCAATGGGAAATGATGCCTTTGAACAACAAGTTGTTCTCTTATGATAATCCTGTGCAACATTTCTTCCATTTTACTTGCCAGAATGTCTAGCTTCACCTCTGAGGATGTTAGATGCTCCTTTTCTTTGTTCTTTCTGTCTTCTGCCTCCAACTTTGACCTTTTGATCAACACATTTTCTTCCACACTAATTTCACTGTCTTGCATCTCCTTGATTGTAGTAGTGTTCCTTTCTCTTAGTTGAAATTCCATCTCTGGATCAAAGGCATCTAGGTAGTGTAAAAGAGCTAAACCAGGAGGTGGTCATATATCAGGAGGCATGGAATTTTAAACTTGATTGAATCTGGCTAAATTTTTTTGCATTGTTTCTCCTAGCTATCTTTTCAAGTGATCATGCTCTTCTAGAATGAGGAAAATATTTCTCTTGATCTCCCATTTATTAAGGAAGATTTTTACAAACTGTTGAAGATTGGGAATGCTTGCAGCTGACAAACTTTTGAACCATTCCTTAGCTCTACCTTGCAAATATAAAGAAAAAACCCTAATGCAGACAACATCTTCCTCAACCTCAAAAAGGACAAGATAATTTTCAAAACCTTGTATGTGTTTTTCAATTGTGATATTACCATGTTCTCCATCAAATATGGGAAGGTGTTTGCAATAATTGGCAGGGAAATCATGGAGTATAGGGGGTCACATAAGAGTCTTGTATCTATATAGAATATTTACAGGTGTTGGAGTATGTATAGGGGCTGCAAAATTAGGATTGATCTCTTGAGGCTCCTCAATTTGAATTTGATCAACATGAGTTTCAACAATATGGTCTTGGCCAGATTCACAAAAAGAGAGGAAATAATTAAAAATAAAACCTATTATGTCTTGGATGAAATTCCAACTTGCATACCTAATCTTTTCAAATTGTCTTGTCATTGTTTCAGTTTCTTCCTCCAGTGGAGTATTTGAAACTGATTGGAGTTGATTGGAGTCACCAGGAGGATGATTCAGCCTTCTTGTGTCTGGTCATTTTTGACCATCAGTAACCAAATCTAAAACTTGATATGCTTTCTAAGGAAGGTTCCCCAATGTAGTCACCACTATGTTAGCACTCTATAATTTTCCCAAGGATGAGAAGGCAATCACAGAGGTAAAATCAAACCACCTTGGAGTCCTAGATCTATCCCTCCAAGACTCAGAGAGGGATTTCTCTGTATGATCTAGCTTTGTGTGTGATATATTTTAGGCTAGTTATTATTGTACAAAGGTTAATTGGTTAGCTGGAACAGGAAGGGAAAAACATTGGGCAATGGATTCAAAGAGGCTTGATCTAATCAAGACAGGTTCTACATGAAAACTTACAAGGAAGGGTAGGAACATTTTTTGGATTCTTGAGATTATTGAAGGATGTGGGAGAAAACATGAGGAGAGAATATGGTACCAGAGAAATGAAGAATTTTGGAACTAATCCTCTAGTAGAAAACATAAAAATTATCCAAACGCTAGAAACGAAGGGCAAGGGAAAGAAGAATGTGGCAGGGTGATGAAGGATCATCCCAAATGGCTGAAGGGAGAAGTGAAATCGATCGAGCCCAGCAAGCCAAATGTCTTCATCATGAGAGAAATGTCAATTAAAGAGTTGAAGAATCAAGTTACCTATGATTATAGGACCCCAACATAGGCTCCACCTAGGGATGGCAACTCTTTCAGAAAGTGACAAGAACCACTAAAATCTAAACATGAAGACCAATGCTTTATTTGTTGGGTTGATCCCAAAACTTTATTCTGCAACCTGCATCTGTTCTAATCCTCTGTGACTGAACCTTAATAAGAAAATTGATCTGCATACCAAAATCTGAACTGAACTAACAAAAATGTTGGAAAAGTACTCACAACCCTGAGCTTATTTACACACTGCAAAGCTGACTGCTGAAAATATGCTTATCTAGTAATCTTATTTATGTACAATCCTATTCTAACACTGAATGCTTGGTTTTAATCAAAGTGAAATATCTAATATAACCATTCAAAAATTGGATATAATACATTAACTATTTCACTGTTTTTCACAAAACTCAAAACTAAATCTATTAAGGGTACTTGAGAGTAATTGTCAGCCTGGTCTTGAGCACAAAGAGCTTGGTAAATATGAAAAACAAAAGAAATGGTGGAAATGGATTGGGGATCTGCAGTGACGAATTTCTCCATATAAATATCCATAGGATCAAGATAGACCTGACCCATTCCTTGATATTCGAATTCAACCAATTCAACTTCATGATTTGGTAGTCTATTTATGCCATCTAGATCCTCAAAAAATTCTTGATATGGTTGCAAATGTTTTGCTAAACATTGAAATGAGTCTCCTGCTGAAACATACCATGCAAATGATTGCCTAATCATGTCTAGATCATAACCTCTTTTAAGTTCATAGATGGCCAATGAACCATGACTTTCTCTACATAGATTATCCAACACATAAGCTATTGGGTCTTGTAGGAGATGAGATGTTTGTTGCATTGGTTCCAGTGAAAGTTCTTGATATTTTATATGCTTCTCATCCAGGACATGATTAAAAATTTTCTTCAACAACTGAAATGAATTGAAGCTTAATGGTATAGAGTTATAATGAATTAATTCATCTTATGTCTCAGGCTCTAAGCTTTCATCTGGAATTTGAAAATCAACGTAGCTGAAGGGATGCAATTATGAGTCTAGAAAAACTTCCATATCATCAATGACATCTTCAACTGAGTGATCAAAACATTCTTCATCTTTAGTATCGAAAACTTGTTTATAATTTTCTCTCAGAATTTGAAATAAAGATAAACATAAAGGCATAGATCTTTCACTTACTCTGAGATTTTCTTCTTTTTCCTCATTGCTGTCATAGTTTCTATGGAAAGGTTGATTATCATATCTAAGTTGAAACTGATCCTCCTTCTCCCATAAGCATGCCATTGGTTGCTTTGAACAATCAACATCTATTTCAACAACATAATCATCATCATATTGATCATACTTTGGTAGATTATCCAGGTAAGAAATGTCATCAAACATGCACATCATATCAACTAGTTGTTCCTCTGCAAGTTGAGTTGGAGTTTCATCTTTCACTGTGTTGTGAATTGAATACATGTGATGATCATTTTTCAATCCATGATACCAAGGGTGAGCTGCAAAGTGTTTGGGAATAATGACCTTTTATTTCTTTGTAATCAACGGGACATGATGCCTTTGAACAACAAGTTGTTCTCTTATGATAATCTCGTGCAAGATTTCTTCCATTGTACTTTCCAGAATGTCCAGCCTCACCTCTGAGGATGTTATATGCTCCCTTTCCTTGTTCTTTCTGTCTTCTGCCTCCAACTTTGACCTTTTGATCAACAAATTTTCTTCCACACTAATTGCACTGTCTTGCATCTCCTTGAGTGTAGTAGTGCTCCTTTCTCTTAGTTTAAATTCCACCTCCAGATCAAAGGCATCTGGGTAGTGTAAAAGATCTAAAACAGGAGGTGGTATTATAATAATAGGCATGGAATTGTAAACTTGATTGAATTTGGCTAAAAATTTATGCACTGTTTCTCCTGGCTGTCTTTTCAAATGATCATACTCTTCTAGAATGAGGAAAATATTTCTCTTGATCTCCCATTTATTAAGGAAGATTTTTACAAACTGTTAAAGATTGGGAATGCTTGCAGCTGGCAAACTTTTGAACCATTCCTTAGCTCTACCTTGCAAATATAAAGGAAAAATCCTAATGCAGACATCATCTTCCTCAACCTCAAAAAGGTCAAGATAATTTTCAAAACCTTGTATGTGTTTTTAAGATGTGATATTACCATGTTATCCATCTAATCTGGGAAGATGTTTGTAATAATTGGCAGGGAAATCATGGAGTATTGGGGGTAACATAAGAGGCTTGCATCTATCTGGATATTTACAAGTGTAGGAGTATGTACAGGGGCTGTAAAACTATGCTTGATCTCTTGAGGCTCCTCAGTTTGAATTTGATTAACATGAGTTTCAACAATATGGTGTTGGCAAGATTCACAAAAAGAGAGGAAATAATTATAAATAAAACCTATTATTTCTTGGATGAAATTCCAACTTGCATACTTAATATTTTCAGATTGCCTTGTGATTGTTTCAAGTTCTTCCTCCAGTGGAGTCTTTGAAACTGATTGGATTTTATTGGAGTCACCAGGTGGATGATTTATCCTTCTTGTGTCTGGTCATTTTCCACCATCAGTAACCAGATCTTGAACTTGATATGATTTCTGAGGAAGTTTCCCCAGCATAGTCGCCACTATGTTAGCACTCTCTAATTTTCCCAAGGCTGAGGAGATGATCACAGAGGTAACATCAAACCACTTTGGAGTCCTGGATCTATCCCTCCAAGACTCAAAGAGGGCTCTCTCTATTTGATCTATCTTTGTTTGTGATGGATTTTAGGCTAGTTATTATTGTACAGAGGTTGGTTTATAAATTGGTTGGCTGGAATAGGAAGGGAAAACCATTGGGCAATGGAGTAAAAGAGGCTTGATTCAATCAAGACAAGTTCTATAGGAAAAATTACAGGGTAGGGTAGGCACCTTTGTTGGATTCTTGAGATTATTGAAGGATGTGGTAGAAAATGTGAGGAGAGAATATGCTACCAGAGC
This sequence comes from Picea engelmannii, assembly GCA_009831015.1. Lineage (NCBI taxonomy): Eukaryota > Viridiplantae > Streptophyta > Pinopsida > Pinales > Pinaceae > Picea > Picea engelmannii. The sequence goes on along the minus strand of ML785089.1, from coordinate 797,415 downwards.
AATGAAGAATTATGGAACTAATCCTCTAACAAAAAAAATAAAAATTATCCAAACGCTAGAAACAATGTACTTTTGAACAAATTATGATCTTAATCCTCTATTGAATAATTCAGAATAAAACAATATGTGACAGGGAAAACATATTACAGAAGCGACAGTTCACCAAAAAGATATGCCACAAGAATCTTGAGAAGCT
>ML785089.1:779267-797070 GCA_009831015.1 Picea engelmannii | reverse complement strand
ATATATATATATATATATATATATATATATATATATATATATATATATATATATTATCTCCTAGGATTAGGAGTTCGAATTCAACAACCTCCGCCAAAAATAGAAACAAATCCCCGAAAATCTTGAATTGACTTCCATGAAAGACAGACCGAACTACTGAAAATAGGGGCCAACTCAGACATTCGTATCTCCCAAAATATGACAGCTATGTGAAAATGGAAAGAGGTTATTGTATATGAGTTCATAATGAACAAAAACATTGTTTGGTTTTTTTAAATTCATCTCTAGCTCTCCAAAACCACTCCCGCGAAATCATGACCAAAACAGGAAAAAATGGAAGCCTGAAAAATAACACTCAGAGATGCCTTTGATTATCCCAATCCATGATACCTGTGAAAAAAATGAGAGATGTTTTTGTTCTTCAGCCCATTATGGAGAAATGCCTCTCTCATTTTTTCCAATTCCTTCTTGTTTTTCCTGAAACGCTCTCGAAAAACAGGTGGTCAAAACTGGCGAAAATGGTTTTTTTGTTATTTTGGGCAAGGTGGTTTTGGATGGGGGAAAGTGGCTTTCGGACCCCCCCTGGAGTGGTAAGTGGTACTAGGAGGGGAGGGTCCGAGTTCACTGTACGGTGACACATATCCTTAGGTAAACCACTTACTCGGACACCCCCCTTGTTAAATTTCGAAAAGCACGGGGGGTCCGATATTATTCATGGACACGGATTTTAATTTTTAGGGATATGTGCATAAAGTGCACATTTTATTTTGTTTTTATTTGTTGTTTATTTATTTATTATTTGTTTTTTGTTTTACCTGTTTTCATTTCCGTTTTTGTTTTTTATTTTGTTTTATTATTATTTGTTATATGTTTTTATTTATTATTTATTGTTTTATATATGTTTTATTATATGTATTATTAATGTTTTAAGATTTTTTTTTGTTTTAATTTTTGTCTTATGTATTTTATATTGTTTTAATTTTTTAAACTATTTTGTTTTAATTTTATTTTTTAATTGATTTTTATTTCATAACTTTTATTACTTTATTATAATTTGTTTTTGAAATATTTTTAATTATTAAAATTTTTATAATGTTTTTTGTTTATCAATTATTTATCTAAAATTAATTATTAGCCTAATGTTTTTTTAACCTAAGTTTGTTTATTCAAGTAGGGACGAAAATGGTTGGGGGTGAATAAATGAAGGGCGAGGGAAAGAAGGATGCAACATGGTGATGAAGGATCAGGCGAAATAGATGAAGGGAGAAGTGAAATTGATCGAGACCAACAAGCCATATGTCTTCATGATGAGAGCAATGTCAAATAAAGAGCTGAAGAATCAAGTTACCTATGATTATAGGATCCCAACATAGGCTCCACCTAGGGATGGCATCTCTTTTAGGAGGTGACAAGAACCACTGAAATCTGAACATGCAGACTAGTGCTTTATTCGTTGGGTTGATCCCAAAAATTTATTATGCAACCTACATTTGTTCTGATCCTCTCTGACTGAACCTTAAGCAAAAAACTGATCTGCATACCAAAATCTAAACTGTATTGACAAAAATTATCCAGCACATCAACTATTGGGTGTTGTAGGAGCTGAGATGTTTGTTGCATTGGTTCCAGTGAAAGTTCTTGATCTTCTATGTGCTTATCATCCATGACATGATTAAAATGTTTCTTCAAAAACTGAAATGAATTGAAGGTTAATGGTATAGAGATATAATGCATTAATTCATCTTCTGTCTCAGGCTCTAATATTTCATCTGGAATTTGAAAATCAATGTAGCTCAAGGGCTGTAATTCTGGGTCTAGAACAACTTTCATATCATCAATGACATCTTCAACTGAGTGATCAGAACATTCTTCATCTTTACTATCAAAAATTTGTTTATAATTTTCTCTCAGAATTTGAAACGAAGAGAAACATAAAGGCATAGATCTCTCACTTACTCTGAGTTTTTCTTCTTTTTCCTCATTGATGTCATAGTTGCTATGCATAGGATGATTTTAATATATGAGTTGCAACTATCCTCCTTCTCCCAAAATCATGCCACTGGTTTCTTTGAACATTCAACATCTATTTCAACCACATAATCATCATCATATTGATCATACTTGGGTAGATTATCTAGGTAAGAAATGTCATCAAACATGCACATCATATCAGATGGTTGTTCCTCTACAAGTTGAGTTGGAGTTTCATCTCTGACTGTGTTGTGAATTTAATACATGAAATGATCATTTTCCAATCCATGATACCAAGGGTGAGCTGCAAAGTGTTTGGGAACAATGACCTTTTCTTTCTCTATAATCAATGGGACGTGATGCCTTTGAACAACAAATTGTTCTCTTATGATAATCATGTGCAACATTTCTTCTATTGTACTTGCCAAAATGTCTAGCTTCACCTCTGAGGATGTTAGATGCTCCTTTTCTTTGTTCTCTCTGTCTTTTGCCTCCAGCTTTGACCTTTTGATCAACAAATTTACTTCCAAACTAATTGCATTGTCTTGCATCTCCTTGAATGTAGTAGTGGTCCTTTCTCTTAGTTGAAATTCCATCTCCGAATCAAAGGCATCTGGGTAGTGTAAAAGAGCTAAACTAGGAGGTGGTCTTATATTAGTAGACATGGAATTGTAAACTTGATTGAATCTGGCTGAAAATTTCTGCATTGTTTCTCTTGGTTGTCTTTTCAAATGATCATACTCTTCTAGAATGAGGAAAATATTTTTCTTGATATCCCATTTATTAAGGAAGATTTTTACAAATTGCTGAAGATTGAGAATGCTTGCAGCTGACAAACTTTTGAACCATTTCTTAACTCTACCTTGCAAAGATAAAGAAAAAAGCCTAATGCAAACATCATCTTCCTCAACCTCAAAAAGGTCAAGATAATTTTCAAAACCTTGTATGTGTTTTTCAGATGTGATATTACCATGGTCTCCATCAAATCTGGGAAGATGTTTGTAATAATTGGTAGGGAAATCATGGAGTATAGGAGGTAACATAAGAGGCTAGTATCTATCTGAAATATTTACAGGTGTAGGTGTATGTACAGGGGCTGTAAAACTAGGCTTGATCTCTTGAGGCTCCTCAGTTTTAATTTGATCAACATGAGTTTCAACAATATGGTCTTGGCAAGATTCACAAAAAGAGAGGAAATAATTAAAAATAAAACCTATTATGTCTTGGATGAAATTCCAACTTGCATACTTAATCCTTTCAGTTTCTCTTGTCATTGTCTCAGGCTCTTCCTCCAGTGGAGTCTTTGAAACTGATTGGAGTTGATTGGAGTTGACAGGTGGATGATTAAGCCTTCTTGTGTCTGTTCATTGTCCACCATCAGTAACCAGATTTGGAACTTGATATGCTTTCTGAGGAAGGTTCCCCAACGTAGTCACCACTATGTTAGCACTCTGTAATTTTCCCACGGCCGAGGAGGCAATCACTGAGGTAACATCAAACCACTTTGGAGTCTTGGATCTATCCATCCAAGACTCAGAGAGGGCTCTCTCTGTATGATCTAGCATTGTTTGTGATATATTTTAGGCTAGTTATTACTGTGCAGAGGTTGGTTTATAAATTGGTTGGCTAGAACAAGAAGGGAAAACTATTGGGCAATGGAGTCAAAGAGGCCTGATCCAATCAATATAGGTTCTACAGGAAAACATAAAGGGAAGGGTAGACACCTTTGTTGGATTCTTGAGATTATTGAAGGATGTGGGAGAAAAAGTGAGGATAGAATATGGTATCAGAGCAATGAAGAATTATGGAACTAATCCTCTAGCAGAAAACAAAACAATTATCCAAACGCCAGAAACATAGTGTACTTTTGAAAAAATTATGATCTTAATCCTATATTGAATAATTCAAAAGAAAACAATATGTGATAGGGAAAACATATTACATACGAGAGACTTCACCAAAAAGATATGTCGCAGAAATCCTGAGAAGCTTGACTTGTATTATTGAGATTTGATTAAAAGAGGCTCTGTGAGTTGTTTTACAAAAACTAAATCATTGTCGCCAACTGATCAAACATTGTACTTTTGGACTATTACAATATATAGAAATATTATCTCTTGGGATCAGGAGTTCAAATTCAACAAACTCCGCCAAAAATAGAAACAAATCCCTGAAAATCGTGAACTGATTGCCATGAAAGATGGGTCGAACTGCTAAAATTAAGGGTCAACTAAGACATTTGTATCTCCAAAAACATGATAGTTGTGTGAAAAGTGAAAGAGTTTACTGTAGATGAGTTTGTCCTGAACAAAAACCAGTTTCAGTTTTTCCACATTCATCTTCATCTCTCCAAAACAACTCTCGTAAAATCATGACCAAAACAGGAAAAAATGGAAGCCTGAACAATAACGCTCAGAGATGGATTTGAATCTCAAGGATGATTTTAGGGGCTAAATTTCTCTCATGGGATAATTTTCCATGGTTTTTCCAAAAACGATATTTGCTATTTTAAAAACGATTCCCCCAAATTCTATAGGATAAAATTATTTTACCTTAAAAATTGCCAAAATTTTATAAAAACTATATAAAATACTTAGAAATTTGAATATTTTTAAAAAAATATTGCCAAACATTTACAGTTGACATATGAAGGATTAGTAATATTCACTAAGGTTTCTACATTTTAAAATAAATTTCCATCCTTAAAATCATCCCTGGCTTTGATTCTCCCAATCCCTGATACCTGTGCAACAACTGAGAGAGGGTTTTGTTCTTCATCCCGTTATGGAGAAAAACATCTCTCAATTTTTCAAAATTACCTCTTCTTTGGCCGGAAACGCTCTTTGCAAACAGGTGGTAAAAACTGACAAAAATGGTTTTTTTGTTATTTTGGGCAAGGCGGTTTTGGAGGGGGGAAAGTGGTTTTCAGACCCCCCTGGAGTGGTAAGTGGTATTGGGATAGGGGGGGTCTGCGTTCACCATATGGTGACATGTATCATTTGGTAAATCACTTACTCGGACACCCCCCTTGTTAAAGTTTGAAAAGCATGGGGGTCTGATATTATTCATGGATGTAAATTTTAATTTTTAGGGATATGTGCATGAAGTGCACGCTTTTTTTTTTAATTGTTTAATTGTTTATTTATTATTTGTTTTTTGTTTTACTTTTTTCATTTTCATTTTTGTTTTTTATTTTGTTTTATTGTTATTTGTTATATGTTTTTATTTTTTATTCAATGTTTTTTATTATTGTTTTATATATGTTTATTATATGTATTATTAATGTTTTACGCTCTTTTTTTTTTTTTAGTTTTTGTCTTATGTATTTTATATTGTTTTTTAAACTTTGTTTATTGTTTTAATTTTTTAAACCGTTTTATTTTAATTAATGTTTTAATTTTATTTTTTAATTGATATTTATTTTATAACTTATATTACTTTATTATAATTTGTTTTTGAAATGTTTTTAATTATTAAAATTTTTATAATGTTTTTTGTTTATCAATTATTTATCTAATATTAATTATTAGCCTAATGTTTTTTATCCTAAGTTTGTTTATTTATGTAGGGACGAAAATGGTGGGGGGTGAAGAAATGAAGGGCAAGGGAAAGAAGGATGCAACAGGGTGATGGAGGATCATGCGAAATGGATGAAGGGAAAAGTGAAATCGACCGAGCCCAACAAGCCAGATGTCTTCATCATGAGAGAAATGTCAAACAAAGAGCTGAAGAATCAAGTTACCTATGATTATAGGACCCCAACATAGGCTCCACCTGGGGATGGCATCTCTTTCAGGAGATGAAAAGAACCAATGAACTCTAAACACACAGACCAATGCTTTATTCATTTGGTTGATCCAAAAACTTTATTCTGCAACTTGCATATGTTCTGATCCTTTGTGACTGAACCTTAACCAAAAACTGATCTACATACCAAAATTTGAACTGAACTGGCAATTTTTTTGGAAAAGTGCTCACAACCCTAAGCATATTTGCACACTGTAAAACTGACTGTTGAAAAGATGCTTATCTAGTAAGCTTATTTATGTACAATCCTATTCTAACACTGAATGCTTGGTTTTAATCAATGTGAAATATCCAATATAACCATTCAAAAATTGGATATAATACTTTAACTCCTTCATTGTTTTTCAAAAAACTCAAAACTGAATCTATTAAGGGTACTTGAGAGTAATTGTTAGCCCGGTCTTTAGCACAAAGAGCTTGGTAAATCTGAAAAACAAAAGAAATGCTAGAAATGGATTGGGGCTCTGCAGTGATGAATTTCTCCATATTTTTAGTTGTTAAGAACCAAAGACTGAATACAAAAGCACCACACCAGATATACAAGAACAATATGCAAAATATCCTTTATTACTATCAAACCCTTGAGGTAGGGCAACACTGTACAATGGATCCTATTATGGAAGGGATCCTCTCCTATTCACTTTCCTCTTCGAGGGGGCATCCTCCTATTGAGCTATCTCTCCAAATACAATAATTCTCTTCATGTCCCATTACATTGCTTGAACCCCTTTATATAGTGCTACCCTCACCTAAGAACATTCTAGAGGAGGAATCTTCTAGAAGTAGAACCTTCTAAGAATTCCTCTTACATTTATTATATCTAACTACCATATTGGCCCTTATTTAATAATATAGTGGACCTAGTCCACCTTACATTGAATGGACTCCACTATTATCACTATGGGCCCTCGCCCCCCCCACTACCTCTCTGGATACCTTACATTCCATCCCTCTTATGAAAGTGTTGTTCTCAACGCTTAATGTACAACCATATACCAGGGTCCCATGGATAAGTGTGGACCATAGTACTTAAGTAGACTAGAGAACCAGGGTCCCATTGAGAAATGGAAGCCACCATGCTGAAGTAGTCCAACCTCCATTGTAAACCAGAGTCCCATCTCCAATTGCTCTTGTGAACCCCACATGGAAGATATTGGCACCCAATAACCAATTGAAAATGATGCTCCCAATACTGACACCTATCATGTGGATCCAAATAAGAACATCCATCCACATAGTGGGAGATGATAAAAGATGAATCTGGAAGGAACAATACCATTTTAGAATATGTAGGTTGGATGCTGGTAACTAGCTCTTGATGTGGAACATTGATGTTCTCTATATAAGGTGGAGTAAAGTCATCAAATAAAATATGGAAGTGGTTGTCATCCCAGAAATGACAACTATCCATATACCAATCATCGCAATCGGCCTAAAAATCACACCAAGCATATATTTATTTATTATATTCATCCTTGAAGTCTGCCATAAGAAATCTCTCTTGCATGTTATCCAATGAATCTTAAATACTAGGAAAACTATCATTGAGGCCATCTACAAAGCCATCCAATCTGTCATTCAATGTGTCAAACAATTGGGCTTTGAATGCTTCAGTAATCTGTAGAATTTATTTGAGGGTTTGAGAAGAAATAACCATTTGATAACCCTATGAAAATTTATGAACTCTGCAGTCCCGCCGCCATCACGAAAAAAAACCCCAATAAATTACTACAGAAAATCGCGACGTTTTATGGAAAAACCCTGAAAAACTGTTGAATTTAAAATGCTCATAACTTCACTTCCCAGATTCCGTTTTGGCTGATTGGTTTTTTGAAAATGGGTGAAATTGTGAGAGGAAATTAGATATGTAATTTGTTTGGGAAAATTCAACCTCCACCTGCTACAGAAATAAAAAAAAGCACGCTGTAATCCGCGGAAAAAACCCTGAAAATTTGCAGATTTTAAAACTTCAATATCTTGACTTCCCAGACTCCGTTTCAGATGATGTTTTTTTTCAAATTGGGTGTTTTATGAGAGGAAATCAGATATACAACCCGTTTCTGAAAATTGTGCACATAAATATACCAAAAATTTCTGGAATGTCGCGACCCTCTTTTTTCTTCTCCGAAACAAAATCTGCAAAAATAAAAAAATATTTGCCCACAATGTCTGCCAAGGAAAGTGCTCTGATACCACTTGTTAAGAATCAAAGACTGAATACAAAATCACCACAACATATATACAAGAAATATATGCAAAATATCCTTTATTACTATCAAACCCGTGAGGTAGGGAAACACTGTACAATGGATCCTATTATGGAAGGGATCCTATCATGTTCACTTGCCTCTTCGAGGGGGAATCCTACTATTGAGCTAAAGCTCCAAATACAATAATTCTCTTCATTTATGATTACATTGCTTAAACCCATTTATATAGTGCTACCATCACCTAAGAACATTCTAGAGGAGGAATCTTCTAGAAGTAGAACCTTATAAGAAGTCCTCTTACATTTATTATATCTAACTACCCATTTATTATATCTAACTACCATAGTGGGCCTTACTTAATAATATAGTGGACCTATTCCACCTTACATTGAATTTCCTCCACTATTATCACTATGGGCCCTCTTCCCCCCCCAACTACCTCTCTAGCTACCTTAATTGTTAGCCTGGTCTTTAACACAAAGAGCTTGGTAAATCTGAAAAAAAAAATAAGAAATGTTAGAAATGTATTGGGGCTCTGCAGTGATGAATTTATCCATATATATAGCCATATGATCAATATAGACCTGACCCATTCCTTGGTATTCGAATTCAACCAATTCAACCTCATGATTTGGTACCATATTTATGCTGACTAGATCCTTAAAAAATTCCTGATATGTCTACAAATTTTTTGTTGAACATTGAAATGAGTCTCCTACTGAAACAGACCATGCAAATGATTGCCTAATCATGTTTATACCATAACCTCTTTTAAGTTCATAGATGGCCAATGAACCATGAATTTGTCTACATAGATTATCCAACACATCAGCTATTGGGTCTTGTAGGAGTTGAGATGTTTGTTGCATTAGTTCCAGTGAAAGTTCTTGATCTTCTATGTGATTATCATCCATGACATGATTAAAATTTTTCTTCAACAACTGAAATGAATTGAAGGTTAATGGTATAGATTTATAATGCATTAATTCATCTTCTGTCTCAGGCTATAAGCTTTCATTTGGAATTTGAAAATCAATGTAGCTCAAGGGCTACAATTCTGGGTCTAAAACAACTTCCATATCATCAATGACATCTTCAACTAAGTGATCAGAACATTCTTCATCTTTACTATCGACAATTTGTTTATAATTTTCTCTCAGAATTTGAAATGAAGAGAAACATAAAGGCATAGATCTTTCACTTACTCTAAGATTTCCTTCTTTTTCCTCATTGCTGTCATAGTTGCTATGCATGGGATGATTGTCATATCTAAGTTGAAACTGATCCTCCTTCTCCCATAAGCATGCCATTGGTTGCTTTGAACAATCAACATCTATTTCAACCACATAATCATCACCATATTGATCATACTTTGGTAGATTATCCAGGTAAGAAATGTCATCAAACATGTACATCATATCAACTGGTTGTTCCTCTCCAAGTTGAGTTGGAGTTTCATCTCTGACTATGTTCTGAATTGAATACATGAAATGATCATTTTCCAATCCATGATACCAAGGGTGAGCTGCAATGTGTTTGGGAACAATGACCTTTTCTTTCTCTGTAATCAATGGGACATGATGCCTTTGAACAAGTTGTTCTCTTATGATAATCCTATGCAACATTTCTTCCATTGTACTTGCTAGAATGTCTAGCTTCACCTCTGAGGATGTTACATGCTCCTTTTCTTTGTTCTTTCTATCTTCTGCCTCCAACTTTGACCTTTTGATCAACAAATTTTATTTCACACTAATTGCACTGTCTTTCATCTCCTTGAGTGTAGTAGTATTCCCTTCTCTTAGTTGAAATTCCATCTCCAGATCAAATGCATCTCGGTAGTGTAAAAGAGCTAAACCAGGAGGTGGTCTTATATCAGCTGGGATGGAATTGTAAACTTGATTGAATCTCATTGAAACTTTTTGCACTGTTTCTCCTGGTTGTCTTTTCAAATGATCATACTCTTATAGAATGAGGAAAAAATTTCTCTTGATCTCCCATTTATTAAGGAAGATTTTTAAGAACTGTTGAAGATTGGGAATGCTTGCAGATGACAAAAGTTTGAACCATTCCTTAGCTCTACCTTGCAAATATAATGCAAAAAGCCTAATGCAGACATCATCTTCCTCAACCTCCAAAAAGGTCAAGGTAATTTTAAAAAACTTGTATGTGTTTTTCAGATGTGATATTACCATGTTCTCCATAAAATATGGGAATATGTTTGTAATAATTGGCAGGGAAATCGTGGAGTATAGGGGGTAACATAAGAGGCTTGTATCTATCTGGAATACTTACAGGTGTAGGAGTATGTACAGGGGCTGTAAAAATAGGCTTGATCTCTTGAGGCTCCTCAGTTTGAATTTGATCAACATGAGTTTCAACAATATGGTCTTGGCTAGATTCACAAAAAGAGAGGAAATAATTAAAAATAAAACCTATTATGTCTTGGATGAAATTCGAACTTGCATACCTAATATTTTTAGATTGTCTTGTCATTGTTTCAGGCTCTTCCTCCAGTGGAGTCTTTGAAAGTGATTAGATTTTATTGGAGTCACCAGGCGAATGATTCAACCTTCTTGTTTTTGGTCATTGTCCACCATCAGTAACAAGATCTGGAACTTGATATGCTTTCTGAGGAAGGTTCCCCAACGTAGTCACCACTATGTTAGCACTCTGTAATTTTCCCACGGCTGAGGAGGAAATCACTGAGGTAACATCAAACCACTTTGGAGTCCTAGATCTATCCCTCAAAGACTCAGAGATGGATTTCTCTATCTTATCTAGCTTTGTTTGTGATAGATTTTAGGCTAGTTATTATTGTACAGAGGTTGGTTTATAAATTGGTTGGCTGGAATAGGAAGGGAAAACCATTGGGCAATGGAGTCAAAGAGGCCTGATCCAATCAAGACAGGTTCTACAGAAAAAATTACAGGGTAGGGTAGACACCTTTGTTGGATTCTTGAGATTATTGAAGGATGCAAGAGAAAACGTGAGGAGAGAATATGGTACCAGAGAAATGAATAATTATGGAACTAATCCTCTAGCAGAAAACATAAAAATTATCCAAACGCCAGAAACAAAGTGTACTTTTGAACAAATTCTGATCTTAATCATTTATTGAATAATTCAAAAGAAAACAATATGTGACAGAGAAAACATATTACAAAAAAGACACTTCACCAAAAATAAATGTCGCAGGAATCCCGAGAAGCTTGACTTGTATTATTGAGATTTGATTAAACGAGGCTCTGTGAGCTGTTTTACAAAAACTAAAGCATGGTCCCCAACTGATCAACCATTGTAAATTTGGACTATTACAATATATAGAAAGATTATATCCCAGGATCAGGAGGTCGAATTCAACAAACTTCGCCAAAAATAGAAACAAATCCCCAAAAATCTTGAACTGACTGCCATGAAAGGCAGGTCGAACTGTTGAAAATATGGGTCAACTCAGACATTCGTATCTCCCAAAATATGATAGCTGTGTGAAACATAAAATAGGTTATTTTAGATGATTCCATCATGAACAAAAACCTCTTTCGGTTTTTCCAAATGCATCTCCAGCTCCTGCAAAATCTTGACCAAAACAGGAAAAAATGGAAGCCTGAAAAATAGCACTGAGAGATGGCTTTGATTCTCCCAATACCTGATACCTGTGAAACACTTGAGAGAGGTTTTTGTTCTTCAGCCCGTTACAGAGAAACAACTCTCTCGATTTTTCAAAATTCCTTCTCTTTTGGCCGAAAACGCTCTCGGAAAACAGGTGGTCAAAATTGGTAAAAATGTTTTTTTGTTATTTCGGGCAAGGCAGTTTTGGAGTGGGGAAAGTGGTTTTAGGACTCCCTCTTCAATGATCGTAGCTTTCTCTTCAATGGCGGCTTCCTCTCATAGAGTATTAGGACGTAATGGCTCTGCCCAACACGGTTTTGCTGATCATCCATGCGTGATTCCTCTTGCCCCCGGCCCTTCGGGTAGTGTCCCAACATCCTACAGTGAGGCTGTTAAATTAGAAACCTCAGTTCGCTCCTTCCCATCTGTCTCATGCTCAATTAAAGAATCTCCAGCGATCTCTCTTCTCATGGGCCAGGAAGCTGAAGATGAGGAAGTTTACTTCCGGGAAAATGCTTTAATCTGTCGATTCAATGGACTTTGGCCGTGGCTTGTGGATCTCAATGGCTGGATCTCAACCCACTGGAAGCCTCTCATCAAGGAATATTTGTTCATTCACCCCTACTCGAAGGGTTTCTTCATTGCAGAGTTTGATCTGGCAACAGATCGGGATTTGATCCTAGCCTCTTGCCCTTGGTTTTGGAGAAACTCATATTTGTGCATGATGGTTTGGACTCCTTGCTTCAATCCTCTGATTGCTGTTCTTTCTTCTGCTCCAGTTTGGGTCAGACTTTCGAATCTTCCCTTGCATTTTTGGGGTGAAACTTCTCTTCGAGATATTGGATCAGCATTATGAAAGTTTTATTTTGCAAGCAAAGAAACTAGAATTCATAGCACCAATTCATATGCCAGAATCTGTGTGGAAATGGATTTTAGCAAAGGGTTTCCAGCAGAAATTATTTTGGGTTGCAAAAACTACACCTGGACCCAAAATCTAGACTATGAAAGAATCTCACTGCGTTGCAGGGCTTGTTTTGAAACAGGGCACATAGAAGATCAATGCACTAAGGGGAACAAGAAAGCAGGAAAACAACAACACAAATCAACATGGTGGGAAGGCTCCAATGAAGATCATCAACTAATTATTACAAACATCCGAAAATCTTCTCTAGAATCAGACCCTCTGAGCCTTGACTCCAAAGGCATGTCTACTCAAGAGACACCTCCGAATCATTCTGAGAACGTCCCTCAATCGAAGAGTAAAGCTTCAAATTCTCTTGATCCGGGAATAGAAATTATTAAGGCTTCAGACACTCCTGATACAAGAATAGAAAGAAAGGTACTCTTCAGCCCCCCACCTCCTTCAAGTTGGGCAGACGAGGTTGATAAAGACGATAAAGATGAAGCAGCATTGACATCCCCAAAGAAAGCAAGTCCCCCAGACCAGGAAAATAAGGGGATAATTGAATCAACAACAACATCACTACCTGCCAAAGAAGGTTGGACAACTATTGAGAAGAGGAAAAAGACACCACCAGAAATACAACCAATGATGACTAGAAGACGATTTGAAAAGAAATAATAATCAAGAGTTTCTTTAGTCAACTATTAGGCCGTCAATTTGTTCGAATTTATTCATGTAAGGAATCATGGAATGTAGTTTATTTGGATAACTGGAAACATAGGAAAGTGAACTTGAAATCTGGTAAGATAAATCAGAAACTATACTTGGGATCTTTTTTTCTATGTACTTTTTTCAGGCAAGGCCAATGACCTTTTATCAATACAATCATAACCGCTTCTGTTAAAAAAAAAAAAATTTTGATTATTAGCCTAATGTTTTTATCCTAAGTTTGTTTATTCATGTAGGGATGAAAATGGTGGGGGGTGAAGAAATGAAGTGCGAGGGAAAGAAGGATGCAGACCAGTGCTTTGTTCATTGGGTTGATCCCAAAACTTTATTCTACAACCTACATCTGTCTTGATCCTCTGTGACAAAAACTTAAGCATAAAACTAATCTGCATACCAAAATCTAAACCGAACTGACAAAAATGTTGGAAAAGTGCTCACAAACCTGAGCTTATATGCACACTGCAAAACTGACTGCTAAAAGGATGCTTATCTAGTAAGATTATTTATGTACAATCATATTCTAACACTGAATGCTTGGTTTTAATCAATGTGAAATATCCAATATAACCATTCAAAAATTGGATATAATACTTTAACTACTTCACTATTTTTCACAAAACTCAAAACTAAATCTATTAAGGGTACTTGAGAGTAATTGTCGGCCTGGTCTTTAGCACAAAGAGCTTGGTAAATCTAAAAAACAAAATAAATGCTAGAAATAGATTGGGGCTTTGTAGTGACAAATTTCTCCATATAGATATCCATATGATCAAGATAGACCTAACCCATTCCTTGATATTCGAATTCAACCAATTCAACCTCATGATTTGGTACCATATTTATGCTATCTAGATCCTCAAAAAATGTCTGATATGGCTGCAAATTTTCTGCTGAAGATTGAAATGATTCTATTGCTGAAACATACCATGCAAATGATTGCCTAATCATGTCTATATCATAACCTCTTTTAATTTCATAGCTGGCCAATGAACCATGACTTTCTCTACACATATTATCCAACACATCAGCTATTGGGTCTTGTAGGAACTAAGATGTTTTTGCATTGGTTCCAGTGAAATTTCATGATCTTCTATGTGCTTATCATCCATGACATGATTAAAAAATTTCTTCAACAACTGAAATCAATTGAAGGTTAATGGTATAGAGTTATAATGCATTAATTCATTTTCTGCCTCAGGCTCTAAGCTTTCATCTAGAATTTGAAAATCAATGTAGCTCAAGGGATGAAATTATGGGTCTATAACAAATTCCATATCATCAATGACATCTTCAACTGAGTGATCAGAACATTCTTCATATTTACTATCGAAAACTTGTTTATAATTTTCTCTCAGAATTTGAAATGAAGAGAAACATAAAGGCATAGATCTTTCACTTACTCTGAGATTTGCTTCTTTTTCCTCATTGTTTTCATAGTTTCTATGCACATGACGATTTTCATATATGATTTGGAACTAATCCTCCTTCTCCCATAATCATGCCATTGGTTTCTTTCAACAGTCAACATCTATTTCAACCACATAATCATCATCATATTGTTCATAATTGGGTAGATTATCCAGATAATAAATGTCATCAAACATGCACATCATATCAGTTGGTTGTTCCTCTGCAAGTTGAGTTGGAGTTTCATCTTTGACCATGTTGTGAATTGAATACATGAAATGATCATTTTCCAATCCATGATACCAAGGGTGAGGTGCAAAGTGTTTGGGAACAATGACCTTTTCTTTCTTTGTAATCAATGGGACATGATGTCTTTGAACAACAAGTTGTTCTCTTATAATAATCATGTGAAACATTTCTTCCATTTTACTTGCCATAATATCTAGCTTCACCTCTGAGGATGTTATATGCTCCTTTTCTTTGTTCTTTCTGTCTTCTGCCTCCAAATTTGACCTTTTGATCAACAAATTTTCTTCCACACTAATTGCACTGTCTTGCATATCCTTGAGAGTAGTAGTGTTCATTTCTCTTAGTTAAAATTCCATCTCCGGACAAAGGCATCTAGATAGTGTAAAAGAGGTAAACCAGGAGGTGGTCTTATATCAGCAGACACAGAATTGTAAACTTGATTGAATCTGGATGAAAATGTTTTCATTGTTTCTCCTGGCTGTGTTTTCAAATGATCATACTCTTCTAGAATGAGGAAAATATTTCTCTTGATCTCCCATTTATTAAGGAAGATTTTTACAAACTGCTAAAGATTGGGAATGCTTGCAGCTGACAAACTTTTGAACCATTCTTGAGCTCTAACTTGCAAAGATAAAGAAAAAATCCTAATGTAGACATCATCTTCCTCAACCTCAAAAACGTCGAGATAATTTTCAAAACCTTGTATGTGTTTTTCAGATGTGATATTACCATGTTCTCCATCAAATCTGGGAAGATGTTTGTAATAATTGGTAGGGAAATCATGGAGTATAGGGGGTCACATAAGAGGCTTGTATCTATCTGGAATATTTATAGATGTAGGAGTATGTATAGGGGCTATAAAACAAGGCTTGATCTCTTGAGGCTCCTCAGTTTGAATTTGATCAACATGAGTTTCAACAATATGGTCTTGGCCAGATTCAAAAAGAGAGGAAATAATTAAAAATAAAACCTATTATGTCTTGGATGAAATTCCAACTTGCATACCTAATTTTTTCAGGTTGTCTTGTCATTGTTTTAGGTTCTTCCTCCAGTGGAGTCTTTGAAACTGATTGGAGTTGATTGGAGTCTCCAGGTGGATGATTCATCCTTCTTGTGTCTGGTCATTGTTCACCATCAGTAACCAGATCTAGAACTTGATATGCTTTCTGAGGAAGGTTCCCCAACATAGTTGCTACTATGTTAGCACTCTGTAATTTTTCCAAGGTTGATATTGTGATGGTTTTCATTGATATTTCCACACTTATCCATCACAATTTCCATGAAATTCGATACTTTTTTTCATCCTTATAATTCCGTTGCTATATTCACGATCCAGGTGTGCATGGAAACATCGACGAAATTAGCTCTCCATGTGTCATCACCATCAAGATCGGTTAACTCTATGCATCGTCGCAATTACGACGAAACTTCATCACAATTACAACAAACAACTGTGGCAATTACGACAAAACCTCGTCACAATTGACACGAAAATTTATGGCAAGCCAAAAACTTACGACGCATATGTTGTATGTGCGATGAAAAGCCATGGAAACTTGTGACAAAAATCCATGGCAATAGCGGCGAAAATCCGTAAACTTCATCGCAATTGCGACAAAAATTTATGCCAAGCCAAAAAACTATGACACAGATGTTGTATGTGCGACAAAAAACCATGGCAACTTGCGACGAAATCCATGGAAATAGAGACGAAAATAGAAAATGTGAAGAAACATGTTATCCATTAATTTATAATAATCTTAACAAATTTCCATTTCAATTTCATGAAAAAAATGAATCAATTAATGGGATAATTACCTGCAATCTTCTGAATCTTTATTGGAACACATGTGTCATCCACTAGAAAGGTGACAACTAGTGATCTGGTGCTTTTAATTCATTCTTCTCCATGTAGAATAGTATCATGTGCACCTACATGATGTTCCTCTCTGGAGTCATCATGTGGAGTGCTAGGCTTCGACTCATCATGCTCTGGCATGTCATGCCATTCAAAATCACCCTGCTCATTAATGGATTCGAGGGGAACCCCAGGAGGCTCAAAAAGCCTCACTTGCACTTTTCTATGTTGACCTTTTTTTTGCATAGGACCATCACTACTACCTATAGCAGTTGCAAGATCAACAGGTTCCCCACACACGGGGTTTAAAAACTCCTACAAATGGAAAAATTTTCTTTATCACATCATATACAAAATATAAAACTAAAAAACAGATATGAAATTGTCATAGCCAATAAAAATATGTAAAGATGCCACTTACCCCAAAATTAGTTATTGTAGTTTGTAGCTCTACAATTCTTTCCCTGTCCTCCTGTGTCAAGGGTATTTTGCTAATCAAACCTAGATATTCTATGTTATCCTTCTTCAAGGCCTTCGTTACAGTTATCATTGGGTTTGTTGAATAAAATATTTCGTCCTCATCAATATCCTCTGTGGGAGCCTTCCCACATTGACCATCCTAAAATACATTGATGAATAAAATTAATGATATGAACTTTGTTGGAAATATGGCTACAGCAAAGATGACGCAGATGATCAAGGTTGTCATTGATGGCAATCGATTGTTTATGAAGAACAGATGCTGAAACACGCTGCAACACAAATGAAACACAGATGCTGCAACACAAATGCGAACTGCTGCAACACAAATGCAAACACAGACGCTGGAACACGAATGCTGGAACACGAATGCTGGAACACGAATGCTGAAACACAAATGCTGAAACACGAATGCTGGAACACAGGTGCTGAAACACGAATGATGGAACACGACTGCTGGAACACGAATGCTGGAACACGAATGCTGAAACACGAATGCTGGAACACGAATGCTGGAACACAGGTGCTGAAACACGAATGCTGGAACACGACTGCTGGAACACGAATGCTGAAACACGA
>ML785089.1:732989-753066 GCA_009831015.1 Picea engelmannii | reverse complement strand
GGGGGCAGGGGGGTCCAATTTCACCATACGGTGACATGTATCCTTTGGTAAACCACTTACTCGGACACCCCCTTGTTAAAGTTCGAAAAACACAGGGGGTCTGATATTTTTTTTTTATACTAGGGGAATCGGTAACAACGGCAGTATCGTACTCGCGTGACACGGGGTCGAATCCTGCCGGCTGCCTTATAAACCCTAGGGAGAAACGCACAGCTCGCAAGCACACCCTCCGAGTAAATCGGGGTGAGAATCGACCTTGAGACCTCATTTTACATAGTTCTTTCCATTTACACGGCACTTGCCAATCGGTCTACACCCCTGCGAGCACAGGGGGTCTGATATTATTCATGGACGTAGATTTTAATTTTTAGGGATATGTGCATAAAGTGCACATTTTTTTTTTTTTTATTTGTATTTTTTATTTATTTATTATTTGTTTTTTGTTTTACCTGTTTTCATTTTTGTTTTTGTTTTTTTATTTTGTTTTATTGTTATTTGATATGTTTTTATTTTTTATTTAATGTTTTATATATGTATTATTAATGTTTTACACTTTTTTTTGTTTTAGTTTTTGTCTTATGTATTTTATATTTTTTTTTAAACTTTGTTTATTGTTTTAATTTTTTAAACTGTTTTATTTTAATTAATGTTTTAATTTTATTTTTTAAATGATTTTTATTTTATAACTTTTATTACTTTATTATATATATTTTTTGAAATGTTTTTAATTATTAAAATTTTTATAATGTTTTTTGTTTATCAATTATTTATTTAAAATTAACTATTATCCTAATGTTTTTTTATCCTAAGTTTGTTTATTCATGTAAAGACGAAAATGGTGGGGGGTGAAGAAATGAAAGGCGAGGGAAAGAAGGATGTTGCAGGGTGATGAAGGATCAGGCGAAATGGATGAAGGGAGAAGTGAAATCGACCGAGCCTAGCAAGCCAAATGTCTTCATCATGAGAGCAATGTCAAATAAACAACTGAAGAATCAAGTTACTTATGATTATAGGACCCCAACACTACCTACTTACCTTAACGTACCTGTCGGATGAATGTTAGGTTTAATCAAATGACCAGTGAAACCATCCTAGCAATGTCTCACAATACCTGCCTCTATGCTTCATCATAAACCAAAAGAGTGATAAGTTAAGCACAAAAATACCATGGGTTAGAGAATGCATCGTATCATCAGAAACCATTAAGTCTAACTCATGGAGGCATGTGGGAGGGATAAAATCATGCCAAGTCATTCTGTGAGGAAAGTGCTCAATCCACTTCAGGAAGGGATCATGAAAATTCAAAGGTTTAGAAAACTGACTCATAAGGTCTGAAAGTTGGCTACCTAGGACATCCTCACAATTTGAAGCCTTGGAAGGGATTGACAAAGATCTAGAAGATGACTGACAAACTCTTAAGAGAAAGTTGAAAGGATGAAATGACATACTTTTTCTTGAGGTATTCAACCTACCCTTGAACTCTAGGGTTTGCATCAGAGGAAACTCAATACAAAAGACATATTTCCCAACTACACCTTTAATGACACAACAAGGTAAAGAAATTGGAGGTGGCTAGAGAAATTTGTCACAAGAATCCTTCTTTAGGAAAACAATGTCCTTACTCCTATCAATACCTAAGCACAATGGTGGTTTGTAATCTTTTTCATGGAATGAATCCAAGCACTCAGAGGAGTACTCATCAAAATCCTCAAGGCATAACTAAAAATCATCATGACAATATGGGACTAACTCAACCTTGGGTGTTTGGAAACTATCGGTAATTATATCATCTCCTTGTTGCCACTGGTTAAAGTCAAAAGTAATATGTTGTGATAACTACATCCCATTTCCATTTTCCGTCATGTATGAACTCATCAATATCAACTATGTCACTATATGTATCATAACATGAAGGATTCTGAGCATTCAAAGGCTCATCCATCTCCTCCTCATTTCCCAAATCATAAAGTAGAGAATCGTCAAAATTTTGGAGAGGATGGTAACTTACTGTGTTTGTTTCTTCTTGTGCAGGGGAAAAGGATCATCGATGGATTCATCAGAGAGAGGAGGGAATGTTGATATTTTGTCATATTTTTCAGATTCCGGCTCTTCAACTGTGTCCTTAGCAATCCCTTTCTCTTTCCTATAGGGTTGGAAAACTTCATCAAGACCTTTTACCTCATAATTTTGTTGGTCAATAACTTGTTCTCCTTCTTCTTGGAAATCAGTGGTAAAGGTTTCAAGGGAAACTAATATTTCCAAGCTAAGAGTGACTGGGGTATCTTCAGGGTCATTGATGTTAGTCCCTAGAGAGAAGATATATTCTCCTTTGGACCAAAAGATATTTTCCTCGATTTGCATGACCATGTTATAAGCTTCATAGAGTGTTTTTGGCCTCTTTCTACTTAGGAGAAACCCTAAATGCACCAAGAGTTAATTGGTAAAGAGGTACACAAGGTACTTGTCTTCAGGATGATGGCTTTCAAGAATTTGATACAGTATGTCTTCAAACCTATCCTGGAAGTATCTAATAGTTTCATCCTCAGCTTACTTTATATGCTCAAGTATTTTTAGTAGTACTGAGATGTCTTCCAACTGAATACCCCATCTTCTGAGAAAGGTTTCTTCAAATTGTTCCACAGTTGTGATGCTGGCATCGGGAAGGTTGTCATACCACTCCCTAGCATTGCAATAAAGACTGGCAGAAAAAAGTTTCATGACCAAATCTTCAGCATCATCACTGATAGGGTGGAATAGAAAGAAATTCCAGAAGTTACTCATGTGATAGTCAACTCTTTCCCTATCACCACCAGAGAATCTAGGGAGAAAATTTTTGTATTCAAGGGGCATTTGTTGAGGGTAACCAGGTATCTCACTTATGTCTAAAGGCTTGTAGTTTCCCGAATCCCATTGAAAAGTCATAGTTGGCTTCGTCATTAGTGGAGTCGCCAGATAATTTTCTTGAAATTATCAAAGAAATAAGGGAATCATCCCTAGTGGAGTTGCGAGGTAAGCTTGTAAGGTAAAGACTCTTGAGGAAAGTCTTACTGAAAAAGTTTCATCTTTGAGGAGAATTGACTCATTGTTCCTCGACAACGATGCCAAAATGTTATCACATAGTTTGTACTTTGAAGGATAAAGCAAAGGTAAATAAGACAAACTGACACAACATGAGGCTACCCTATCACTGTCACCTCATTAGGGTATCTCTTTCTATTTAGGGTGGTAGGCCCAGGGGAGACATCCCCGATGACCTGGGGTTTTGAGAAGGAAAAGGTTTTAAATCTAAGTAAAGTTTTCCCCCTCACAAGTCACCACTGATCAGAAAGTCTGGCTAATCATCCAATAAAGAGAATAACAACTAGAAGTGTACCTGCTCGGAACAAAGCAACAAGAAAACTATATATTTGCAAGATCACTTGCTGGTTAGTACTTCATATAATCATACTTTCTCAAATAAATAAATTGAATAATATTATTGATGAAGAAATCAATGATGTAAAATAGCAATAATCACAATACGTCACTTCACAATAAATTCTAAAGAAGCTTCGCAATGAGAAATAACGATTTATCATCAATGTCAAAATATCAACATTCATTAGAAGAAAATACTATTATGCCTTATCCAATCATTCAATTGCTTTAACGAATTAGTAAATGTTGCATGGATATGACTATAACACAAGTGAATGACAGCAACAATATGGTTAGTAGGTTAGTCTAAGCTAGGGTTAGAAGGTGTTAGTAGTTGTTCAAAGGTATTGGATATTTGAAGTTTGTGATAAAATCACTCAAGCATAAAGATCTTAGATCAGTGCATTCATAGGGAAAATGGAGTCAAATTAGCTGCAAGTGTTGAAGGGACAAAATGATAATAGCAAGGCCAAAGACAAGAGGAATATGATGGAGGAAGTGTTGTTAACACAAGGCTTCAACCATCAACCCTAGGGGAAAATGGCTCACTAAGGTGTAGTAACCCTAGGCCTTAGTGCATTTTCCACCTTCTTTAACTCAATGAAAAAGTAAAATCAACTAGCATGAAGAGTAAATGATAGGGTGTTGCAATGGCAAGGCACTATAATATCTTCAACAAATAAAATGGCTCCTTGGCATAACCTAGTAGGGACTTAAAATAAGGACACCAACATGTGCTTATTTCCTAGGGTTTATTCCAACAAATTTCATTAACAAAATGCAAGTAAAACAATATAACCATTCAAGTAATGGAAGGATTGCAGAAATTCACTTACATTCACCAAGTATCATCAATTCCAACTCTAGTTGTAAACCTTCGACCAAGAAAAATGCCAAAAATAGCCAAGATAGGCCTCCTTCCACAAGTGCGCACTATTAATTTCCACAAGTGCGCAAATTTCAGACCTCACACAAGTGTGAGTCAAAGATGATGAGAAAATGAGAGTTTTATCTCTCTACTTATACCATACCAATGAACTTAATTAAATTTTAGGTCACAAAAGGCCGATAAGGCCAAAAATACATAATAATATTGTTTTACATTAAATGTCATGATAAAACCCTAAATAAAGCATAAATGAAGACATCATGCCCTTTTAGGGTGACGTTATCCCTTTTTAGAGCAACATTGGCCTCTTGGAGAAAAATGTTAGGCCCCCTTGGGCCTCCGAAAGCTGCCACACGTGACATAACTACCTCCCAAAACCTCCACAAGCACTGGATGACATCATGAGTGTCCTGGGTGATGTCATGGGCCTTCCAAGGCCAACGTCCTGGTGGAAAGGGCACAACCCCCCTGGGTACAGGTCTATTGAGGTGCCTCTGGTGGAACGACCTCCTCTTCTCTGGTGCAAACCCTTTGATATGTCTCTAACCCCTGTTTGGGTCTCAACATCCATCTGGTAGGCTCTCAGCCCCATGGAGGTCTGACTTAATCATCTCCCCATGTATACCTATCCATAATGGTACCTGTCCATCGGGTATGATCCTGCACATCAAAAGATACACCCTCCATGGGCTCATAAGTCACAAGTATCATAGCAATGTCAATCACATATAATGATCAATTTTATTAAACATGTGCATAAAACCCCTTTTACCCAGTAAAGTGCTCAAAGACATTATACTAATCTGCAAGCCAATTTTGGAAGAAGTGACAGGGCGTCCTATTGCAAAAATTATCACTAGATGTGGGGTGTTTCCGGGAGAAATCAAATCCAATCCATGTGAGTGGATGAGGTGGTAAGGGATGTCTATACAAGGGGTGCAGTGATAGCAGGGAAATGCATGGCTTACCTGTGGGTGCCTCTGTAGAGGGTGAGATGCACCTGTCCTAGATGCAAATGTTTCCAAGCCTATTCATGCCTTTTATCTTTATTCTTTATTGTTTTTTCTTTCAAGAAGCTAATTAGGGGACACTGCCCTAGTGTGGTGACCAGTGGTGGCAATCTTACCCACAAGAACTTTCACATAAATGAGAAGGTTGGCTCGTGATGAGACCCCCTTTCTCTTGGCTATGCCACCAAGAGCCACTACCCTTGCATGGTAACCAACTGCTAGTAGTGTCATACTGCTAGATGCCCATGGACCTAATAGGCTGGCTCGTGATGAGACCCCCTATCCTCTGACTAGGTATTTTTTTATTATTTTTATCTGTGCCTTTGTTTCTTCTAGAGAAGCCTTTTACTGTTTTCTCAGGGATCCCTGGGTGAAGCATCTCGAGGTTTTATTTTTAGGCTTTTATCTTTTTCCATCTACTTTTACCCTCTGGGCCTTTAGCCCCTTCTTCCCACAAGGTAAGGTGCAACCCTTAAATATTTGGCCAACCCAATGCCCGGGCCAGTGTAATGGGATGGATGAACCATAGGAAGATGGAAAGTGGTAAGTATAGTGGGAGCGGACGATGGATTTTCATGAATCCCCCCAGTGGAAACTCAAAACCTATGGGCACAAACTTACTATGGCATCATGTCATTCCCCCTAGATATGGTCAAATGGATAGGTATAATATCCAAGCACTTGTTAGAAACACAAGGAATTGAATGCACATATTCAAAGGTTTTGAGGATCAGAGTGACACATACCATGATACCTGGACTCATTACCTCATGGAGCAAGATCCACTTCTACTACAGGACTAGGCCGAGGTGATGGATGTTGTTGCTACTAACAAGGTGGAGACATTGAAGAAAAGAAAATATGGGCCCTCCAGGGCCATGCTCAAGTCGATCTGGCTCTCAGTACTCCATGTATAGAACCTATGGGCCTCGAGACATAATCTCCTTAGTTATCCCTAAACTGGGGGATAATATTTGGCTCCAACTCAGGGACATGTCCTCACCGTAGAGCGCATGAGAACCTCAACATATTTGGCATAACCTATAACCTTCTTGATCTCAATCAAAACTGTTAGCAATCATTTGGGGTGGTGATATCACCCCCAACTCATATATGTAAAATGAAAGTAAGAATATATACAAATGAGAAAACAAAATATTCTACCATGAAATACAAATGGTATATACAATGAATGAAAATGCCTACCTACTTACCTACACTTACCTTTCAGCTGAATGCTACGTGTATTCAAATGACCAGTGAAACCATCCTATCAATGTCTCACAATACCTGCCTCTGTGCTTCATCATAAACCAAAAGAGTGATAAGATAGAAAAAAAAATAACATGGGTTAGAGAATGCATCATATCATCAGAAACCATAAAGTCTAACTCATGGAGGTGGGTGGGAGGGATCAAATAATGCAGAGTCATTCTATGAGGAAAATTCTCAATCCACTTCAAGAAGGGATCGTGAAAAGTGAAAGGTTTAGAAAACTGACTCATAAGGTTTGAAAGCTGGCTACCTAGGACATCCTCACAATCTGAAACCTTGGAAGGGATTGACAAAGATCTAGAAGATGACTGACAAACTCCTAAGGGAAGGTTGAAAGGATGAAATGACATACTTTTTCTTGAGGTATTCAACCTACCCTTGAACTCTAGGGTTTGCCTCAGAGGAAACTCAATCCAAAAGACATATTTCCGAACTACACCTTTAATGACACATCAAGGTAAATAAATCAGAGGTGGCTGGAGAAAGCTATCACAAGAATCCTTCTTTAGGAAAATAATGTCCTTACTCCTATCAAGACCTGAGCATAATGGTGGTTGGTAATATTATTCATGGAATGAATCCAAGTGCTCAGAGGATTACTCATCAAAATCCTCAAGGTATGACTGAAAATCATCAGGACAATATGGTACTAAGTCAACTTTGGGTGTTTGGAAAGTATCAGTAATTATATCATCTCCTTGTTGTCACTGGTCAAAGTCAAAAGTAATTTGTCATGATAACTGTGAAGGCAACACTTGGAAATGATTCTCAATGTCGTAAATCGGGTCAATATCATAAGCAACTACATCCTATTTATGTTTTCTGACATGTATGAAATCACCAATATCAACTATGTCACTATATGTATCATAACATAAAGGATTTAGAGCATTCAAAGTCTCATCCATCTCCTCCTCATTTCCCGAATCATAAAGTAGAGAATCATCAAAATTTTGGAGAGGAGGGTAACTTACTGTGCTTTTTTCTTCTTGTGCAGGGGAAAAAGGCTCATGGATGGCTTCATCAGAGAGAGGAGGGCATGTTGATATTTCATCATCTTGTTTGAGTTCTGTCTCCTCAACTGTGTCCTCATCAATCCCTTGCTCTTCCCTATAGGGTTGGAAAAATTCATCAAGAACTTTTCCCTCAACATTTTGTTGGTCAATAACTTGTTCCCCATCTTCTTGGAAATCAACGGTAAAGGTTTCAAGGGAAACCAATCTTTCCAAGCTAAGAGTGATTGGGGTATCTTCAGAGTCATTGATTTTAGTCCCTAGAGAGAAGATACATTCTCCTTTGGACCAAAAGATATTTGCCTCGATTTGCATGGCCATGTTATAAGCTTCATAGAGTGTTTTTGGCCTCTTTCTACTTAGGAGAAACTGTAAATGCACCAAGAGTAAATTGGTAAAGTGGTACACAAGGTACTTTTCTTTAGGATGATGGATTTTAGGAATTTGATATAGTATGTCCTCAAATCTATCCTAGAAGTCTTTGACAATTTCATCCTCAGTTTGCTTTATATGCTCAAGTCTATTTTGTAGTACTGAGATGTCTTCCAACCGAATACCCCATCTTCTGAGAAATGTTTCTTCAAATTGTTCCATAGTTGTGATGCTAGCATCGGGAAGGTTGTTATACCACTCCCTAGAATTGCAATAAAGACTGGAAGAAAAAATTTTCACGACCAAATCTTAAGCATCATCACTGATAGGGTGGGATAGAAAGAAATTCCAGAAGTTACTCATGTGATAGTCGGCTCTTTCCCTGTCACCACCAGAGAATCTAGGGAGAAAATTTTTGTATTCAAGGGGCATTTGTTGAGGGTATCCCAGGATATTACTCATGTATAAAGGCTTGTGGTTTCCCAGATCCTATTGAATATTCATAGTTGGCTTCGTCATTAGTGGAGTCGCCAAATAATTTTCTTGAAATTATCAAAGAAATAAGGGAATCATCCGTAGTGGAGTCGCCAAGTAAGCTTGTAAGGTAAAGACTCTTGAGGAAAGGATTACCAGAAAAGTGTCATATTTGAGGAGAATTGACTCAGTGTTCCCCGACAGTGGTGCCAAAATGTTATCGCACAGTTTGTACTTTGAAGGATAAAGGAAGGGTAAAGAAGACAAACTGACGCAATATGAGACTACCCTATCACTATCACCTCAATAGGGCATCTATTTCTATTTAGGGTGGTAGGCCCAGGCGAGACATCCCCGGTGACCTGGGGTTTTGAGAAGGAAAAGGTTTTAGAGATAAGTAAAGGTTTCCCCCTCACAAGTCACCACCGATCAGAAAGTCTGGCTAATCAGACAATAAAGAGAATAACAACCAGAAGTGTACCTACCTAAAACAAAGGAACAAGAAAACTATATATTTGCAAGATCACTTGCTGGTTAGTACTTCATATAATCATACTTTCTCAAATAAATCAATTGACTAATATTATTGATGAAGCAATCAATGATGTAAAATAAAAATAATCACAATACGTCACTTCACAATAAATGCTAAGGAAGCCTCATAATGAGCAATAACAATTTATCATCAATGTCACAATATCAACATTCATTAGAAGAAAATACTATTATGCATTAGCCAATCGTTCAATTGCTTTAAAGAATTATTAAATGATGCATGGATATGACTATAACACAAGTGAATGATAGCAGTAATAGGGTTAGTAGGTTAATCTAAGCTAGGGTTAGAAGGTGTTAGTAGTTGTTCAAAGGTATTGGATATTTGGAGTTTGTGATCAAAGCACTCAAGCATAAAGATCTTAGATCAGTGCATTCATAGGGAAAATGGAGTCAAACTAGCTACAAGTGTTGAAGGGACAAAATGATAATAGCAGGGCCTTAGTGCATTTTCCTCCTTCTTTAGCTCAATGAAAAAGTAAAATCGGCTATCATGAAGAGTAAATGATAGGGTGTTGCAATGGCAATGCCCTAGCAATATGTTCAGCAAATAAAATGGCTCCTTAACATAACCTAGTAGGGACTTAAAATAATGACACCAACATGTTCTTATTTCCTAGGGTTTATTCCAACAAATTTCATTAACAAAATGCAAGTAAAATACTATAACCAATCAAGTAATGGAAGGATTGCAAAAATTCACTTACATTCACCAAGTATCATCAATGCAAACCCTAGTTGTAAACCTTCCACCAAGAAAAATGCCAAAAATAGCCAAGGTAAGCCTCCTTCAACAAGTGCACACTAGTAATTTCAGCCAAGAAACCTAAAGGAGGGAGCAAATTTCAGACCCCACACAAATGTGAGTCAAAGATGATGAGAAAATGAGTGTTTTAGATCTCTACTTATACCATACCAATGACCTTAATTAAATTTCAGGTCACAAAAGGCTGACAAGGATAAAAATACATAATAATATTGTTTTACATTAAATGTCATGATAAAACCCTAAATCAAGCATAAATGAAGACGTCATGCCCTTTTAGGGTGACATTAGCCCTTTTTAGGGCAATGTTGGCCTCCTGGAGAAAAACGTTAGGCCCCCTTGGGCCTCCGGAAGTTGCCACACGTGCCACAACTTCCTCCCAAAACCTCCATAAGCACTGGATGACATCATGAGTGTCTTGGGTTACATAATGGGCCTTCCAAGTCCAACATCCTGGTGGAAAGGGTACAACCCCCCTAGATACATGTATGTTGAGCTGCCTCTGGTGGAATGTCCTCCTCTTCTCTGGTGCAAACCCTCTGATCTGACTCTTACCCCTGTTGGGGTCTTAACATCCATTTGGTGGGCTCTCAGCCCCATGGAGCTCTAAACTAATCATCTCCCCATGTGTATGTGTCCATAATGGTACATGTCCATCAGGAATGATCCTTCACATCAATAGATATATCCTCCATGGGCTCATAAGTCGCAAGGATTGTAGCAATTTCAATCACATCTAATCATCAATTTTATTAAACATGTGCATAAAACCCATTTTACCTAGTCAAGTGCTCAAAGACACTATACTAATCTGCAAGCCAAGTTTGGAAGAAGTGACAGGGCGTCCTAGTGGGAAAATTCTCATTGGATGTGGGGTGTTTCTGGGAGAAATCAAATCCAAGCCATGTGATTGGATGAGGTGGTAAGGGATGTCTAGACAAAGGGTGCAGTGATAGCAAGGAAATGCATGGCTTACCTATGGGTGCCTATGTAGAGGGTGAGTTGCACCTGTCCTAGATGCAAATGTTTCCAAGCCCATTCATTCCTTTTATCTTTATTCTTTATTGCTTTTTATTTCAAGAAGCTAATCAGGGGAAACTTCCCTAGCATGGTGACCAGTGGTGGCAATGTTACCCACATGCACTTTCACGGAAATGAGAAGGATGGCTCGTGATGAGACCCCCTTTCTCTTGGATATGCCACCAAGAGCCACTACCCTGGCATGGTAACCAACTGCTAGTAGTGTCATACTGCTAGATGCCCATGGACCTAATAGGATTGCTCGTGATGAGGACCCCTATCCTTTGACTAGGTATTGTTTTATTATTTTTATGAGCCCCTCTATTTATTGTTGAGAAGCCTTTTATTGCTTTCTCGGGGATCCATGGGTGAAGCATCTTGAGGTTTTATTTTTAGGCTTTTATCTTTTTCCAGCTTCTTTTACCCTCTAGGCCTTTAGCCCCTTCTTCCCACAAGGTAAGGTGCAACCCTTAAATATTTGGCCAACCCAATGCATAGACCAGTGTAATGTGATGGATGAGCAGGAGGAAGATGGAAAGTGGTAAGTATGGTGGGAGAAGATGATGTCTTTTCATGAATCCCCCTAGTGGCAACTCAAAACCTATGGGACAAGCTTACTAATGGGCACAAGATTACTAGGGCATCCTCTCATTCCCCCCAGATATGGTCAAGTGGATAGGTATAAGATCCAAGCACCCATTAGAAACAAAAGGAATTGAATGCACATATTCAAAGATTTTGAGGATTAGAGTGACACATACCATGATACCTGGACTCATTACCTCATGGAGAAAGATCCACTTCTGCTATAGGACCAGACCGAGGTGATGGATGTTATTATTGCTGACAAGGTGGAGGCATTGAAGAAAAGAAAAGATGGGCCCTCCAGGGCCATGCTCAAGTTGATCAGTTTCTCGGTACTCCATGTCTAGGACATGTGGGCGTGAAGACATAATCTCGTTAGTTATCCCTAAATTGGGGGATAACAGTCATTTTAATGGAACACCCAAATTTTGAAAATGGGGGTTTGAATCCTTCTAGAGCCATTTTGAGGCATCAAACGACATTTTGGGGGTCAAAACCTTCCTAGCACTATATTGGACTCCATGACACTATTCTACACATCAAGACCTTTCCAATAGTGAAAACATCACGTCAATCAAAGCTCATATGCAATAGTTATGCCTCTCGCAAGTTGACCAATCATGTTGATCCCACCATGGTATGAGAGGATGCCACATCATCCCATGTTACTCATGCATATGGGGATAGCCACGTATTTTCTTTCAAGGATGTTCTAGAAGTTCCAAAACCTTATCACAATTGATGGTTGAGGAAGTCAAAATCCTACCCACGGACAACTATCAGGCTATGTTAAATACCAGGCTGCTAGTAGGAGAAGGGGTTCCATTCTTTTTTATTGTATCATGTTCTATAGTTAAGAATAAAAGATAAGAGTGTTATTTTTTTAGCATAACAGAGGAGGAGAGATTCTATAACATCCATATAGGCCACAATGTCAAAGGAAAATCGACAGAGAGTGCCTCTTTCTTTGTGCTTGTTGTTAGCACTAGAAGTCACACCTAGATTGTTGTATATGTAAGCCTAATACCCATCAAAATTGTGAGTAATAATGTTTTAAAATTGTGGCAAATGGGTGTGAAAACCAGTTTATGATGTCAATCACAAAACCCTCCATGAAATACACACCAGCAAGCAAGGTTTTGAATAAATTCAAATCAATGTTTAGAGATATAAATTGAATATAGAAGACTTAGCAAGAAAGGTGAAATATGTGTATCGGGTCACATCAGGTACTTCTAGAACACATGTGGAAGAAATCTCATTGAATAAGAACTTATTAATCAAAAAGAGAAAACACTTTTATCAACTTCAATAAATTACCAACAATAAATCATTTACTGTAATAAGAAAGCAAGCATCATGATGAATCCTTCACCAACAACTAACTTAAAAGTGAGATAGAACATAAGTGACAGTAGGAAAGTAACTGATCTTTTTCTATTAAAGATTCTTGAGTCTGGTACATATATCATGAAACTCTGTTACAGTTTGAAACTAAAGATAAGATCTTCACTCTCTAGCCATTTGAACCCCCTCTTGAGTTACAATGCAAGTTAAATAACAAAAATATCCAAAAATATCCAAAAACAATGTTTATAATTCGACACCTAACTTTCTCCTAGGATTTTATGCCTAAGAAAGGTGTGTTGGCAGGGATTGTAGTTTGCACAGTTAGCACAGGACTTGGTTTTGTCATTAATGTCAAACTTTAAAATGAAAAAGGGGGAGTTTGTTGGTCAGTTTGCATAGGCACTGTGGATCAGTTTGCACAGGCACGATGGTTCCTAATTTGGAGATCAACATGCCTCTCGACATACCAAAATGCAAAGTCACATGTGAAACGAGCTTTGGAAGAGGATAATAACCAACACATGATACGATTCTGAGAGTTTCTATTTCAGGATTTTGGGAGTTTCTATTTCGGGATTTTTGCATGGTAAGAAAAAACTCCAACATCACGAAGTCCCAAATGCCGAAATACCAAAAGGGACACATGTCATATGATTCCAGGAGTTTATGTTTCGAGATTTTTGCATGGTAAGAAAAAACTCCAACATCATGAAGTCCCAAATGCTGAAATACTGAAAGGGACACACGTCACATGATCTACGGTTTTGAAAGTTTTGAATTGTTGAAGGTCATGAAGACCTAATGGCCAAAATATCGAAACCCCGACAACCATCCATCTCGATGAATGATTAAGTCATATCCGTTGGATTAAGAATTGGAGGAGTAATATAAGAGTTGTATATGACCATTGATCTGTCCTTGAGAAGTTAACGAGAACCGTCTGATCTATGTTCACCAGATCAAATGTGAAGCCATCATATCATTTTAGGGTTCGTGACTTGGAGTGTCGAAACACTTCATCACAGAAGTGTCGAAACGCTGAAATGCGAAATGCCAAAAATTTCGGGGTTCATGACTTGGAGTGTCCAAACACTTCATCATAGAAGTGTCGAAATGCCGAAATACGAAACACTGAAAATTTCGGGGTTCGTGACTTGGAGTGTTGAAACACTTCATCACAGAAATGCCAAAACACCGAAAATTTTGGGGTTCATGACTTGGAGTGTCGAAACACTTCATCACAGAAATTTCGAAATGATGAAATGAGAAACACCAAAATACCTTTTTGGTGTAGGCAGTGGTTACCACCGATGGTCGTGTGAGAGGGAGGAGCTAGCATGAAGCTAAGCTTTGTTTTGGGATTCGTAACTTGAAGTGTCAAGACTCTTCGACACAGGATTGCCGAAATGCGAAAATGCAAAATGCATTTCAATTAACCCGTGGTCACAACCAATGGACATATGGGTTAGCACAAGTGGCTTGCCAAAGCGCTCAGGGGTTAATCCGTGCTGAAAAATCAAAACAGATGTATGTTCATCGAACGGTGTTGATTAAATATTTAAACTGATCATGTGGATATTGTTCGTCTTGATGCCTTGGCTAATAAAAATTACTGTAAGGAAGTTATTCAATTATTGTAACTGATTCTTTGAAGCCTGAGGGTTTGATTGTATGCACTGATGATACAGGAAGATATATAAAGTGATTGTTGCAAGAAAAGAGAGAGAAAAGGATTATGGGAGATATAGGGATCTATAAAAATTGAGGAAGACACATACACAGATTGATAAATCTAAGTGGTCTGGTCAAGAATGAATTGTGATATGAATAAAAAAAACAGAGAGAATTTGAATGCTTAATCTTTGACAGAGAAGATAAAATAGTTGGTTTGCAGGTTCTTAGTGACAAAGAATGATTTTAGGGTGGTAGGGAGGAGCAAGGGGAGACTGTAAAAGTATTCTGTACAAGTTGGTGCTTGTACATCTGGGAGTTGTAGCTTCCATTCAGTAGGTGCTGAAGAAACAGAGGAAACAGCCTCATCTGGGTTGTAGATCAGATAAAATAAGAATGAAAAGAGGAGTTGGAGCTTGCATTTCATTCATAAGGAGAAGAGGTTTTTCCCTTTTGGGTTTCCTCATGAAAATCTTTGTTTCATTGTTTGTTTATGTGATTGAATATTTATTTATTTGAATGATTTGTAGCAAGACATACAGTAACTGTGTTCATTGAGTAATCTGTTAAATGAAAAGAAAGAAATTTTATCTAATTGATTCACCCCACCCCCCTCTCAGTTAGGTTATCCTATGTAACAATTGGTATCAGAGAAGGTTACTTCAAGATTCAGTTTAATCACTGGAAGTTTGTTCCTTAATAATGGATAAGAAATCTGATTTTACTAAACATGGATTACCTCTGTTTGATGGACATAATTATGATTTTTGGAGTATCGGGATGAAGTTGTTTTTGTAGTCTCAAGGAGTAGATGTTTGGCAAACTGTGTTGAATGAATATAAGACTCTAGCAACAGTTCCAAAGATGCTACAGGAAAGAAATTCTATGAGAGTAATTTCAAAGCTATGTATGCAATACTTGGAGGATTGGCAGGTTCATAATTTGTTAAAATAATGCATTGTGAGTCAACAAAAGAGTTATGGGACAAACTGAAGAAGGTATATGAAGGAGATACTAAGGTAAATAATGCTAAAGTACAATAATATAGAATTCAATTTGAAAGTTTAAAGATGGAAGAATCTGAAGATTTAGCTACCTATTTCTTACATATTGATGAAGTAGTCAATACTATGAGAGGTTTAGGAGAAACAATTGGAAATGGTATTATTGTGCAAAAAGTGCTTAGATCTTTACTTGCAAGATTTGATCCCAAAATATCTTCTTTAGAAGAAAGAACTGATATTGCTACTTTATAATGGATGAGTTGCAAGGAATACTAGTAGTATATGAGATGAGGACATCTAATGAGAATCCTTCCAATAAGGAAGCAACTTTCAAGGCAGCAAAGAAGGACAAGAAAAAGGTTGAAACAAAAACCAGTAATAATGAGGATTCAAAAGAAGACATGGAAGAAGATAACTTTGTCAAAAATCTAAAAAGAGGTACTGGCAAGTACAAAGGTAAACTTCCTCTCAAGTGCTTTGATTGTGGTAGAATAGGGCATTTTGCTTCTAAGTGTCCTTTCAATAAACATTCTGATGGAGAAGAAGAAAGTAACATCAAAAACAAAGAATATACGAAAATGTATAAGAAGCCATTTAAAAGAAATTCTTATAAAAAGAAAAGTCTATTCATCAAAAATAATAGTGAGTCCTCAGATATAGATGAAAGTGATGAAATTTCAGATATAAGACTTTTTATGGCTATGGAAAATCAGAATGATGAACTTATTGAAGAAGAAGAAGGTGAAGTTGACSYRGAAGCTGAACTTKTAAGTGCTTTGTCTRAACTAAAGAAAGTAAGAAGAGAGTGTAAACAATTCAAAAGAGAAATTGATAAACTAGAATTTGAATTACAGAAATCAAATGGTTTGATTGAGAGCACTGAAATCATGTTAGTTGACTTAAAGATTAAAATAGAAGAGGCTAGAGTGACTGAAGAAGCACTAACTCAAATGCTTGCAGAAAAGGATAAGGAAAATGAAGGTTTAAAAATTGAAGTAGTCTCATTAAGAAAGAAAGTACAAGAAAATAACATGAATCATAGTTCTCAAGTGTTGAATCAAATTATTTGTAGTCAAAGATCAACATATTATAAGACTGGAATTGGTTATAAATCTGTAGTAACTAATGGATGTTCTAGTTCAAGTGTTGAGAAAGCAGGTACATAAGATAATCATGAGAAAATTACTAGCAAGAAGATTGAATCAGAAAGGAAAGAAGAGAATCAGGCTTCAATATTGCATAGAAGAAGTTATGGCAGACATCAAAACATGTTTGAAGGCTATTGTTTCTTTTGTTATAAGTATGGACACAAAGCAACTTTCTGTAATTTTTTTTTAAGAAACATAAGTGCACATAACAGTCATGGCATATCTAGATTTGAATATGAAAGAAGACATGATAAATCTATTCAGAACAATGTGAACAACTCACACAACAGATTTGATGCTTTAAAATTTGAAGTTGAATGCTATAGGTGTAATAAATTTGGACATATTTCAAGAAACTGTCCAATGAATTTCCAAAAATCTGTTATAAACCAATACATAAATCAGAAGAATAGTTATTGGAAAAGGAAGAATGATCATTTAGAAATTGAAGAGTGCAAACCTGTTTTACAAGATGATCATAAAGTTAAGTGGTGTGTGGACAGTGGATGCTCAAAACATATGACATGCAGAAAACAAATCTTTGATTCTTTAGATGAAAGAAAAGAAGGATCAATCACATTTGGTAATGATCAATCCGTTCGAATAGTTGGAAGAGGCTTTGCTTGTTTGAACAAAGACATAATGGATGAAAATATTTTACTGGTTGAAAATATGGAACATAACTTGTTGAGTGTAAGTCAAACATGTGATAAAGGGCATCTTATGATATTTGATTCTAAACAATGTCAAATCGGGGATGTTAAAACAAATCAGTTAGTTGGAACAGCTACAAGGACATCAAATAACATATACATTTTAGATGAGAAGGATGAAAATTGCTATCTTGGACATGAAGATGAAAGTGTTGGAAGATTGGTTAATGTCATTGATGTCAACCCTAGTCATGGGTTTTGGACCGCAAGATTGATGAAGGTATTTGGACATGAAGGAAAATGCACATGCAGATACAACACCCATGGATGGATAGTATAAATCATGTTGTTTCTGATGGTATGTGGCATGTCACGTGGATCCTCATGGTTGAGGAGAAATGAATTTTTGAAGATGACAAAGTGAATTGTACATGTAGGCCCTGAAGATAATTAAAGAAAAGAATTACAAAATAAGAAAGTGTTAGGTCGGCCCTAATGTTAAAAGGAAGTAGCATAAATGGTATAAATAAACATCATTATACATTCATTTGATACAATTTGAATTTCATAGGGAACAAGAAGTAAAAGAAGGTCGGATTTCAAGGGAGGATGAAGTCTTTTGGTGATGTGTTCTAAGGTATGTTATTTTCAGGTCATCTTACCATTTTTGCTATAAATTTTTTTGTAGAACGATTCAGATGGTGAAATTGCTATAGTATTGAGAAGACATATCAAGGTACCTCTGGTAAAATGTTTAGCTCTTGATTCACTATAATTATGGAGATACACTCTGTGGAAGATAGGGTTTGTGACCAATCCTGAAGCTAGTCAATAAACAGGTGTTCCGGGTAAAACAGTCATAACTTCTTCATACAGAATCCAAATGATGTGGGACCACTTCCATTAGAAATATTAAGGACTGCAGTTTCTTGTGTGTGAGTTTCATAATTGGATGTTAAATATTGAGCACGGGGCATGTTGTACAAGTTGGGTCTTCTGAACAGACCAAAATTGAATAAAGGCTACCATTCTTTCTATGACCTCTTTTTGGGGAGGATTCAAAGAGTGAAAATTAGAGGAGTTTCAAAGAATACATTGAGTAATATTATCTACAGGATCATAGTACTCCAAGAATTGAAGAATTGCAGAAATTAAAGAAGTCTTAGGAAGCATTATCAGGTTCTATGTGATGATTGGTTGATGGTGATGATTTTTAATGTAAAGTTTTATTATCTCTCATATATTCTTGGGTGAAAGGAAGGGGAAAGGATGGAGAGTTCAAATCTCTCTTGATATTGGAGGATTGTATCTTCCTGTTGGAGGTTTATCCCTCCCTTTACATTTGGAATCTGTAGCTACCTTTGGAAGTCATTACTTCCCTTGAACAAAAAACTATTGATTATTTCTCATATATTGTGCATGGTGTATTGTGGTGTATTGGTGTAACTCGTATACTATTGTTCATTGCTCATTGTATATAATTGAATGGTTTAAGTATAAGTTGAAAAAGGTTTTTAAATTGTACTTGATATTGATTCACCCCCCTCTCAGTATCAACAATTGGTATCAGAGTGGGTTACCTTCAGTACAATTTAACCACTAGAAGGAAGATCCTATGAAGAAATGGAAGGAAACATTCCAAATGGGATTCCACCATTTGATGGAATCAATTTTGAATACTGGAAAAATATAATGGAAACTTACTTGAAATCTCTTGGGGCAGATGTTTGGATCTCAGTTGCTTCAGGATACAATTCTTCGAAGAAACCAAATACTGTAGCTCAGAATGAAGCAAAAAGGAACAACAAACTGGAAATAGATACCATCCTGGATGGATTGACAGATTCAGTGAAATCCAAGGTGGGATCATGTGCATCAGCAAAATATCTTTGGGACAAGCTACAAGAACTTTATGTAAGGGAAGAAGCAGAAGAAGAAGAATAAGTTGAAGAAGATTACAACATCTTAGATTTCAAAGAAGAAAATAGAGGTCAGTTCTTTTACTTTAATTGTGAAGGAGTAGGTCACGTTGAATTTGAATGTCCTCATCCAAGGATTGAAAGAAATGACACTGAAGAAGAAAAGTCCAATGAAGAAGAAGAAAATCATAAAGAAAAAATTATTCAACAAGAAGATGAGAATCTTAAAAAATTGAAGCATGTTGAGATTGAAAATAGCAAGCTCAAAGACACACAAAGAAAACTAAGAAGTGAATTGGTTAGTTGTGAAAAGACAGTTGTAAGCTTAAATAAACAATTAGAAGAATTTCAGAAACTAAGAGAAGAAACCATTTCCTTGAAAACTCTACTCGAAGAAGCAAGAAGAATAGTAGAATTAAAGAAGGTCCAAATGATAAAGAAAGAAGAATATTGTGAGAAACTTGAACAAGAAGTTGTTTCATTGAGGAAGAGCTTACAAAACTCTCAAGTGCCAAAAGACTTAACACATCTTGGATGCATGGGTGAAACTTCATACAAATAAGATGAAAATACCAACAAGAAGGTTGAAGAAAGAGCTACACAGACAGTTGATGAGAAGTGAACCAGGATACCATAAAGAAGGAATTATTACAAAAGAGATGAATATCCAAGAAGACCTCCTACCTTCAGGAATCAAAGAAGCTTCAATCAGTATGAGGGAAACTACAGAAGAATAGATCATGAACCCAGATGGACTACATCACAAAGAAGCCCACTTACTCCAAGGTATCACAATTTCTTTCTTGGTCATTGTTATACTTGCAAAAATTTTGGACATAAGGCAATTAATTGAAGAATCAATGAAAGGAACAAATACGCAAGAAACATGAATGGTGTAAACAAAAGATATGGAAATAATCATGGATTTGTCAACAGAAGTTATAATTCATTTTACC
>ML785089.1:704427-731752 GCA_009831015.1 Picea engelmannii | reverse complement strand
CCTAATGTTAAAAGGAAGTGACATAAATGGTATAAATAAACATCATTATACATTCATTTGATACAAGTTGAATTTCAGAGGGGAGAAGAATTAAAAGAAGGCCGGATTTCAAGGGAGGATGAAGTCTTTTGGTGATGTGTTCTAAAGTATGTTATTTTTAGGTCATCTTACCATTTTTTCTATAACGTTTTTTCTAGAACGATTCAGATGGTGAAATCGCTATGGTATTGAGAAGACAAAGCACATTCCCATTAAATTTCATTTTCTAAGAGAGAAGGTTATGTCTAAAGTTATTAAAGTGGAATATGTTGGCACAAAGGATTAGATTGTAGATGTATTTACTAAACCTTTACGTAAAATGCAATTTTAAAGTCTCAGGGATCAGTTGGGGGTTTACCCTCTATAATTTCATTTCATTCTCAAAGATTGTAAGGGTTTCATTGTAAAATCAGACTGCTCAGGTTTATTGACTATTATTGATAGGGGGAGTTGATACTGAAATGATACATCTTTGCAAGTGGTTTTCTTTTCTCAAGGGGAGTATGGTTGATTCCTTTTCCATAGATGACAAAAGGGGGAGAAGATATTTAAAGTTTTCCATCAATGCCAAAGGGGGAGTTTGTTGGCAGGGATTGCAGTTTGCACAGGACTTAGTTTTGTCATTAATGTCAAACTTTAAAATGCCAAAGGGGGAGTTTGTTGGTCAGTTTGCACAGGCACAATGGATCAGTTTGCACATGCACCATGGTTCCTAATTCGGAGAGCAGCATGCCTCTCGACATACCGAAACACGAAGTCACATGTGAAACAAGCTTCGGAAGAGAAGATTAACCAACACATGATACAATTCCGGGAGTTTCTATTTCAGGATTTTGGGAGTTTCTATTTCGGGGTTTTTGCATGGTAAGAAAAAAATCCAACATCATGAAGTCTTGAATGCCGAAATATCGAAAGGGACACACGTCACATGATTCCAGGAGTTTCTATTTCAGGATTCTAGGAGTTTTTGTTTTGGGATTTTTGCATGGTAAGCAAAAATTCCAACATCACGAAGTCTTGAATGTCGAAATACCAAAAGGGACACATGTCACATGATCTATGGTTTCGAGAGTTTTGAATTGTTGAAGGTCATGAAGACTTGATGGCCAAAATACTGAAACCCCAAAAACCATCCATATCGATGAATGATTAAGTCATATCCATTGGATTAAGCATTGGAGGAGTAATATAAGAGTTGTATATGACCGTTGATCTGTCCTCAAGAAGTTAACGAGAACCATCCGATCTATGTCCACCAGATCAAATGTGAAGCCGTTAGATCATTTCAGGGTTCGTGACTTGGAGTGTCGAAACACTTCATCACAGAAGTGTCGAAACATCAAAATGCGAAATGCCAAAAATTTCGGGGTTCGTGACTTGGAGTGTCGAAACACTTCATCACATAAATGCCAAAATGCAAAATGCCAAAAATTTTGGGGTTCGGGACTTGGACTGTTGAAACACTTCATCACAGAAATGTCGAAACGCTGAAATGTGAAACGTTGAAATACCTTTTTGGTGTAGGAAGTGGTTACCACCGATGTTCATGTGAGAGGGAGGAGCTAGCATGAAGCTAATCTTTGTTTTGGGATTCGTAACTTGAAGTGTCAAGACTCTTCAACACAGGATTGCCGAAATGTGAAA
The DNA here is from genome assembly GCA_009831015.1 of Picea engelmannii. NCBI lineage: Eukaryota > Viridiplantae > Streptophyta > Pinopsida > Pinales > Pinaceae > Picea > Picea engelmannii. The sequence continues at coordinate 730,069 of ML785089.1, read as the reverse complement.
ATGAAAAATGCATTTCAATTAACTTGTGGCCATGACCAATGGACATATGGGTTAGCACAAGTGGCTTGCCAAAGTGCTCAAGGGTTATTCCATGCTGAAAAATCAAAATAGATGTATGTTCATCGAACGATGCTGATTAAATATTTAAACTAATCATGTGGATATTGTTCGTCTTGATGCCTTGGCCAATAACAATTATTGTAAGGAAGTTATTTAGTTATTGTAATTGATTCTTTGAAGCCCAAGGGTTCGATTGTACGCACTGATGATACAGGAAGATATATAAAGTGATTGTTGCAAGAAAAGAGAGAGAAAAGGATTATGGGAGATATATGGCTCTATAAACAATTGAGGAACACACATACAGAGATTGATAAATCTAAGTGGTCTGGTCAAGAATGAATTGTGATATGAATAAAAAAAACAGAGAGGATTTGAATGCTTAATCTTTGCTAGAGAAGATAAAAGAGTTGGTTTGCAGGTTCTTAGTGACAGAGAATGATTTTAGGGTGGTAGGGAGGAGCAAGGGGAGACTGTAAAAGTCTCCTGTACAAGTTGGTGCTTGTACATCTGGGAGTTGTAGGTTCCATTCAGTAGGTGCTGAAGAAACAAAGGTAGCAGCCTCATCTGGGTTGTAGCTCAGATAAAATAAGAATTTTAAGAGGAGTTGGAGCTTTCCTTTCATTCATAAGAAGAAGAGGTTTTTCCCTTTTGGGTTTCCTCATGAAAATCTTTGTGTCATTGTCTGTTTATGTGATTGCATATTTATTTATTTGAATGATTTCTAGCAAGACATACAGTAACTGTGTTCATTGAGTAATATGTTAAATAAAAAGAAAGAAATTTGATCTAACTGATTCACCCCCCCCCCTCTCAGTTAGGCTATCCTGTGTAACAAGGCGTGGCACCAGGTGTACAACAAAAACCTAAACAAAATGTTATTTTCTAGGATGATGTTGGCAACGTTTAGAACAACCATTAACAACTTGATGATGTGGTTTTACTACAGGCATCTCCTTGAGGTAGGTGGCCTTCTGATGTGCAACTAATATGCTAAATGCTTATCTGAGATCAAACTGTGACCTGTCAATCCCTTTCAGCTTCAAAATATTCATAACTCTAAGTTCACATCACTTGCGCTGCAGACTTTCCTAAAACACCCAGTTCACAGTGCCAGTGAGTCCACGCATTGCAAACTTTCCTGTAAGTTCATGTTCACCTCCAAAAAGGATTTCAACCTTTAAAACTTGCACAAGAAGTGGGAAAAACCTTCTAGAGGCTGCTACAAACTTCTTGCAACATGAAGTAACCTTGGAGAAATCATATGAACATGCTAACTTCAACTCAAGACCCAAAATCATCACTGAGGTTATAATTGTATGCAAAACGTGAACCATGACAAAAATGATGTTGACGTGAAACAATGTTTTGTATTCATCTCTTCCTAGTACTCCTTCTAGTAGCCACTTTAGCCAATATATCTAGATTCCTTTTTGCTACTTGCTCTTTGAAGGGCTACAACTCTGCTTTCAATTTCCTAATCTCAGCTTGGTAGGTTCTCTTCCTTTTATACGCATTCTTAAGTTGCCTATGAAGGGGTAGAGACCTCTTAGCCATGTATCTTTCTTTACAAATAGTCTCCTCATATAGGTATAACATATCCTTCAGCTTGATTTGGGCCTCCAAATTTTCCTTCTTCAATTTGTCATTTCCAGTTCTTGCATCCTTAATTTGCCTCCTGAGTCTTTTGAAAGTAGGATTACTTTCATGAGGTGGACTGTTGATATCAATAATCTCTATGGGTTGCTTGGAAATTTGAGCTTCATATTTTTGCTGAGATGAAGCTTCTATTGCACCATCTTCCATAGGAACATGTTGTTTAGTTGTTGATATCGTAAAAGGTCTTCTAAGTTTGATTATTTCTGTAGCAATAGGTGGGGAAAAGATAAGTTTTTACCCTTCAAACCCCTTGATTTACTTGATGATATCTTCATAGGTGTAGGTTCTGCCACATGAGAAATTTATCTTTCAAGAGGTTTTGAGGGACCACCTTAAACTTTCTTATCAGCAACCTGAAAGGATTTATCACTCCTGGTCATCTTCCTCTTTTTTCTTGAATCTGAATGCACAGTCTTCTCAACAGGGGTAGGTGTTTTTATTTTGGATTGTGGTGTGTGAACAATATCTGGATGAAAACTTGATGTAGCTAGGAAAACCTCCTAGTCAGTGTTGGTCTTCTTCAACTCTTCATGTACTAGCATCTTGATTAAACCAGAGTGAAAAACATTGGTATCCACTTGCTTGGACTTATCCTAGACCCTATCCGACATCTTGCCAATACTCTTGAAAATATAAAAGGGAAGGTTCATGGACTCTTTCACAGTGAAGTGTAATAGTAATCAGATATGGTATTGATATACCACATTGAACCTTCCTTCACACGTGAAGTACCTTTGAATGACTTTGCGAATCTGGTCAAAATACTCCAACATGTGACTTCTTAGCAGTCCTTTGGATAGGTTGTCTCCTTGATATTCAGATTTTAGGAATTCCTTGGAGAAAGAAGAGTTCAAAGACATGGCTCTAAATCACTTCTCACCACAATCAGGTATCTTTGTGGCTATAAAAATAGATTTCTCATAGACTTCAAACTCCAACACCCCCACCTTAGTCTTTATCCCATTGATATTGAGTGAAAACTTCTTAGCTACCTTAGGATGTCCTCTTTGCATTTTCTCACAAACATTCAGGCAACCCACGCTCTGGAAATCTTCCTTGATAAATGCTTCAGAATTAATGAGTTGCATGTCATGTGGTTCAAATCTCACAATCTCTCCCCCTTTGTGGATCTTCTTTCCTTGTTGAATGTCCATAATGATTTTTTTGAAAGCCTCATGTACCCTCTTAAGACAGTTTGTTATGAGATATGTAATAAAAATAGGAAAATTAGGGTTTGTTTATAGAGCTGTCATAACTTAGGGTTTACTTGAATGAATGATTTATGCACAACAATAGTGTGAGGATGAGCAGGCTGCAAGTGGGAAGTGAGAAAAGAGAAATGGAAATTCAACTAGATGAAACTACAGACAATCATAAATTGAAGCAACTCTGTCTAAAATAGAGGGTTTGCAGCACACTGGTTAAGTTCGCAATGCCAGTTTGTAGAGAAGAGTTAGTAATGAATAATGTTGTTGTTTGCAAGAGGAAACTGTAAGATGCTCCTTTGGTATAACAATATTGAAAATGGCCAGGGTTTAGGATACCAAAGCTATGGGTTTTAATGGTGCAAAGAGTTGGCAGCACATAAAACATTTAACAGTTTGCAGCGTAGGAAAAATATATAACAATTTGCAGTTTAATCAACCCTCAAACATCATGCAATAACCAAAGAAGTAGTTGGTGTATCTGGAACTTGAGTTGGTGTCTCAAGAACTAGACTAGGATTTATTTAGATGCATCCAATCCTCCTTCATCTTCTACAGTCAGTTCGCAATGCCAATTTTCAAACTCTGGAAGTGCGCTTCATTCAAATGGTTAGACTTGTCCCTTGAAACAATCCTAAAGAACATAATGCATTAAATGTGTTTAGAACGATGAGATATCCCTTGACACATTTCCATAGTACAATGATGAGAAATTAGTGCATAAGGTACTTCTTGATACGTTGCGAACTTTCAGGTGAGTTTGCAGCAAGTAGATTGGAAACTTGACTTGACCCTCAAACGGTTGAGGATGATATAATGGAACCTTTTTTACATACCTTTGAGACAAGACACATGATGATGATAATTTTAAGACCAAGGGTATGAACGATGCTAACCCTTATTTCTTTCATGATGATGAACAATATCATGATACCAAGGCTCTTACAAAGACTAAAATAAAAAATAAATCTCATAGAAGAATCAAATATAATTTATGGCATGAGATATAACTCAAAACTTAAAAATTTAAAGACCCTGTGACTTGAACCTAGAAACTTAAAAATATTTTGACCCCTACTCATCCTATGTGTTAACATATGGCTCCATAGGGGATGGATACCTCCTTGTGAGGCTCCAAGAACATGCAATTCTAGTGTCTTTATCCATTGGGAAAGGAGTCATAATTAAAAGAAAACATAACTAACTAATAGACTGGTATTTACAATGAAATGAAGCCACCCAGGGCTTTAGAAAAATCCCATTGACTAGGCCATGAGGAATTTCATTATCTTCCAAATTCTACAGCTTAAAAGTATTATTTTGCAAAACTTCAGAAATTTTAAAAGGACCAACCCAAAGGGATTCGAATTTACCATGTTTCCCCTTATATTTCCTTTGAGCATCCCATTTGAGTACCATGTATCCAATCTAAAAATCTTCCTTCTTCACCTTCTTGTTAAAAAAAAAAATGAATTTTTGTTGATGAATTTGTGCTTTGTCAAAAAGATAATCTATGGTTTGTTGTACTTCCACAAGTTGATGCATCCTCCTGATCATGTAATTTGGATCCCCTTCTTGTTCTTGAAGAAAATTTTCCACAGGTAAAGCTAACTGAGCAGGTAAAACAGCTTCAGTTCCATAAACTAGATGAAATGGTGTGGTGCCAATTGACCTTTTGGTGGTTACTCTGTCTTCCCATAGGTAAAACTTCAAATTTGAATCCCGTGAATTCTTATTATCTTCCAAAATTTTTCTGATAATATTTACTAAGATCTTGTTGGAGGATTCTTCTAAGCCATTACCCTGAGGGTAATATGGAGTGGAGTGGATAAGTTGAATACCAAAATTTTCACAGAACTTCACCAGGGTCTTAACCTTAAAAGATGTTGTATTATAGTGACAATTTTATTTGGGCAACCAAACCTCGATAGAATATATTACAAGAAGCCAATAATTACTTTGTGTGTTTCATTCCTAGTGAGAATGGCTTCTATCCATTTGGTAAAGTAATCAGTAGCAGTTGGAATCCAATGGTGCTGGCCACTTGAGGATGGGTGATTTTCTCCAATAAATTCAAATCCCCACTAGTGAAAAGGGCCATATACCTCTATGGATTTTAGAGGCAAAGATTTGAATTGTTGTTTGCTTGATAATTTCTGACATGTGTCACAAGTCCTGATCTTTGCATACACATCAGTGAATAAACTAGGCAAGAAGTATCCAGTTCTAAGTATCTTGTATGTTGTAGTCCTCCAGAAGTGATGACCTCCACATAAAATCCCATGAAATTCAATCATAGTTTGTTTTTCCTCTTCTGGATCTAAAGATATTAAAAGAACCCCTAACAGATATTTCCAATACAAAATCTCATCAACAATACAATACTTGACTGCTTTAAGTTTTAGAGCTCTTACTTTGTTCTTCTCAAGTCCAATGGGAGGCTGCAAATTTTGCAGGAAATATATGAGGTCCTTGTATCTACTTCATTTTGACAATTTTTAGTTGATTTGCAAGCTGCTGCTAGGAATATCGGATTGTTGATTTATAGAGTTAGTACTCATGAAATTTACTCCCAATGCCTTACAATTGGATTCAACTAGGAATCTAGCTAAACCTTGACCTTTTACCATCTTGGTGGGTTTCACCTCAAGATCAAACTCCAAAATCTTAGCAATCCACTTACTTATTTTCCCATCTATACTAGGTTGAATCAAAATTTCTTTCACAGAGCTTGAAGGAACACAAGCAATGATTTTTGAGTGAACACCATATACCCTGAAGGCTTTTAAAGATTTGACTAAAGCATAAGCTTTTTTCTCCATGATGTCATATTTGACTTCAACATATCTCAAGGACCTACTGAAAAAAGAGATAGGCTGCTCCATTCCATCTGAATTCTTCTTAAGAAGGATAACAACTAATGTATCATTTGAAGCAAAGGAAAAAATAAAAAATTCCTTTGAGTAGTCAGGATTGATCAAAACAAGAGCATCATCCAGTGCTTTTTTTATCTACTCAAAAGAACTCCTATCTTCTGGTGTCCATTTTACTTCATTCCCTTTTCTCATCATGGTAGTGATGAATTTCACTTACTCAGCGAAGTTAGATATAAATCTCCTCAAGAATTTTATCATACCTAAGGAGGAATGAATTTATTTCTTGGACCTTGGGAGAGAAAGAGTTTTGATATCCTCTACTCTATTTGGGTCAATTTTTACTCCTTCAGCTGAGACAATATGTCCTAGAAGCTTACCTTCCTTCATGGAAAAAAGAGACTTCTTGGTATTAAGGGACAACCCATACTTTTTACACTTTAGAAATACCTTCTCTAAATGTTGGTATTGCTCTTGATCAGACTTGGAAAACACTATGATATCATCCAAATAGATAACCACAAAATTGTCTTTCTCCCCAATAAATGCAATGTCCATTGCACATTGGAAAGATTCCCCTGCATTCATGAGACCGAATGGCATCTTGGCATACATGAATGTACCCCAAGGAGTGGTAAATGTTGTCTTTTATCTGTCCTCTAGTAACATAGAAATATGATTATAGCCCGAAAACCCATCAATCATTGAAGTCCTTACTGATCTTGTCACCCTTTGTAAGATATGTTCCATTTTTGGTAAGTGGTAGTTGTCTTTTCTGGAACACCTGTTTAAGTTCCTGAAGTCAACACAAAGCCTGATCTCACCATTCTTATTTCTGACAAGGACCAAATTAGCTATCCAATCAGAATACCTCAAAGGTATAATGATTTGGGCATCAAAGGTTTGGTGTCATATTTCAAAGGTATTCTATGCTCAATGATGCTAGTAACATAAGTTTCTAGGTCTTCATACTTCCATGAAAAAACATCAGAAAATTCTTTTAATAGTTTTATATATTTAGCCCTTTGATTTTCTGACAAGCTACTGGACAATTTAACATATGTGGGTTCCTCTTTAGTGCCTAGATTACATTCTATCAAATATGAATTCTTCTTAGAACCACTCACCTTCACAGCGACGTCATTTTTATCAAACAATTTATCCAAGGGAACCATTCCTTTAGGAATGTGATTTCTAGGCAACTGAACAATTTTGTGATCTACAATCTTGTTCAAAAATTTATCATCATCTGAATCTTGGTCAATATGAAGAGTGGAAAATTCATCTATGGTTTCCAAAAACCTATTTATTTCTTGATCATATTCAAAAACCTTCCAATGCTTGACATTCTTAGGTATAGAAGGTTTGTATTTTACCTAAACATTATACTTAGGCTTTGTAGGTAGTGGGATTTTAAAATTACCGACAGAAACATCTAAGGAATCAACCAATGTATTAGCCTCTTTAAGAACAAAAGATATGTTGAAGGCTGAAAATAAATTATCAATGAGGTCCCAAACCTCATTCCTATAAGCTTTCAGTCTAGGATATTTTGTTTGATATATGTTTCCGACTTGATGCACAATCAACTATGCATCTCCAAAAACCGACAGTTCTTCAATTTTCATGTCCTTTGCAGCTCTAAGCCCCAAAACTAAGGATTCATATTTTGCAATGTTGTTTGTGGTTTCGAATTCAAGTTTGAAGGACAAGGTTGTGACATCCTAAGAGGGAGAAATGAACACTACTCCAACACCAACACTATCCTTGGAAGATGCACCATCAAAATACATTTTCCATGTTTGAGCACCCTATCTAATTGTTTCACATGTTGATGGTGAATGATTTTTTGTTTCTAATGGTGACTGAGGAAAATCAGTAAGATGAATAATACTAGATCCTAAATCAGTATCAACAACATAGATGGGATGGTTTGTAGGGTTTCTCTCATCACTTATGATATATTCTAACTTAGCTTCTCTATACAATATTATGTGCTCACCCCCAAAGATTGGTATAGTAGCATAAGAAACATCCATTTTCAAAGTCCCTCCTAACCTTTTGATCCATTATGTAGACAACGACATCCCAAATTTGGGAGGAACATTTGCAACTACAATATCCATGACTATGCTTTTCATAGGTAGTTGAAAAAGAGTGACAACTAGATATTTAATGACTCCAAGACATTTTATTTTTCTTGAATCAAAAGAATACAAATCATGATATGATTTAGTAATTTCCAGACCCAATTCATCCATGACAACCTTAGGCATCAAGTTGTGGGATGCACTTGAGTCCATAAGACAATTGTGCAAGATTTTGTCATGCACATTCAAAGAAGTGTAAAAGGGGGGGAGGAGTCATCTCTATCTTCTACCAGTGGTCCCAATATAACTGCAGGTTTTTCATCATGCAAGTTAGCTGAGTCTGTTGAAGGGGAAAAAGACTAAGGTTGCAACATTTTTGAGATAGATTTCTTAAAATCTTCATTTTTCATCAATTCTAGGAATGGGACAGGAATCTTGATTTTCTTGATTTCATTCTCAAAATTAAAATAGGATTTGGATTTTTGAATTTCCTTTGTCTCTTGAACATAAGCCTTGATATTGGGTTGACTGTTTTGTTCTCATGTTTCTTTATTTGGTGCAGCCACTTCCTTGGGAGGGGTATATGATTTTTTAGGCTGAGTATATGTATTTGGTTTTCCCTCCTTTTGCTTTGACCTCAAATTATACTTGTTTTAATATTCATTGATTTTTTCTCCTTTACTTAACCCATTCAACCGATTTCACATTAAAGACTCTTCATAAGAAATCTGGGTTAAATGAGGGGAAGTAGTTGTATCCCCTAAAAAATGAATTTATTGGTCTGCTTCCTCATTATTTCGTTCTTCATCATCAACCAAATTGTTTTGTAGAGGAGTTTGAACCTTCTGATCCTCTCTATTTCTTTGATCTCTCTACAAAATTTAAGGTGTATTATTCGACCTTCTTAAACTATTTATATTTCCAAAATCTTGAGGATTTCTATTTGTTTGTCTCCCTTCAATTTTTAATCTTTCCATCTCTCCAGATAATGACTTAACCAACTTAGTCAATTCATCAACTTGGGGATTAATTCCCGAAGCATCTAAAGATGAGGCTTATGATTTTTGTTTTCTTCTATATCTGTCAAATTTTCCCCTCGACTTATGTGATGCCAATATATTTGATTCAACCTCTAATGAAACATCTTGCATATGGGCCAATGTTGTAGACCTTATTTCTCTAAAAAAAAGACAGAATTTTGGGTCAAAAGCACTTGCATAAGTTGTTTTAGCAGAAGTTTCAGTGGGTTTAATCTCAGTAGGAATTTTGTTGTACATATTATTAAATCTTTTTGAAAAATTTGACATTGATTCACCCTCTTTCCTTAAATTAAGAGCCCCAAATTCTATAATGTAATATAAGAAGTATTTTTTGTCACCCCAATGTCTTAAAAAGGCATCATCCAGGGCTTCAATTCCAACTATTTATTCAAGAGCTAAACTTATAAACCACTTCCTAGCTTCTCCATCTAGACTTTGTACAAAGAATCTCATCAAAACATCTTCATTTTCAATATTAAAATTATATCAATAACTGTAAAATGTAGCAAGATGTTCTTATGAAGTGATATCTTCCTCTCCAGTGAATTTAGGAATGTACTTAAGGTAATATCCTACTGGAATAGCATTCATGGGTTGAGGAAGCACTAATGGTTCATACCTATCAGCCACAATGGCATCCATTTTGTTCTGAGGAGGATTAATTCTTGCCATTTGATTTGGAAAAGGAGGAATATGACTTTTAGGAGAAGTAGAAGGTGACTTAACAGGTAAAAATTTGATCTATATAACAAGAGGTTTTGAAAAAGTAGGAGTATAAGGTGGAGAAAATTCAGATTTAACAGAAGTTGGCTAGGACTTGGGTAGAGTTGGGGGAATTTCAATAGAAACTGAGGTTCCTTCTTCTTTAGTTACAGTAAACTTAAAAGAATGGGAGTAGGATAACCTAAGAAAGGGAAATATTCCAAACTTTCAAGTCTAAAACACTTTACAATTTCAGGAGATGCAAGAAAATCAAAACTTTCCAAGTTTTCTTCTTTCAAGTCAGGGGAAAAAGTTATGTATTCTACAAGAAAATCTTCTTGTTATGAATTTATAGAATTTTTAGTTATAGGTAAATGAGAAACATGAGAAACAACAATTGGTGTATGGAAAACAGATTTAGGTAGGTCTCCATAAATACCTGAGAATTTAGAAGAGAAATCTCCTTGCAAAGCTTTTCCCTTATGATTTTTTCTGGATCAGGTTCAGGTATAGCTAGAGGTGACTGTGGATTATCCCTTGTGTCCCTTCTCTTGGGAGCCATAGCTGAACTTTGGATTCTCCAAGTGAACTATGAAATCATTATGTTTACTGATTTATGTACACCAACAAAATTAGTAGTCGTACAACCCAAAGAAATATCTTCAATTTGTTCCCCGACAACGACACCAAAGTTTTTTGCACTAGAAGTCACACCTAAAATGTTGTATATGTAAGCCTAATACCCATCATAATTGTGAATAATAATGTTTTAAAAGTGTGGGAAATGGGTGTGAAACTTAGTTTATGATGTCAAACAAAAAACCCTCCGTGAAATACACACCAACAAGCAATATTTTGAATAGATTCAAATCAATGTTTAGAGATATAAATGGAATATAGAAGGCTTAGCAAGAAAGGTGAAATATGTGTATCATTTCACATCAAGTACTTCTGGAACACATATGGAAGAAATATCATTGAATAAGAACTTATTAATCAAAACGAGAAAACACTTTAATCAACTTGCATAAATTACCAACAATAAATCATTTACTGTAATAAGAAATCAAACATCATGATGAATCCTTCACAAGAAACTAACTTCAAAGTGAGATAGAACATAAGTGACAGTAGGAAAGTAGTTGATCTTTCTCTATTAAATATTCTTGAGTCTGGTACATAGATCAGGAAACTTTGTTACAGTTTGAAACTAAAGATAAGAGCTTCACTCTCTAACCATTTGAACCCCCTCTCGAGTTACAATGCATGTTAAATAACAAAAATATCCAAAAAACATGTTTATAATTCGACACCTGACTTCCTCCTAGGATTCTATGCCTAAGAAAGGAATGGCACCAGGTGTAGAACACAAATGTAAAAAAAATGTTATTTTCTAGGATGATCTTGGCAACGTTTAGAACAACCATTAACAACTTGATGATGTAGTTTTACTGTAGGCATATCCTTGAGGTAGGTGGCCTTCTGATGTGCAACTAATCTCCTAAATTATTATCCAATCTCAACCTAACATCTGTAAATCCCTTTCAACTTCAAAATATTCATAACTCTAGGTTTGTAGCACTTGCATTACAGACTATCCTAATACACCCATTTCACAGTGCCAGTGAGTCCACGTGCTACAAACTTTCCTGTAGGTTCATGTTTACCTCCAAAAATGATTTCAACCTTTAAAAATTGAACAAGAAGTGGAAAAAACATTTCATAGGCTGCTACAAACTTCTTGCAACATGAAGAAACCTTGGAGAAATCATATGAACATGCTAACTTTAGCTCAAGACCCTAAATCATCACTCAGGTTATAACTGTATGAAAAAAGTGAACCATGACAAAAATGATGTTGATGTGAAGTAGTGTTATGTATTCATATTTTCCTGGTACTCCTTCTAGTAGCTGTCTTAGGCAATATATGTAGATTACTTTTTGCTACCTACTCTTTGAAGGGTTGCAACTCTACTTTCAATTTCCTTATCTCGGCTTGGCAAGCTCTCTTTTGTATATACGCATTCTTAAGTTTCCTTTGAAGAGGTAGATACCTCTTAGCCATGTATATTGCTTTATCAATAGTCTCCTCATATAGGTCTAACATATTCTTCAGCTTGATTCGGACCTCCAAGTTTTCCTTCTTCAATTTGTCATTTTCATTTCTTCCATCCTTAAGTTGCCTCTTGAGTCTTTTGAAACTAGGATTACTTTCATGAGGAGAACTAATGATATCAATAATATCTATGGGATTCTTGGAAAGTTGAGCTTCATTGTTTTGTTGGGCTAATGCTTCTACTAAACCATCTTCCATAGGAACATGTTGTTTAGTTGTTGATTTGGTAAAAGGTCTTCTAGGTTTAATTGTTTTTGCAGCAACAGGTGGGGAAAAGATAAGTTTTTTACCCTTCAAAATCCTTGCTTTACTTGGTGATATCTCCATAGGTGTAGGTTCTTCCACAGGAGAAATTTATCTGTTAGGAGGTTGTCAAGGACCACTTTAACTGTTTTATTAGTAACCTGAAAGTATTTATCACACCTGGTCATCTTCCTCTTTGTGCTTGAATCTGAATGCACAGTCTTCTCAACAGGGGTAGGTATTTTTCTTTTGTACTATGGTGTGTGAGAAATATCTGGCTAAAAACTTGATGCAGCTAGGAAAACCTCCTAGTCAGTGTTGGTCTTCTTCAACTCTTATAGTACTAGCATCTTGATTAAACCAGATTGAAAAAAATTGGTATCCACTTGCTTGGAATTAGCCTGGACCCTATCTGACATCTTTCCAACAATCTTGAAAAGATAAAAGGGAAGGTTCATGGACTCTTTAGTAGTGAAGTGTAATAGTAATATGATATGGTATTGATATACCATATTTAACCTTCCTTCACACTTGAAGTACCTTTGAATGACCCTGAGGATCTTGTCAAAATACTCTAGCATGTGACTTCTTGGCACTCCTTTGGATATGTTGTATCCTTGATATTAAGGTTTTAGGAATTTCTTGGAGAAAGAAGAGTTCAAAGACATGTATTTAAACCAGTTCTCACCACAATCAGGTATATTTGTGGCTATAGAAATAGATTGCTCAAAGACTTCAAACTCCATCACCCCAACCTTAGTCTTTATCCCACTAAAGTTGAGTGCAAACTGCTTAGCTACCCCAAGATGTCCTCTTTGCATTTTCTCACAACCATTCAGGCAACCCACCCTATGGAAAGATTCCTTGAAAAATGGTTCAGAATTGATGAGTTGAATGCCATGTGGTTCATCTCTCACAATATCTCCCCCTTTGTGGATCTTCTTTCCTTACTGAATGTCCATAATGAATGTTTTGAAAGCCATGTGTACCCTCTTATGAGAGTTTGTTATGATATATGTAATAAAAAAAAGAAATTTAGGTTTTATTTATAGAGCTGGCACAACTTAGGGTTTAATTGAATGAATAATGTATGCACAACAATAGTGTGAGGATGAACATGCTAAAAGTGGGAAGTGAGAAAAGAGAAACAAAAATTCAACTGGATGAAATTGCATACAAGAAGAAATTGAAGCAACTCTTTGTAAAACAGAGGGTTTGCAATGCACTAGTTACGTTCGCAGCGCCATTTTAATGTACAGGGTTTAGGATACCAAAGTTGTGGGTTTTAATGGTGCAAAGAGTTGGCAACGCATAAAACGTTTAACAGTTTGCAGAGCAGGAAAAATATATAACAGTTTGCAGTTCAATCAACCCTCAAACAACATGCAATTACCAAAGAAGTACCTAGTGTATCTTGAACTTGAGCTGGTGTCTCACGAACTAGACTAGGATTTAGTTAGATGCATCCAATCCTCCTTGTAAATGTGTTGACCTTGCACAAAATAGATCTAGATAAACAATAATACACACATTTGCAGAGAGAATTTGAGAAAGAAGAAGAAGAAAAGAAATAATGAAATAAATTTCATTAACCGTTGTGAATAATGAATAATTCACACATGATATACTATGTATAACTCAATGAGTGCGCACTGGATGAGAACCAATGCACCATAGTGGTGGTCTAGAGTGATTTGGACACACACTAGTAGTTACAGGAATGACCTTCCACCTAGTCTAGTCTCTTAGGTAGTTACGAGAGTGAACTGCCACCTAGTTGAGTTAACTAGTCAACTAGTCTTTAGTTAACTGATTGAACAGAGAGTAGTGAGGAAATAAATCAAGTAATCAAGGGTAATGTGCCATTATGGTGATAATACCAAGGCAAGTTCGAATTATCATGGTCATGATCCCAATGTTGCATGGTGACAAAACCAATGCAGCATCTAAACTCAACTCAACTAGTCAAACTAAAGTGCCAACTGAAAGAGAATATTCTCCAGGTGGAATATTCTCCCCTAAAATATAGGAGACTAGATAATGACTAATTATGACTTATAAACAAGGAAAAAACTTAGGAAAAATAAATCCTAGGTGTGTGTGAAGTAACTCCAACACCCCCCCTAAACATCAATATGGTGAAAATAAAGAATGGGTCCCGGCAATGAGGCCATGTTAGGTACCCAAATACAAAATATACACTGGAATAAAGTGAGGAAAGAGGTAAAAACTCATGGAAAAAGACCCCCCTCAAGGTACAATGTATGTAAAAAGAAGAACTACAGTTTCTAGGCAATTGTGTCCTTCAATCCAAGATGAATTCACAGAGAATGAAACTTCTGCTCAGTGAAGGTCTTGGTGAAGATGTATGTCATTTATTTTGCTGAAGGAAAGAATTGTAAGTTGATGATCCCCTCATGTGCTAAGTCTCGGATGTAGTGCATGTGGATATCCATGTGCTTCATCTGCTTCCTCTGAACTGGATCTCTGCAGAACTTCAGAGTGCTCTGATTGTCACACCAAATGACGATCGACCAATGAAATTGAATGCCCAACTCAGTGAGAAAATTTTGTAGCCACATAGCCTGAATGGTTATGTTAACTACCCATTTGTACTCTGCCTTGGATGAAGATAGAGCAATGTCGCCTTGCTTCTTTCTCGACCAACAGATAGGCCTAGAACCAAGACTGAGTGAGTAACCAGATGTGGACTTGCGATTAGTGTTATCGCCAGCCCAGTAAACTCAATGAGATCTAATGTAGAGTCTACTTCATAATGAATCCCAAAGGTGATGGTGCCCTGTATGTATCAAAGGATACACTTTGCATCTTTCCAATGTAGCTCATGTGACTACTGCATGAACCTGGAAAATGCACCAACTTCATATGAGAGGTCTGGTTTGGAGTGTGTGAGATACAACAAGCTCCCCACTAGCTGTCTGTAGAGTGTGCTATCAACCAATGGAGTCTTCATTCCATCCTCAAGTTTGACTCCTGATAGGAAAGGAGTCGGAGCAAACTTGCAGTTTGTCATTTGAAATCTCTTAGGGAGATCTCATGCATACTTGGCCTAACACATTTTTATGCCTGATCCATCCTGACTGATATCGAGTCCAAGGACGAAGTGTAGTGGACCCATGTCCGTCATCGAAAACCTGACATGTAGAATCCTCTTGACTGCAACAATCATTGAAGTCGAGCATCTGGTGATCAAAAAATCATCGACATACATAACTAAAAGTAGAAGTGAATTAGCCATCCTGAACATGTAGACATTCGGGTATGATTTACAACGTACAAAGTTATGTGACAATAGGTAGGAATACATCTTGGCATACCATGCCCTTGGAGCCTTCTTGAGGCCATAAAGGGACTTCTTTAGTCGACAGACTAAATATGAGTCCTACATAAATCCCTGGGGATGCTCCATGTAGATCTCCTCAGAGAGATCACCATGAAGAATTGCATTTTTTGCATCCATTTGATGGAATTCCCATCCTTTGGTTGCCACAATGAAAAGCACCAATCGTATGGAGTCCATTTTCACTACTAGAGTGAAGGTCTCATCATAGTCAATACCATGCACCTATTGAAAGCCTTTGGAAACAAGCCTGGATTTGTATCTGCTAATCTGTCCATCTGCTATGCTCTTGGTCATGTAGAACCATCTGCATCTGACAAGTTTCCTCCCATAAGGAAGGGGAACTAGATACCAAGTTTGGTTCTCGAGGAGGGAGTTGTACTCCTCCTGCATGTCATATTCCCAAAAAGGATTTCCAACAGCTTCGCCATAAGACTATGGATCTGAAGACTGAACCAAGAAAATATTCCAGGAGGGAAATGGTTTAGTGGCAGTGAGTGTAATAGGAGGCTCCTCAAAATCAGATCGAGTCCTCCTAGTATTAGCTGGATCACCAACGAGATCCCTGCATCCTGAAGATTAGTTTGTTCCCACTTGGCCCTCTGCTCTAGCTCTACAACTACATATGGATGTTATGACTTTTCATCTGATTGTACTGAATCTGAATATGAATCATTTGAGTACTCTGAATCAGAACTCACGTATGAGGAAGAGTCGGCATGTGCATGCTCATCATCTTAGATAGGTGGAAGAGTGAAGGTGTCTGCATGCGGCTACTGAGGTACATGCAAGACACTTTCCTTGAATTAGACACTATGCTTAATGATGATAAGGTTTGAGGAAATATCAATAAGCCAATATCCCTTCACACCATCAGGGTATCCAACAAAAATGCACTCAGTGCTCTGTGGATCAAGTGCATTCCTCTTTTCATAGGGAATTCAAGCCCATGCACGTGAACCGAAAATGAAAAAGTAGGTCACTTCTAGTTTGAGGTCGCTCCAGGCCTTGTAGGGGGCCTTATCCTTGACATATATATGGGGAGATCTGTTTTGGATGTATGTTGCATAGTTAAGTTATTCATCCCATAGTCTCTGTGGTAGAGACTTTGCATGCAACATGCAAGATGCCATCTCCTTTAGAGATCGGCTTTTCCGCTCAACAACTTCGTTTTGCTGCAGAGTATAGGAAACTGTGTGTTGAAAATAAATCCCTGCCAATGGAAAAGATTATGGATCTCATGATTTACATACTCTCCCCTGTTATCAGCTCAGAGGATTTTGATCTTCTTTCTGAACTGTGTCTCAACCAGGACTTTGAAATATTTGAGGTGTTGAAAGACCTCGAATATTTTCCTAAGAAAGTAGATCCATGTAAAACGTGAGAAATCATCAACAAAAATGAGAACAAAACTCACTTTTCTGATTGATGGATGTGGAAAAGGACCCATGAGGTCACTATGGGTCAAATCTAAAGGTGCGGAGGCTCTTTGAGACTTTCCCTTGTCGAATTTCTCTTGAGTGTGTTTACCGATAACACATCCCTCACACACTCCCTAGGAGAAATGGTTTTCTGGTAGACCATCAACCAATATTTGATTGCCAAGCTATTGCATGTATCTGAAATTCAAATGTCCAAACCTTTCGTGCCATATCCTACTACTTTCATCAACATGAGTAACCAGTAAAGTAGAATCAGGTTCAATGAATTCAGAAAAAGTATACAATCTAGACTGATGATTTACCTCACCGATAACAACCCTAGAGTTGGTTTGCATGTCGTAGATGTCCACATAATTTGGTGTGAATATGACTTTCTTTCCAGTGCCATAATTCTTCATATGATACATGAAGAGAAGTTTGACAAAAAGTTTGGGAACATGCATCACATTCTCGAAGCTTATGTTGGTGAGTTCAATTCTTCCTTTGTCGGTGACTTCGACAGAAGAGTTGTCCCCCATTAGAATAGGAGGACCTTTGCATGCATCCAAAGAAGAATATACTACTTTAGATGCAGCCATGTGATGTGATGCTCCTGAATCAACGATCCAAGCATCAAGAGAGGAGTTGATGGCAATCAAGGCATGGCTAGAATTGCTTTTCTTGGAATTCAAATATTCTGGCTTCTTCTTCTTAGAACCCTTGGGGATGTGATCTCCAAGGTTATTTTGCTGAAGTATTTGAGACATCATATATATATATATATTTTTTCATGCATGCGGATTTTGAATGGAATCCTTTGTGACAGTATGCACATTTCTCCCCTTTTCTTCCCTTTTCCCCTTTGGATCTGGACTCTTTGATGAAGGGTTTTGTGTACCCTTCCTTCTTCGGATGTGAATGAGATTTATGTTTATCTTTATATTTAGATTTCTGATATTTTTGGCTTTGATCATGAACAATGAGTGCATGTTCCCTTGGGCCTTTGATTGTGCCCATGTTGATGAGCTTGGTTTGCTCTTGTGTCAGGGATTTGATAAAGTCCTCAAGAGAAGGCATCTTCTAGGTGGCTCTAGATGTGAATCTAATAGTATGGAATGTGGATACGAATACAACTTTTCAGGACCAATCTTGGAGAGAATGGTGAGAACCATTTGTTTCTCCTCCTTCGATTTATCAACCCCGCAAGCTTTGAGTTGCAACAGTAAATCCTTGAATTTTGTAAAGAAATCTTGGATATTATCGAATCTTTTTTGATCCAATGTGAGAAGCTCCACCTCCATAATGTGTCCCCTCATATCATCCTATTTTAAAAATATCCCTTCTAATGTGGTACAAGATTCATTGGGAGTCTTACAGGAAGATATGTGAAAAAGGAGATCGGGAGAAATTAGACTGCAAATTGTTCTGAGTGCCTCATCCATGCGATTTAAGTACTTGGATTTTTCTATGGATGATGTCAGTTCTATATATGTATTCAAGGTTAACCTGTACAAACCTATGGTTTAGATATGTATGGATATATTCTCCTTCCATGCAAAATAGTTGTAAGGTGTAAGAATGAATTCTTTTTGGAATTCCATCTTTTCGCTGTCTTCAATCTTTTGTACCTGCAAAACAATTTGATGTAGCTTTTGCTTAGCAGTACGTCAGATATGATACCATGTAAATGTGTTGAAACTGCACAAAATATATCTAGCTAAACAATAATACACACATTTGCAGAGAGAATTTGAGTAAGAATAAGAAGGAGAGAAAGAATGAAAGAATTCTCATTAACCGTTGTGAATAATGAATAATTTACACATGATATACTATGTATAACTCAATGAGTGCACATTGGAGGAGAAACAATGTGACATAGTCATGGTCTAGAGTGATTTGGACACACAACAATAGTTACAAGAGTGAACTGCCACCTAGTCTAGTCTCTCAGGCAGTTACGGGAGTGAACTTCCACCTAGTTGAGTTAACTAGTCAACTAGTCTTGAGTTAACCAACTGAACAGAGAGTAGTGAGGAGTTAACTCAAGGAATCAAGGGTAATGCACCAGTATGGTGATGATACCAAGGCAAGGTCGAATTATCATGGTGATGATACTAATGTTGCATGGTGACAAAACCAATGCATCATCTAAACTCAACTCAACTAGTCAAACTGAAGTGTCAACTGAAAGAGATTATTCTCCAGGTGGAATATTCTCCCCTAAAATATAGGAGACTGGATAATGACTAATTATGACTAATAAAAAAGGCAAAATCTTAGGAAAAATAAATCCTAGGTGTGTGTGAAGTAACTCCAACACCCCCCCTGAATATCACTATGGTGAAAATAAAGAATGGGTCCTGGCAACGAGGCCATGTTAGGTACCCAAATACAAAAGATACATTGAAATAAAGTGAGGAAAGAGAGAAAACATCATGAGAAAATCCCCCCCTAAAGGTACAATGTATGTAAAAAGAAGAACTATAATTGCTAGGCAAATGTGTCCTTCACTCCAAGACGAATTCGTAGAGAATGAAACTTATGCTCAGTGAAGGTCTTGGTGAAGATGTCTTCCATCTGCTCTGTTGAAGGAAAGAACTGTAAGTTGATGATCCCTCGTGTACTAAGTCTCGGATGTAGTGCATGTGGATATCGATGTGCTTTGTCCACTGCCTGTGAACTAAATCTCTACAGAACTTCAGAGTGCTCTAGTTGTCACACTAGATGACAATCGACCAATGAAACTAATTTCCCAAATCAATGAGAAAATTTTGTAGCCACATAGCCTGAATGGTTATGTTAACTACCCATATGTACTCTGCCTCTGCTGATGATAGAGAAATGGAGGCTTGCTTCTTTCTTGAACAACAGATAGGCCTAGAACCAAGACTGAGTGAGTAAACAGATGTGGACTTGTGATCAGTGCTATCACCAACACAATCGGAATCAGTAAACCTGATGAGATCTAATGTAGAATCTGCTGCATAATGAATCCCAAAGGTGATGGTTCCATGTATGTATCAAAGGATACGCTTTGCATCTTTACAATGTAGCTGATGTGGCTCCTGCATGAACCTGGAAACTATGCCAGCTACATATGAGAGGTCTGTTCTGGAGTGTGTGAGATACAACAATCTCCCCACTAGTTGTCTGTACAATGTGTTGTCAACTGTTGGAGTCTCCCTACCATCCTCAAGTTTGACTCCTGATAGGAAAGGAGTCAGAGTAGGCTTGCAGTCTGTCATGTTAAATCTCTCAAGGATATCTCGTGCATACTTGGCCTGAGACAGTTTGATGACCGATGCATCCTGACTGATCTCGAGTCCAAGGAAGAAGTGTAGCAGACCCATGTCCTTCATCGAAAAATTTTCATGTAGAATCCTCTTGACTACAACAATTGTTGAAGTCGAGCACCCGATGATCAACAAATCATCGACATACAAAACTATAAGTAGAAGTGAATCATTCATCCTGAGCATGTAGACATTCGGGTTTGATTTACAACGCACAAATATATGTGACAACAGGTAGGAATCTATCTAGTCATTCCATCAGAGCCTGCTTGAGGCCATAAAGGGACTTCTTCAGTCGACAGACCAAATATGAGTCCTGCATAAATCCCCGGGGATTCTCCATGTAGATATCCATAGAGAGATCACCGTGAAGAAATGCATTCTTCACATCCATCTAATGGAATTCCCATCCTTTGGTTGTCACAATGGAAAGTGCCAATCATATGGAATCCATCTTCACTACTGGAGCGAAGGTCTCATAATAGTCAATGCACCTGTTGAAAGCCTTTGGAAGCAAGCTTGGATTTGTATCTACTAATCTGTCCATCCATTGTGCTCTTGGTCTTGTAGACCCATATGCATCTAAAAATTTTCCTCCTATAAGGAAGGGGAAGCAGATCCCAAGTTTGGTTCTCGAGGAGGGAGTTGTACTCCTCATGCATGGTAGATTCCCAAAAGGGATTTCCAACAACTTCACCGTAAGATTGTGGATGTGAAGACTGAACCAAGAAAAGATTCCTGGAGGGAAATGGTTCAGTGGCAGTGAGTGAAATAGGAGGCTCCTCAAAATCAGATCGATTCATCCTTGTATTGGCTGGATCACCAACGAGATCCCCTGCATCCTGAAGAGTATAATGTGCCCACTTGGGCCTCTTCTCTGGCTCTGCAACTACATCTGGATGTTATGACTCTGCATATGACTATATTGACTCTAAATCTAAATCATTTGAGTCCTATGAATCATAACTCTCGTCTAAATAAGATTTTTCATGTGCATGCTCATCATCTCGGACAGGTGGAAGAGTGAAGGTGTTTGCATGCGGCTACTGAGGTACCTGTGAGACACTTTCCTCAAATTGGACACTACGCTCAATGATGAGTCGGTCTGAGGAAAGATAAATAAGCTGGTATCCCTTCACATTGTTGGGGTATCCAACAAAAATGCAGGCAGTGCTCTGTGGATCAAGTGCCTTCCTCTCTTCAGAGGGAATCTGAGCCCATGCACGTGAACCGAAAATGCGAAAGTGGGTCACTTTCGGTTTGAGGCTGCTCTAGGCCTCGTAGGGGGTCTTATCCTTGACAGATCTATGGGGATATCTATTTTGGATGTATGTTGCATAGTTAAGTGCTTCGACCCATAGTCTTTATCGTAGAGACTTTGCATACAACATGCAAGATGTCATCTCCTTTAGAGATCGATTTTTTTGCTCAACAACTCCGTTTTGCTAGAGTATAGGGAACTGTGTGTTGCAACTGAATCCCTGTCTCATGGAAAAATTTATGGATCTCATGATTTACATACTCTCCCCTGTTATCAGTTCATAGGACTTTGATCTTCTTTCTGGACTGTGTCTCAACCAAGGCTTTGAAATCTTTGAGGTGTTGAAAGACCTCAGATTTTTTCCTGAGAAAGTAGATCCATGTAAAACGTGAGAAATCATCAACAAAAAAGAGAAAAAACCTATCTTTGTTGCAATGGATGTGTTAAAGGACCCATGAGGTCACTATGGATCAGATCTAAAGGTGTGGAGGCTCTCTGAGACTTTCCCTTGTCGAATTTCTCTTGAGGGTGTTTCTCGAGAACACATCCCTCACACACTCCCTTGGAGAAATGGATGTGTGGCAGACCATCAACCAATATTTGCTTGCTAAGATGTTGCATGTATTTGAAATTCAAATTTCCAAACCTTTCGTGCCATATCCTACTACTTTCATCAGCGTGAGTAAGCAATAAAGAAGAATCACGTTCAATGAATTTAGAGAAAGTATACAATCTAGACTGATAATTTACCTCACCGGTAGCAACCCTATAATTGGCTTGTATGTCGTAGATGTCCACGAAATTTGGTGTGAATATGAATTTCTTTCCAGTGATGGAATTCTTCATATGATACATGGAGAGAAGGTTGACATAAATTTTGGGAACGTGCAACACATTCTCGAAGCTTTCGTTGGTGAGTTCAATCCTTCTTTCGCCAGTGACTTCAACAGAAGAGTTTCCCCCCATCAGAATAGGAGGACCTTTGCATGCATCCAAAGAATAATATACAAATTTTTATGCATCCATGTGATGTGATGCTCCTGAATTAATGATCCAAGCATCAGGAGAGGAGTTGATGGCAATCAAGTCATGGCTAGAATTGCCTTTCTTGGAATTCAGATCTTTTGGCTTATTCTTCTTGGCACCCTCGGGGATAAATATCCAAGGTTGTTTTGATGAAGTATTTGAGACATTAGATCTATTTTTTTTTGTATTCATGTGGATTCTGAATGGAATCCTTTGTGACAGTACGTGTATTTCTCCCCTTTTCTTCCCTCTTCCCCTTTGGATCCAGACGCTTTGGTGAAGGGTTTTGTGTACCCTTCCTTATTCATATGTGCATGAGATTTTTGTTTATATTTATCTTTAGATTTCTAACATTTTTGGCTGCCATCATGTACAATGAGTGTATGTGCACTTGGGCCTTTGATTGTGCCCATGTTGATGAGCTTGGTTTTCTCTTCTGTCAGGGATTCGATAAATACCTCAAGAGAAGGAAACTTCCAGGTGGCTCCAGAGGTGAATCTGATAGTATGGAATGTGGATATGAATACAAGGATTTCAGGAACAACTTTGGAGATAATGGTGAGAACCATTTGTTTCTCCTCCTTCGATTTATCAACCTCGCGAGCTTTGAGTTGCGACAGTAAATCCTTGAATTTTGTAAAGAAATCTTGGATGTTATCGAATATTTTTGGATCCAATGTGAGAAGCTCCACCTCTAGCATGTGTCCCCTAATATCATCCTATTTTCCAAATAGCCCTTCCAAGGTGGTCCAGGCTTCATTTGGAGTCTTACAGGAAGATATGTGAAAAAGGAGACCGAGAGAAATTAGACTGCAAATTGTTCTAAGTGTCTCATCTATGCGATTTAAGTACTTGGATTTTCTATGGCTCATGTTGATTATATATCTGTATTCAAGGTTAACCTATAAAACCCTATGGTTCGGAGATGTATGTCTATTTTCTCCTTCCATGCAAAATAGTTGTAAGGTGTAAGAATGAATTCTTTTTGGAATTCCATCTTTCTGTTGTCTTTAATCTTTTGTACCTGCAAAAACAATTGGTGTAGATTTTTCTTAGCAGTCTATCGTCTCTAATACCATGTAAATATTTTGAACCTGCACATAATATATCTATATAAGCACTAATACACACATTTGTAGAGAGAATTTGAGAAAGAAGAAGAAGGAGAGAAAGAATGAAATAATTATCATTAACCGTTGTGAATAATGAATAATTTACACATGATATACTATGTATAAATCAATGACTGTGCACTGGAGGAGAACCAATGCACCATAGTGGTGGTATATAGTGATATGAACACACACCAACAATTACGGGAGTGAAATTCCACCTAGTCTAGTCTCTCAGGCAGTTACGAAAGTGAACTACCACCTAGTTGAGTTAACTAGTCAACTAGTCTTCAATTAACTGACTGAACAAAGAGTAGTGAGGATTTAACTTAGGGAATCAAGGGTAATGCTCCATTCTAGTGATGATACCAAGGCAAGGTCGAATTATCATGGTGATGATCCCAATGTTGCATGGTGACAAAACCAATGCAACATCTAAACTCAACTCAACTAGTCAAACTGAAGTGTCAACTGAAAGAGAATATTCTCTAGGTGGAATATTCTCCCCTAAAATATAGGAGACTGGATAATGACTAATAAAAAAGGAAAAAACTTAGGAAAAATAAATCCTAGGTGTGTGTGAAGTAACTCCAACACTCCTTCATCTGCTACAGCCAGTTCACAATGCCAATTTTCAAACTCTGTTGGCGCGCTTCATTCAAACTGTTAGAATTTTTCCTTGAAACAATCTTGAAGAACATAATGCATTGAATGTGCTGAGAACAATGAGATATCCCTTGGCATGTTTTCAAAGTAAAATGATGATAAATTAGTGCATAAGGTACTTCTTGACACACTATGAAATTTCAGGTGAGTTTGCAACAAGTAGATTGGACACTTGACTTGACCCTCAAATGGTTGAGGATGATATAATGGAACCTTTTGTACATACCTTTGAGACAAGACATATTATGATGATAATTTTAAGACCAAGGGTGTGACCCATGCTGACTCTTATTTATTTCATGATGATGAACAATATCATGACACCAAGACTCTTACAAAGACTAAAATCAAAACTATGCTCATGGAAGAATCAAACATGATTTATGACATGAGATATAACTCAAAACCTAAAAATTTAAATACCCTATGACTCAAACCTACAAAATTAAAAAGATTTTGACCCCTACACATCCTATTTGCTAACACTTGCATTTGAAGAAAAGAAGGTAGAGTGGACTCACCTTTTGGCTAGGTTTTCTCCTGTATTGTGTTTCCCAAGTTATATATTGTGTTTATTTATGGATGGTGTGTGTGAGTATCTATCTTTTTTTCTCTATTTTTTGCATTTAATCTATTTCATACATTTTAAGAAAAAAAATAGTAATTAAAGAATTTGAGATCTAAAGGAAACTAACCTTCATAGTGAAGATTTCAATATTTTATTATATTTATTGTGACGAATTGTCGAGTGAAATATCCACAACAATTTATGAATCATTTAGCTTCTAAATATTAACAGTCCAAAAATAAATACATGTTGATGTTTGATAATAATTAAACATAGAATTTCTAGGTCACAAAAGTGCCATCATTAAGCTTCAATAGTCAAACTACAAGGTCTCATGATAACCATAGTCAATTAATACATCTCAATTAAGGTTTTATGATAACCATAGATAAAATGTTTCTCCATTAAAAGTTGAGATCTGATCCCATTAATGAACATTGTTAACAACTAGAGGAACCACTAAAAAAACTAAACATGAAGGAGAATTCCTTTTCGTTTCTCGTTGGTAAGTAAAAACACATCGAATCTTCCTACCTTCAAATTCCATTTCCATAATTTCAACTAATGCAAGCTTTGAGCTCTTGTAGTCAATAATTATGATGACCATGAATTACCCCAAACCATGCATGCTACATGTAATAGTTAAAATACAACAAAGGGATATAATATTGTAACTAATATGTGCATAAAAATAATGGAATGAAGGTTGAAATAATAAACAGGTGAAGGGAAAATTTGTTGGTAGCAACATAGACTTGATTCTCATCATGATTTTATATTTCTTTCCTTCATATTCCTTCTTTGAACTCGTGTTCGAATGCTGGTAGGAAAGCTAGTTTTGTTATGAAAAAAATCAGCATACATATCATGGCATCAAACAACATCAATTTCAAGTTCATGCCAAGCTGTAAACCTTAGAATAAATCAGCCCACATCCCATATA
>ML785089.1:691394-704337 GCA_009831015.1 Picea engelmannii | reverse complement strand
CCATCTGGTAAACTAATTTATGTAAACATAAAATATACATCAACAACAATCAAATTCGACTTATTTTGCATGGAGAAACGAACTAAAGCCATATAAAACACTATCAACAACATCCATTAAGACTTGGTGCATATTCTCTTAATTAACATGTATGTTGGCTCGGTTTCAAACTCAGGGTTCAAAAGGATTTACCAAAAAATACCCCATATGTGTCGACATATTCAATCTTCAAGGATTGAAGAAGGTGTCACCCACGATACAATGAGAATCACATAGACAGAAGGTTTGTGCAAATCATGAAGGAATAGAATAGACATGAGACATCAAACTTAGAACCATGCAATCATTTCACATTCATTCATAACATTCATATGAGTGTTTCATAGAATAATACATAACATACATACATTCAGACTAGAATCCATAATATTTAGAGATAAAGGTTCTTCATTCTTCATTCATTAATCTCAAAGTCATTCAGATACATTTCAATACACAAAGGGTTGTAGCCTGATCAAAGCACATTCAAAGTGAGATAAATACCAACAATGTGCTCAGATATCAATCTACTTTATCTCTCATATTCACATAACAACTCCTAAGAAACTAGTGAAGCAAAGAATAACAAGAACTAAACCAATGCTTAGCTAAAAACCCTAACTCATAGAAGCTAACATAACAATGAAAAACCAATTAAACAAAAACCCAACCCTTACATATCCACATGCCTTCCTTTTATCTCTATCAGAGTGTAGAAATCATAACAAACTTGCCAGCTCACCCACAACCATGATCATGACTAGTCAGGTTGTTACAAAACTAGTTACAATAATTATTGAATAGCTTTGAGGATTTGGCATGCATGTAAAATTTGCAAGTCTTTGCACGCAGTACAAAACTAGTTGGCACATGCATTAGAACATTGGTTTGTGAAAACATTGAATCTTGGCACCATGTAGTGCAAACTCATGGCACTCGTGCAGTGTCGACTTGTGGTGTGCATGGTCTTTCCAAAAACTTAGGGTGCCAATAGGCCTCCAACATTATTAGTTGGATCATCCTCAAGCCAATTACGTTACTTCGTTGTTAGCTTGGTCATGAAGTTTTTAGAAGACTTGAGTCAAACATGTGGAACAACTTCAATAGTCCCTAGTTAAGTAAAATCTATCCATATTTGTCCCATGTGGTCGATATGTCATCCTCTCAATGTCTCACCAACCCTCGAGGTCAAAATGTGAATTATTTATTAGTTAGGGATCTCGACCTTTCTGTTGTCAATATCAGTCTGGATCCCCTAAGAATATCGGTGCCTCCATTGCAAATTCCCATTGTCTTCTTATTGTCTCTTATGGGTTGTGGGAGAATGGTTGGGACTAGAGAAATTGCACCTAATATGAGGGACAACCACGAGCGATGAACTTCCTTCTTCATAATTGGAGTTGGTCCATTTCCTGAGGATCATCTGCTCCTGCCCCATCTGATATTTTGTCTACATAAGGTTTGAAGCATCATAATTCATAGAACCATGATGCATACCATGCATTTTTGTTTTGCACACTTTAAGTTGGGTCCCCTACCCAAGAGACGTTTGTGGACGTGGTTTATTCGCAGGATCTCCATTGTTGGCATTTGGGCATTTGTTTCTTCCAACACTGTAATGTGTTGCTTCTGTTGGTTGGAGATATCCATTTCTTAGGGTAATCCTTGGGTAGGATGAATCTGTAATATTTCTATATCATATCCTATGTGCCTTTCTTTGTCACTAGACAATAAATGGATTCAGCTCACTAACTTGCCTCGAATTACACCTTGTTGATAACTGGACTCTGCAATATAATCCTCAAAACAATTGATTGGTAGCAAGGTAATTGTAAGTATAAATAACCATGTGGATCAGTTCTCCCATGTGGCCCATTACTTGGCTATGCATCTAGTTCATAGTATGTCGAGATGATCATCCATCGATTGTACCTACTATTATGAGTGTTCTCATTCCCTATGTCGTCCCGATATGATTTTGCACAACCTTCCTACCTGTATGTCATCACATTCGCCCATGTGTATTTTTTGCCACCTATGGGGAGCCATTTGTCCTATAGCATGTACATCAACACTTATTGCTCCAACCTGGTTTAATCTTCCAAATTTTTATTGGGTATGACATGTTTTTTCCCGCCTTATTTCCTTTACTTATATAATCCACATAATCATTCTATATTGATGAATAATACTTATAAGTCCTACTCTAACCTTACACAATGCTTATCCTCCACACACTTCCCTCTTGCACAATGTTTGTTGTCAAAGTGCTTGTGACCCTTACTATATTTATTCAATCAACTTCTATTTATTAGCCCCTACTATGGCCTCCCATTTAGTGTTATTAATTTAGCTGCACCAGCCTCACTAATGTACCAAAGTATGAATGGCCCTAACCAACACTTGTGTATCTTATCTAGATGCTTTATGATACTGCTGACATAAGGTAAGACTAAGTATTTAGGTTGTAGAAACTTGAGTTGTATATTTCCATCCTTCCATGCCTTCTTCCTCTATTTATTTCACAGCTGGTTGTGTCTTGCACACAATCAATCTTCTTCCAACTTTATTAACTCATTCAGTCATGGTTAAAATTTGTAAGGAATATTGGTACCCTTGTACCAGCCCATTAATTCAAATTCGATCATGGGTTGGAACCTTACCTTGATGCTCTCTTCCACCTATGTGGTGCATTTCCAACCAGTGCACAGACATTCCCTTGACTACTATGTCCATCACCTAAATCCTTTGGATCTCAGACACACTCTCCTCCATATCTACTAGAAATATGTCTACTAGGCCTATCCCATCAAACCTTGGTTGGTCATGCAACTTTATTCTAATCTAGTAAAATGCTTTAATAATTCAATTGCATCTTTTGGTCGATGTTTCATATAACTTATTGTACAATATGACCATCACATCCTCTGAATCTGTATCATATGAATGAAAATTTATCCTTCTCAATTATCCATTGGCTATCGGATTCACATAGTCTTCCCTGCATCCTATAATGTTATATATGTTATGAATGATCGATATATTCACATCCTCATTCAAAGGCTCATTTTGTTTGTCACCCTTGTCTGGATCTAGTGGAGCAATGACTCGTTGAGTGTTTGTCTCAAAGGACATCTACATTTTCTTCAAATTCAGTACGACATTGTTATCAAATTCCTAATCAATTCCAAGCAGACTTGGGTATGGTTTTGAGTCATCCATAATCTCGATCACTTCAAAGTATTCTTTAGTTTTTACCCTGCCAATGTTCACTGCCGCTTTCTCCAGCTTGCCAATGGGATAAATTATCTATTGGTTGGAAATACTGAGTTGAATGGGGGAAAACACCAACTTGGGTTTACCCATAAAATACCATGATTTTTTTAGCAAGAAGTTCACGTCAGATCCCAGGTCCAACATGACACCTTCTATCTCATAGCTTCCTATCTCAATTGTTATCTTGAATTCTTTGTCCATGTGAATTCATCTACTAATATGGTGCACGTCCCTTTCTGGTAGAAGGGTAGAAATAGTAGCTTCGTTCTCCCCTTCCTTCATGCATCTTCTCAACATGTGGGTCAATTTCTTAGTAAACATCATATCATCCAAGAACTTAGGACAACAATGTAAAAATTTTCTTAGCTGGTCCTCTGAATAGTCTCTAGGTAAGTATTCCATCATGCATTGCAACTCTTCATGCAAAGGTACGTTTTCCCTATGTTGCAAGTCTTCGTGCACATGTATCCCATCCCTGCATTACAAATATTCATGCCTAGGTATATTTTCCATCACCTTTTGTGTGTCATGCAGGAATTTTTTTTGATACATGACATCAAACTTAGGAAGTGTGTGTGCTTATTTCATGATTTTCCCTTCTAAATGTTGTCTTGATCATTCTCCTTTCTACAGGTCAACTCTTATGAGGATTCCTCCTTCGGTTACTACCCGTACATTAACATCATCTTTCAACTTTTGATATTTGCATTGCTTAGTAGTCACAATGTTGCAGTGCCCCTTTTTTTCTTCCCATTTTTCCATAACTCTAGGAAATCCTCCATGACATGGTTGGCGTAGTGGAAACACCCAAACCATGTGCATGGCTTGTTAAATAATTGATACAAGTTGCCTATATTATCATAGTTAAACCAAGTAGGCGGTCTTCCTCCTCCCCCATTGTCTCCTCTTCCTCTTCCTCTTCCATATCCTCCTCTCTAGACTCCTTGGCAGCCTCCTCTATTAAATCCTCCCTAATCAAAGCCTTTGCATTCTCCACCCTTATTCTCTTCTTGGACCCGATAAACATATGTAGTGTGCTCCTTCATTAGATGAAATGATCAACAATTGTTCACATCATGGCCCATGGATTTGAAAAAATCGCAAAATGGAGTATGCATAGTCTTCTGATACTTCTGTAGTGTTGGGAAATGGGGAGGTATATGACCGTATTGTCTACAAATATCACACCACTCAGTTTTTGTTCCTTCCATAAATGGATTCCGTGCATCCATTGTTGTTTAACTTCCTATCACATGACACTCATTTATATGGTGACCTTTTGTGCGACACAGGATACACCAAACATTCTTGCGCACCACCTTAATCTTTTCCATATCTTGTAGTTGCATGTTGAAGTTTGCAAGATGAAATTGTGCCTACGCTAACCTTGTCAATGTTTCGCCACCTCCTGACATAGACTCTAAGCACATTGAAATTTATAAATCCTTCGCCTAGGTATTTATTGTATGATGGGTGAGCATGACTTGAATGTGCGTTAGGAGTATAGAAATAAACCATTCTTTGTGTTGGACATATTGGATATGAAATGTCAATTTGACCAACAAAATCTTGAACCGTTAGTCATAGTCCCACATGCTTTCCCCAACTTGTTTCTTAATCTCTTTGATCTTAGTTATACACTGTGATTCTAACTTCGGTTTCTAAAATTCTTTCAAGATATCTCTCTTTATTTCTATAAGGGACCTTGCTTGTCCCATAGGCGTAGTATCCTTGTACTTCATGTACCATGTCAGAGCTCTATCTCTGAATGTGGTTTCTATTAGCACTCTGTAAATCTGTTTGGATGATAAACAAATGACGAAGGTAACTTCTTCAACCAACTTTGATACCCGAAACTAGCCTTTCAGATTTGGAGAGGGATCTCTCAGAAATGGCGTGGTCTTCGCGCATGATATGACTTTGGAAACAATAGTTAGATTTAAGCACCTTTAATGTAATGGTTTCTGGTTATATTGGCGGAAGAAAGTAAGACTTGGGCTATGGGGTCAATTTGAGGAAATGATAGAGATAAATGACTCAGTAACCGGACTTCAGAGGATAAGGCTAGGCGAGCAACAGTCTTCAGTGTAAAACCGTAATGTGGCGGGAGAAAAAACAGGAAGTAACATAGGAGCGCCACTATGAACGAATTCAGAGTTAGCTTTAGAGAAAAACATTTTGTCTAAGTGGCATGAACAAGGGGAGTTGTACAATGAATCCATAGGTTTGAAAATTTGTTCTAAAATAGACAGTAAAAGATATGAAATAAATATAACAAGAATCACATACGCGAAGAAAGAGGCACAATACATCCAACTATTACAACTAGAATCTTTTCATCAAATCACAGGACCTTTGCATTAAATTTTGGTCAAAACTCAGATTACATACAATAGCAGTCGTCTACCCAATTTTCCAACCAACCTGGCCTACATCGAAAAAATGAAATATATAAACGAGGGCGTCGCTTGGGATTCCCTAATTTTTGACTGCTAACCCTAAAACTAGGGAAACCGAACAACATGCGTTGGAGACTCTTCGCATGGTACTTTCCAAAAATAGGCAATAATCACGCCTATTCACTTATGACTTTTTTCAGGTTCACCAAGGGGGTTTGATCGTCGGTTAGGTTCCGATGTGGAGAAAAGATGTGTCGTTGTATCCCTTTGATTTGGTATTCCATCGAACAGGTGACTATCAAGAGATCATTGTCTGTAATAACGACCTCTCTTTCTGTTATGCGCTCATTTGTTGGAGAATTGTGCACAATAAACAATTGTTTGATTTTTGCGGTCGTTATCAAAATGGTAATTTACTTTAGAGAAACGTATCACTCAAAAACTACCAAGAAGAAACAATGCTTGCTAAACTTTCTTTTTTTGTGCACTAGCGAGAGCCATGTGGATTTCCTTTTCGACCGCTTTGCATTCTCTAGGATGCTCTGTATGACTTTATTCCACTAATATTTGCACCTCTTGAAGCTGTACAATAGTGTCCTGCGCCTCTCTGAACTTCCTTTTCAACCATGCCACATTCCCTCTGTGACCTTGTGCCACTGACACTTCCGTAGTCTTTGTCGCTTGCCGTCGCCTTAACTCCATGTTTTCCTGATAGAGTTCAGCAATAACTAGATTTTCTTGCTTCAGCTGCTGAGATGGTGCTTGCTAATTTTCTCCTACGACATCCTCTCTCCTTGTTCTGTTCCTGTCTTCATGGCTCAATCGCCCAGTAGGTTCTAGTCGGATGGTGTGTCTGGGTAGTTCTTCAGCTATCGATCTGACGAGTGGTTCTTCTGCGACTCGAGCTTTCATGATATCCTTGTTCTTTCTTGGCCTGCCCCTCCTCTAAAGTGTTTATTTTTAGGAGGAGGGAGCTCTTACTATCTTCCCTTCCTCTAAAAATTCCTCTGCTTCATATGTTCTGCGATTTTATCTGGTCTTCTCTGCAGGTAAAATAATAGTTCCTTTAACTTATTTGGGAATTCCTACCGCAGGTGAGAATGAATCCCAGTACTTTTGGGGCTAGGACCTTGCAGTTCTACCGCTCCGTGCACATTTCTCTATGCTCTGAGAGGTCTCCATGGTGCGACCAAGGTGTACTCTATGCACAATGTATCCAACAAATGCATAGGGGAAAAGGTTCTGAACAAGATGGACTGGCAAGGGTAATTGTGAATAGAGTTCAGGCTTGGTTCTATGACTGGAGAGAATTTCGAGCATCTAATATTTATAATGAATCGACTAGGAGAAGAAATCATGCTGGAAGACAATGAATTTATGACGACGAGATGTTCCAAGTCGATTTGCAGGTTGTCCATGGAAAATCCCCGCGTGTAGGATGTAGGTGATAAGGCTTGTTGGGCATGCATAATACGAATGCCGTTATTTTTCATTCCCTTGGCCTTCATGATGAATTGATAATAACTTATGTACTTGCTGACATGACCTCTATTAACCACTCGACTCGACTTGGGCACATAGAGACTGGTTTCTTAATGGGACTCGACTCTTTGGAAAAGACATATCCGTACCATGTATACAATTCCTGACTCTGACACCCATTCCCATTTCCAAGGGCCAACCGACCACTTGATGAATTCAACCTCATGGTGCTACGTACCTAACTTGACATGTTTGGATGCATGGGTCACAACGTGACTCAAAACCGACTCTAAATGGAAAGAAAAATGGCAGTTCTAACAACTGGCTCTAACAAAGATGTTATCCTCCCTATGAGGTAGAAAATAACAATAGAACAGGTGCCTGACCATTAGGCTTTATTCGACCTCTAGTAATTGAGAAAAATAAATGACGGACATAAAACAAACTAAAATTATCAATGCATCTTCTAAGACTTCAGCATAAACTTAGGGCCTTCACTTCGGGCTTCAATTTTCTGTTGGCCTACTAACTCGATGTAAAAATAAAATGACTATTTATAATGACAAATGACTTAAATGGACTTTATTTCATCAGGTAATGTTTTAGGAACCTACCATTTATAGGGCCCCAATCAAAACTTTCTCCATCTAATCCTTCTAGAAAATAAGCATTTTTTTTGCTATGATCGTAGATTCTCAATAAACCCGTCCAAAGGTGGTCGAACTTTTCATGTTTCCCTTTACCTTTATTTCTTGTGTCCCATCTCAAAACTATGTCACCCAGTCAGAAATCCTCTGGCTTAACACGCTTATCAAAAGCCCTCTTTATCTTCTCTTGTTGGAGCTGTGACTGATTATACACTTATTCCCTTGCTTGTTGCGTGTGAATTAGCTAGTTTATTCTCCTTCGTGCATCATTTGGCTCGACTTCCTTCTCTTGCAACAACTTCCTGATAGGCGGTCCTAGTGAAGTAGGAAAAATCAAGTCTGTGCTATAAACAATCTGGAAAGGTGATGTCGATATAGACTTCTTGGTGGTGACCTGATTTTCCCACAACACGTAGATAATATTCTTATACCAGGATCTCTTGTTGTCTTGCAGGAGTCTTTTGGCAATCTTGGTCAGGATCTTATTCGAGGATTCTGCTAACACGTTTCCTTGTGGATAGTATGCCCTGGAATGCCCCAGGGTTATGTTATAATCCTGACAAAACTTCTCCACCTTCTTAGACTTAAATGAGGCTGCATTATCTATTATGATCTTAACAGGACACCCAAACCTTGACAAGATGTTTATTTCCATAAATTGGATGATGACCACATCTGTAGCTTGCTTTGTGGGGATCGCCTCTATCCATTTCGTAAAATAGTCAGTGGTCATGGGTATCCATCTGTGCAGTGTAGAGGATGGCATATTTATTTCTCCTATGAAATATAGACCCCACTGCATGAAATGTTCTTTGACTGAGATCGGATTTAGCGACAGGGGCTGCAACTTTCTCCTTCCATCAAAAATCTGGCATTCGTGGCAGTTGGAGACCTCTTTATATATGTCAGTGAAAATTGTTGGCCAGTAATAGCCTGCCCTCAGGATCTTGTGCGCGGTGGTATTCCAATAGTGGTTCCCTCTATAGTTGCCTCTATTAAATTCTTGTATGGACCGTTTCACGTCGTCCTCTAGCAAACAACTCAACAATATTCCTCTGGGCTCTTTCCAATAAAGTGAATTGTCCAAGATGCATAACTTAATCGCTTTAAGCTTGAGGAATATAGCATTAGTCTTACTCATTCCTGGAGAGGCCTAGAGATTCTCCAACACACATATGATGTCTGCATACCATGGTGAATCAATGAATTGTTGAGGCACCTGCACAACTTTTTCTTCTTGAGGGCATTCTGACAGATCGACAATGAAGTTCATTCCTACAACGTCGCAGTCCGACTGTGCCATAAACTTCATGAGACCCTTACCTTTGACCATCTTTGTAGGATTTATTTCAATATCATATTCTAACATGGATGCTATCCACTTCCCTCTTCTTCCTTTCGGGTCAGGTTGAGTCAGGATATCATTTACTGAACTGCTGGGTACACAGGCGATGACATGGGAGTGCAGTATGTATGTCTTGAATTATTTCAAAGCTTTTACTAAGGCATATGCTTTTTTTCCATAAGTTCATATCTTAGTGGAGTTTCATGTAGCATATGGATGAAATAGGCTATGGGTTTCTTGAAATCCTGCTCGTCCTTCTACAGCAGTACGTTGACAATAGTGTGTTATGAGGCGAATGAAAAAAAGGAGGAAATCTTTTGTAAAGTCCGCACTGGCTATCACATGAGATTTAGTCAGTGCCACTTTGATATCTTCGAAAGAATTCTTGGCCTCCGGGTTCCACTTAATCTCATTTCCCTTCCTAAGCATGCAAGTTATATGTTTTATGATTTTCGCCAGGTTTGGGATGAATCTCCTCAAAAAATTTACCTTTCCCAGGAAGGATTACACTTCCTTTTTACTGTGCAGGGTGTCAATCCTTAGGATCCCTTCAACCCTATTGGGGTCTATTTTAATGCCTTATTTGGAAATGACGTTCCCTAATAGCTTCCCCTCCTCCATCGCAAAATGTGATTTCTTTAGATTTAATGATATGTCGAACTTTCTGCACTTCTGGAAAAACCTCTTAAGGTGCTCGAGATGTTGTTTGTCAGAGGTAGAATACACTATGATTTCATCCAGATAAATCATGATGAATTTATCATTTTCATCAGTGAACACAATTTCCATTGCCCTCAGAAAGGTGGCACCAAAGTTCATTAGGACGAACAACATCTTAGCATACATGAAATTTCTCCATGGAGTCATGAAAGTTGTCTTCTCTCTGTCATCCGGGTGGACCATGATCTGGTTATATCCTGAGAAACCATCCAGCACGAACATCTTCTGAGACCCCACTACCTTTTGCAAGATGTAGTCCATTTTAGGAAGGGGATAGTGGTCCTTGAGAGATACTTTATTTAAATTTTGGAAGTCCACACACAATCTTATCTCACTGCTTTTCTTTATTACATGAACCAAATTAGCTACCCATTTCGAGAATCTCAAAGAAACAATAATTTTAGCATTGAAAAGCTTCTTTACCTCCTTCTCGATCAGCGACAATAACATGGGATTTATCCATCTCAGTTTTTGTTTGAAAGGCTTATGATCTTCCTTTAGAGGGATAACATGTTGGATCACCTTTGTATCATACACTTTCAGGTCATCATAACTCCACGCGAATATGTCTGGGAAATATTCCATGAGCTTTACGTAGTCCTGCTTGACCTCTGGACTAATTATCTTTGATAACTTTACCATCTTTGGTTTCTCTTCAGTCCCGATGTTGCAGTCCTCCACATATTATTCGCTTGTGGTGATCTTGGGGTTCTTAGCCACATCATTATTGTCAAACATATTTTCTAGCAGCACCAACCCCTTTGGAATAATATTGTTCTTCAGTTGTATTATATCCCTTCCCGCAATCTGGTTTTGGAAAGGGTCATCATTACTACGTGCATCTACACTCTCATATTTGTCACCACAACATTCCTCATCGATGTTTGTGTTAGCAAACTCGTCGCTCATAAGGAGGAACCTTTCCACCCGTTTGTCATCGTCAAACACTTTCCAGTGTTTGATGTTGTCAGGCACTGTCGGCCTGTGCTTGACCTCGATCTCATATCTTTTATTTGGAAAAATGGGGATCTTGATAACCGAGGCTGAGGTGGCCAACACGTCAGTGATCTGATTTTTCTCTCTAGGGATAACAACCACATCATACTCTGAAAATCCTTCGAGAAGGTCCAAAGCCAAATTTTTGTACGCTCTCATCTTTGGGTGTTTGGTTTGATACACACCCTTTACCTGGTTAATGATTAGCTCAGAATCTCCGTGCACTGCTATCCTCTATGCGCCCAATTATTTCAAAACTTGCAATCCCAATATTAATGCTTCATACTCGACCATGTTGTTAGTGCATTCAAACGCGAGCTTGTATGAACACAAATTTGTGCTTGCTTCAGTGGGGCTCACCCATATATTGGCCCCAGCTCCTTCTCTGCTGACTCTGCCATCAAAACTCATGTTCCACACCCCATTTTCCATGTGATCTTTTGGGTCGCGCACTCTGTTGTTTCTCGTGCGGTTTTCTCATCAGTTTTTGTGATGGTTGTCGGTTCTTCTTCTTTGAAACTTAGGTCATTGTAGAATATAGAAGAACCCACTTCGGTGTCAATGGTGTATATAGGATGATTGTGTGGCTGTGTCTTGTTGCTTACCATGTATTTCAGAAACACTTATCTTTACAACCTTCTGTCATGGCCAAAAAAGGGATAGTGGCGTAAGTCAAATCCATCTACAATGTACCCTTCAACTTCACAACCCATGATCTTGATAGCCGCATGCCTAATTTTGGGGGAATGTCTGTGATGACCATGTTCTTAGCAAGGATTTGAGCCAATGATACCACTAGGTCTTTGATAAGGTCCAAACATTTGAATTTCCTCGAATCAAAGGAGAAAAGGTCTTTGTATGGCCTGGTGACCTCCAAACCCAACTCATCCATGATCACCTTCGACATGAGGATGTGGGATGCACCATAATCTAGCATGGCGTTGTGTAGGGTCAAGTCATGGATCTTTAAACTGACATAGAATGGAGGGACATCCTCGGTATCACTTATATCTTCAACTTGCGGTCCAAAAAGGATAGAGGGGTGATCATCTTGAATATTTAGAGGATCAAGGGTCCCTCCCATTTTCATCATTTTAACGATTTGTTCTTCATACTCACCCCTTCTAATCAGTTCATTGAACGAGACAGAGATTTTGATTTTGGCCATTTCATGTTCAAAATTGAAAGGGGACATGTTTTTTATACCTCTTTTCCGCTTGTCTCCCAGCCTATTTCCGGAGCTTTATTAGGGACCTCCTCCTTTGAATTGGCCTAATCTTTCACGTCCTTGACCATGCTATCTAGTCTTGTTCGGATTGTGGAAGGCATGTCTGTTGTAGGCTTCTTTATGGAGTTAGTTTGTTGCGGCTCGGCAGGTACATCTTTTCTCCGGAGGTTGTACTTCTTCTGGAAATGCATGATGGAATTTTGATAACCTTTCCTGAACTCTTTCATCTCCCAAGATGGTGCATTGTCTATTTCAAGTATCATTCCATCATTGGTTTCCAGCGCGAAGTCTTCGTTTCTTCTCATATATCGATCGTGCTCACTCTTTGTCAAGAAATGGCACGGGTTTTTGTCATCGCAACAATGCATCTGGTCATCGAAAGTCTGTTCAAAATCCTCATCTGCATATTTGTTCTGAAAAGGAGGTCTTGGCTACTGGTCACCTTGATTTTGCTGCTTGATTTGAGGGATCTGACCTCTTCAGAGATTTTGATTTCTGGGTTGTGGGTCTTTTTGTTCTCGGGAAGCAGGTATGTTTCCCATGGAAATTATCTCCATCAACGTTTCCATGTTCTTTATCATCATGTCAAATTTTTTGTCTGAGGACCATGACGTCGATGGTTGTGAATCTACGTGGGGTCTCTTGTTATCTCGGTTGAACCTCAATTTTATTTTCCCTGATGCCATAATGTTCACTTCAAATTCGACAACGTTACTCATTATAACATCTAGACTCATTGATATTATTTCTCTCAGCAGTAGAGAAAATTCATTATCGAAGGAATTTTCATACTGCAACTACGCAACACTGG
>ML785089.1:664251-691325 GCA_009831015.1 Picea engelmannii | reverse complement strand
TCCATAGGGATGGAGTTGTATACCTTCAAAAAATGAGATGAGAATTCCTGCACTGTCTCTTCCAGTGATTTCTTCATATTATTGTATTGTGTTAGCAACTGCAAAGGGTTTTTCTTATCCCCCCATTTATTTATGACCAACATCTCAATTGCGGAGACATCCCGAATTCTTGTGGCGGGGAGGGCTTTGAACCATTTTATTACATCTCTCAAAAGGCTTTGTGCAAAAAGCCTCATTTTTGCATCTACGTAGTCAACCTCCTCCAGGTCGACGAAGTCATTAAACTAGTCCAGGTGCCTCTGAGCGGAAACATTTCCTTCAATGTCGTAGAGTCTGATACTTTGGTTATAATTTTGGGGCAAGTCATGTAATTGGGCCGGTAGGATGAGGGGAGCGAATCTGGCGGCCATATCCCTAGGAGGATTTAGATTTTGAGGGGTATTATTTGATACTAGGGCTTGGAATTTTTTCGGGTCGAAAATAGTCTCGTCCAAACTGGTTTCTGACTTATAAATAAACAGATTTTGCTCGAAAAGTGTGTCAAAGTCAAGGTCGTCAATTCTTTGTGCACCGTCTTTTAGAAAGGATAGGCTTCTATCTAGGTAGTAGAACAGATCCATGACGCAACACCCCTACCTCAAC
Source organism: Picea engelmannii (assembly GCA_009831015.1). Taxonomy (NCBI): domain Eukaryota; kingdom Viridiplantae; phylum Streptophyta; class Pinopsida; order Pinales; family Pinaceae; genus Picea; species Picea engelmannii. The sequence continues at coordinate 690,683 of ML785089.1, read as the reverse complement.
AGGTTCTTCTTGACCTCCTGGTCTAAGGATCATTCTTAATATTCCCTTTGAGTCTGATTGACTCTTTGATTCCCCGCAGGCACCTTCAACACATAAGTGTTTCCATAGGTCCTTTTCAGAAGTTAAGCCTGCACGAACGAGCATAAGGCGCGAACCTCCACTCCACGTGACAAACTGATGTGACCACAGTCTTTACCCGAAAAGGTATTTTGGGTCTCATGACTTTGCGATTCCTAATGCGAGTCCCTCTGACTCCTTCAATCCTTGAAACCCCGAAAAGGGCTAACGAATCTTTGGCTCCTCCCTTTATTTATCCACTATGTGACCTCAATCACATCCTGGGGTCCACCTCTGAGCGCGTCAAAATTGTGCGACTCATGAGTTCACGATGCAATGCTCCTCCTTTTCCCCGAAGTCTTAACTCGTGAATTATTTGTTGTGAATCGATGGTCCAGATATTTCTATGATCTGATGATCCAGATCCCATCAAGATTTCACAAATTGGGAGGTCATGACTCCGATTCTGAATCACAACTTTCTCCACACCCCAAATCCCGAAACGATGAAATTCAAGCACAAGATCAACATCTCTCATTGATCCAGATATGACGGCTACTATCCCTCCTGAGCTTGTGAGTGATTAAGGACTCTCTCCTTAACCCTTCCCCTGGTTTGCAAGATCCAATGGTCTATGAAATTTCGGTAGTTCTCCCTCCGAGAAACTTCAACCGTTCACTCAATTCACTAATAACTCCTGGCCAAACAACTTGGCATATTTTCCTCCTGAACTTGGCTTCTGCGAGGTAACTCCAGACCTCGTTCTTCCTTCAAACTTCTTCAAAGTATCTATCCTTCTTGATCTTGGCTTTGGCTACAAACTCAAGGCTTAAAAAGGATTCTTACATGCACTCCTTATGACATTCGCAAATAACCTCTGGTTATTTAACACTTCCAACTCTACGCACTCCTTGCAACAGTAGTTATTCAACCTTCCTCCTTGGTTTGAAAAGTCTAATACTTCAACCGGTCTATGCACACCTTGCATGACTCTGTGATATACCTGCACTTTTGTTGGTATGAGAAAAATGGTATCTGTCATGAGATTTTTTGAGGTGAAACTCAAAACCTCGTCAACGCACTTCTTGTGGAATTTCACTACACTCCTTGCAGGAATTCTCAGGACAAGAAACAATTGAAACTCATACTCCTCCTCTCACAGACTTCATACATTCAACATGAAATCATGAGCATACACAAACATATCATTGAAACAAATGCATAACAGAGAATATAAGCAAATTGTAAACATACCATTCAATAGATGTAAATAGTATTCATCACCACACCATGAAATTGGATCAAAGCTTCCTTATATTAATCCAAGTGCATCTGTACATGGGTTCAATAGCAACATCTATCTGCTTATACAAATTTCTACAATATATGTTCTTCTCTGCTCTCTTTATCTACATCTTACAATGAGAAAATTGTTACAGTACAATACATGCAAGGGATATTTCTAGAGTTTTCACTCCTGCTCTCTAACTATCTAATCAAAATTAAAAGATTCAACTACTTTACATTTATTACAATAAATTCCTTCATATCTAATAGATGAGAGAAATGCTCAAGATCTGTTTTACAATCTTCAAAACATAAATGCAGATACATATTCCCAAATATTACATTAATGTTCTATCTTTCAAATTCAAAACATTCTCAAAATGTGCGCTGATACATTTCCAACTATCCTCTACTTTTGCATTTGCTTTGCTAGCTTTCTTACGATGCTCCTACATCATACTCCTCTGGCTGAAAAATTCATGAAATCTTGTTCATGAGATCCTACATGGTCTGTCCATGTTTTTGGATGTTTTCTTCGCTTTCCCAACTGGCATCCTAAATCGGGTGTCCTTTCCATTTTATCATATACTCAAGATATGTCTTCCTCCGGGTTTTCTTGCTAACTCTTTGACCAATGATCTTTTCCATTTGTGGCTTTTCAGCTACAAGAATCTATCTGACCCACTGAACTTCTTTCTGATCCTTTGATCCCTCTATTTCATCTTCTTTATAAGGATATAGATCTTCTATATTGAATATGGGTGATATTCCTACCCCATATGACAATTCTATCTCATAAGAATTGGCCTCAAATTTCCTCAAAATATTACATGACCCTAGCTTTTTCATCTTCAGTTTATTATATTTCCCCATTGGGAACCTTTCCTTCCTCAGGTGCGCTAAGACTAAATCTCCCACTTCGAACTGAAGTTCTCTTCTGTATTGATTTGCTATGCGCTTGTATTCCTGGTTAGAATACTGCAACCGCTCCTTAATCTTACTGTGGAGCTCTTGCATCTCTGTTGCAAAATCCTCTACTCCAACACTTCTAAACTCACTATGCTCTAAGTCTCTCAACTCAGATACTCCTCTCGGCTACATTCCATACATTATCTAAAATGGGCTCTGTCCTGTGCTTTTGTTAGGTGAGTCATTATATGCAAATTTCGCTTGTGGCAGAATCTGATTCCACTGACTGTGATGTTCAACTACTAAACTCCTCAATAATTCTCCCAGACTTCGGTTGACTACTTCAATTTGTCCATCTGTCTAAGGGTGATATGTTGAGCTAAAAGATAAATCTGTCCCCAGCTTCTTCCATAGTGTCCTCCAGAAATGACCAACAAATTTGGTATCCCTGTCTAAAACAATACTCTTGGGTAAGTCGTGAAGTCTAACAACTTCTTTGAAAAGCAGGTTTGCAATGTGTGTTGCATCACTAGTTTTCTGACATGGAATGAAATGTGCCATTTTATAGAATTTTTTGACTACCACGAATATGGAATCACAACCTCTCTGTGTCCTTGGCAGTACCAACACAAAATCCATGCTTACCGTGTCCCACAACCTCTTTGGTACTAGCAATGGTTGATACAATCCTGTATTTTGTCTTTTTCCCTTTGCCTGCTGGAAAATTCTACATTTTTTGACAAACTTCTTGACATCTATCCTCATCCTTGGCCAATAATATAATTTGTTCAGTTTCCCGAAGGTTTTTTCATGGCCGAAATGTCCAGCCAATCCCCCACTATGTTTTTCCTTCAGAAGATTCTCTCTCATAGAAATCTTCGGGATACATAATTGATTTCCTTTGAATAATAATCCATCCTTAATTAAATATTCAATCCATTGGCTTCTGTCTCTCAGAACAGGTTTCTCACATGCTTCATAAGCATCCTTGAAATCTGAATCATCTCTGTACATATCCTTAAGGTTATCAAAACCTAAGGTCTTCACACTAAACTCATGCAGAATCAAACATTTCCTACTCAATGCATCAACAACCTTGTTAGCAGTTCCATAAATGTTCTTTATAAGAAAAGTAAAGTTATGCATAAATTCAACCCATTTCACATGTTTCTGGTTCAATTTCTCCTGTCAAGTTATGAATTGTAAAGCATGGTTGTCGCTATACAAGACAAACTCTTTCGGAACCAAGAATGCCTCCATTTATTCAACGCCTATATGATCACGACTCTTTATCATACGTTGAATCATTCATCTTGCTTTTATTCAACTTCTCACTGAAGTATGCAATTAGACTGTTGTCTTGACTTAAGATTGCTCCAACTGCGAATCCACTTGCGTCACATCTAACTTGGAATGTCTTGCTGAAATCTGGAAAAACTAGAACTGGCTGTCCAATTATCTTCTCTTTCAACAACTTGAAACTTTTCTTTGCTTCCTCTATCCAATGAAAAGATTTATGTCTTTTCTTGACTGTTTCCATCATTGGTGTATAAATTCCACTAAAATTTCTAATGAACTTCTTGTAAAAACTGGCTAGTCCATGGAAGCTTTTGACTTCAAAGATATTCCTTGGCAACGACCAATCTTTGATTGATTTTACTTTCTCAGGATCTATCTTCAACTCATTCAAAGAGATCACAAACCCCAAATAAATGAGTTCTTTCTTCATGAAAAACAACTTCTTCAAATTTATCAGCAACTTCTCTTGCTGCAACCTTCTCATCACTAGAGCTAGGTGTCTCAAGTGCTCTTCCTCAGTCTTACTAAAGATTAGTATATCATCAAGATACACAATTACAAACTTTCCAATGAAATCCTTCAAGACTTTGTTCATCAATCTCATAAAAGTACTTGGTGCATTCGTCAAACCAAACGGCATGACAAGCCATTTATATAACCCTTCATTTGTCTTGAATGTTGTCTTCCATTCATCACCTTCCCTCATTCGAATATGATGATATCCGCTTTTCAAATCAATTTTTGAAAAAAACTCTGCTCCACTCAAGAAATCCATCAAGTCATCCATCCTGGGTAAAGGAAATCTACACCTGATGGTGATTTTGTTTATAGCCCTTGAGTCTGTACACATTCTCCAGCCACCATCTTTCTTCGGACTTAACACTGTTGGCACAATGCATGGACTCAAACTTTCTCGAACCAACCCTTTGTCCATCAAATCTTGGACTTGCTTCTTAACTTCGTCATTCTCCTGTGGCGTTAATCTATATGCTACTTTTTTTGGTAAACTCACTCCGGGTATAAGGTCAATATGATGGCTTATATTTCTGATGGGAGGCAACTAACAAGGCAAATCGTCCACCACTATATTAGCGAAATTCTCCAGCAGTTTCTAAATTTCCTCCGATAGATCATTTATCGAAGTACTATTCAATATGACTCTAGGTTTTCTTACCACAACAAACTGCATGTCTTGATCTTTCTTGACTTCATCCAGAAGTTCCTTCCCACTCATGAGAAGTATAGTATTTCTTGTTTCTTCTTTCACCTTCTTGTCTTCAATTGGTAGCAACATATGTGTTCTACCATTCTTTTCCAAGGTATATGTGTTCGTTCTACCGTCATGAACAACATTTTTGTCATATTTCCATGGTATCCCCAATAAAAGATGACAGACATCCATGGGAATGACATCACATAAAATCTCATCTCGATAACCCCCTATCTTAAATTCAACTAAACATTGTTTAGTGATTGTTACCTGATGTCCCTTTTGCAACCACTAAACTTTATATGGGCTTGGATGTGCAACTGTCTCCAATTCCAGTTTCTCCACCATTTCTATGGATATTAGATTATCTGTAATTCCACTGTCCACTATTACCTTTCATACCCTATCCTTGGTATTGCAAGCAATTCTGAACAAACTATTTCTCTGGACTGGATTCTCCATCTCTTTCTCTGTCTTCAAGAGAATTTTCCTCATCATTAAGGATCTTCCGCCTTCTGCATCTTCTACCTCAAAATTTTGCCTTTGCACTTCTGAAATGTGAGCTTCTCCATCTTGTTTTCTATCAGTACATTCAAAATATTTGTGTCTGATCTTTCCATAGACAAAACACTTTATGTCACCTCCTCAACCCTTTCCTCTTCCTCTGGCTCGTGGAAAAGTGTTTTTATCGTCATATTGTCTTCCCTGTGAACTTCCTCCTCTTTCAGGGTGATTGTGAGGTTTCTTTTCTTCATCTCTGGGCTTCTATACTCTATCTTGGGCAATTGCTTTGCCTCTGCTCTGACTTCTACCTCTTCCCCTTTGACCTTGCTTTTGGGCCAATTTCTCTTCTGCCTTTAAATCCATTTGATAAGCATATTCTACATTCCTGATTGTCATCATTCTCATCTCATATTGAATGTCATATCCCAGACCATTCATGTATCTGGTGAATTTTTCATCATCATTCTCACGATGACCAACTCTAATGTTTAGTCGGTGAAATTCCTCAGTGTACTCCTTCACTATCATCCCTTTCTGTCTCAAATAATGCATTCTTTGAAACAGATTGATTTGGTAATCTCTAGGTATAAACTTGGCTTTAATATTTGCAACCATACTATCCCAGCTTTTAATTCTTTTCTTTCCTTTGCAACGCCTGTCAGCCTGCAGTTCATCTCACCACAATGTTGCATGTCCTTTCAGTCTAGTGAAAGCATGTTTAAATTTCTTTTCTTCTTCAAAATCCTCATAGTCGAAGTATTTATCTAGAGCTCTAAACCAATATAGCAGATCCTCAATGTCTAAGTTGCCTTCATACATTGGAATATTTATCTTTTCTCTAGAACCTATTCTTGTAACAACTTTGAATAGACGTTCTTTTGCAGCATCTTCGACTACAACTTCTTCTTCAACTCCAGCCTCATTTTCTATTTCGGCTTCACTGACATCTCCAACATCAGTTGTCCATCCTTGTGTTGTATCCATAGCATCTAATTGAGCACGGAGTTCTCTCATTTTCCTTTCCACAGCTGGATTGGGCATTTCTCTCTCTTGACGTCTTTTGCGTGGCATTGTTGTAAACTACTCTCCGCTACAGAAATTCAAAATCTGAGATCTAATACCACCTGATGCAACACCCCTACCTCGGCAGGTTCTGCTTGACCTCCCAATCTAAGGATAGTTCTTAATATTCCCTTTGAGTCTAATTGACTCTTTGATTCCCGCAGGAACCTTCAACACACAAGTGTTTCCACAGGTCCTTTTCAGAAGTTATGCCTGTGCTAATGAGCACAAGGTGCGAACCTCCACTTCACGTGACCAACTGATGTGACCACAGTATTTACCCGAAAAGGTATTTCGGGTCTCGCGACTTCACAATTTATGATGCGAGCCCCTCTGACTCCTTCAATCCCCAAAACCCGAAAAAGGGCTAACGTGTTAGAAAAACAGGACCGCGGAGCAATAAAATAAAACAAATGCAGAACAAAACGCAGAAGACACACAATACAAGAGAGACACAGATTTACGTGGTTCACCCAGTGTGGGCTACGTCCACCAAAGAAATTGTCAGGTCCTTCATTTATTATTATCCAGCAAATGAAGAGATACAACCTACAGCAAAACCCGTTGTAACTTCCTCTTCTTTCTCTCACAGTCTCCTCTCTCAAAATACAGTATTCACCATCATACATAGCCGCAATACATTTCCCTCATAAAAGAGGGTTTCCTTCTAGGGAAAAAAACCCTAAGATATTCTCTACCGTTAGATCTGTGACCTTATAATGAACCATCCAGATTTACAATGAAATTACAATATACTTTTACAAGGCAATTTTTGTTTCGGGGGCTTCGCCCCCGAACCCCCGCTGGGGGCCTGCTTGCCCCTAGACCCCCTAGCTGGGGGGATAGCCCCTCCGGACCCTGCAGAGGGGGTATGCCCGCTCTGCACTCCCCCACGTGGAAGAGTGTACATACTTCTGGGGTGTAAATACTTCATGGGGTATAAACACGGCTAAAAGCAAGGACCTCTGAATCAAGAAGATAATCAGGCTCCACAACCAACATAACAGATCTTTGGCTCCTCCCTTTATGTATCCACTATGTGACCTTAGTCACGTCCCGGGGTCTACCTCTGAGCATGTCGAAATTTTGAGACTCGTGAGTTCACGATGCAATGCTTCTCCTTTTCCCCAAAGTTTGAACTTGTGAATTCTTTGTTGGGGATCGATGGTCCAAATATTTCTATGATCTGATGGTCCATATTCTATTGGGATTTCATGAATTGGGAGTTCACGACTTTGACTCCGAGTCACAACTTTCTCCACACCTTGAATCCCAAAACGACGAAATTAAAGCACAAGATCAACGGATCTCGTTGATCTACATATGATGGCTACTATCCCTCCTAATCTTGTGAGTGATTAAGGAATCTCTCCTTAACCCTTCCACTGGTCTACGATATCCAACGATCTATGAAATTTTGGTAGTTCTCCCTCCGAAAAACTTCAACCATCCGCTCAATTCACTGATAACTTCTGGCCAAACAACTTGGTGTCTTTTTCTCATGAACTTGGCTTCTGCGAGGTGACTCCAGACCTCATTCTTCCTTATAACTTATTCAAAGTCTCCATCCTTCCTGAGATTGAATCTGGCTGCAAACTCAAGGCTTCAAAAGGATTCTTGCATGCACTCCTTGTGGCATTCACAAATAACCTCTGGTTATTTAACACTTCCAACTTTGCGCACTCCTTGCAACAATAGTTCTTCAACCTTCCTCCTTGGTTGGAAAAGTCTAATACTTCAACCAGCCTATGCACACCTTGCACGACTCTGTGCTATACCTGCACTTTTGTTGGTATGAGAACAACGATATCTCTCCTAAGATTTTCTGAGGTGAAACTCATAACCTCATCAACGCACTTATTGCGGACTTTCACTACACTCCTTACATGAATTCTCAAGACAAGAAACAATTAAAAATCATACTCCTCCTCTCACAGACTTCATACATTCAACATGAAATCATGAGCATACACAAACATAGCATTGAAACAAATGCATAACATACAATATAAGCAAATTGTAAACATACCATTCAATAGATGTAAACAATAATCATCACCACACCATGAAATTGGATCAAAGATTCCTTATATTAATCCAAGTGAATCTATACATGGGTTCAATAGCAACAACTATCTGCTTATACAACTTTCTACAATCTCTATTCTTCTCTGATTTCTTTCTCTACAACTTACAATGAGATAATTGTTACAATACAGTACATGCAAGGGAGTTTTCTATATTTTCCCCTCCTACACTCTAAATATCTAATAGAAATTAAAATCTTCAACTTCTTTACATTTATTACAATAAATAACTTCATATCTGACAGATGAGAGCAACGCTCAAGATATATTTTACAATATTCAAAACATAAATGCAGATACATCCTCCCAGATATTATATTAATGTTTTATCTTTCAAATTCAAAACATTCTCAAAATGTGTGCTGGTGCATTTCCATTTGTCCTCTGTTTTTTTGTTTGCTTTGCTGGCTTGCTTACAATTCTCCTTCTCAGTCCGACACTTTCTCTCTAGTCTTGCACAAAATCTTCTCGAGATCGTACACAGGCTCCGAGGGGTTTCGGTCAAGATTCGCTTTGGTGTAAATCATCTTTGGAGCCAGGTTTCCTGAACTGTGCTACTTGGAGCTACTGGTCTGTTTGGATTGGAGTCGCTAGGGTAAGGGTTTCAACCTGTATGGATGTTTGTCCCTCTGTTACCCTCAAGGGTCAAACTACAACGTTTGTCATTCTCCCAGGGAAAATATTTTCAACTTCGTCCCCGACAGCAACGCCATAATGTTAGCACTTCGTAAATCTATTTGGCTGATAAACAGACGACAAAGGTAAATTTTTCAACCAACTTTGAGACCCGAAACTAGCCTTTCAGATCTTGAGAGGGCTCTCTCAGAAATGGCACGGTCTCCACGCAAGATATGAATTTGGAAACAATGGCTATATTTAAGCACCTTTAATGTAATGATTTCTGGTTATATTGGCACAAGAAAGTAATACTTGGGATATGGAGTTGATTTGAGGAAATGACAGAGATAAATGACTCAATGACCAGACTTGAGAGGATAAGGCTAGGCGAGCAACAATCTTTAGTGTAAAACCGTAATGTGGCCATGGGGGTTTGATCATCGGTCAGGTTTTGATGTGGAGAAAATATGTATCGTTGTATCCCTTTGATCTGGTAGTCTAGCGAAGAGGTGACTGTTAAGTTCTTGTTGTCTATAATAACGGCTTCACTTTTTGTTATGAGCTCATTTGCTGGAGAATTGCGCACAGTAAACAACTAATTTATTTTTGCGATCGTTATCAAAATGGTAATGTACTTTAGAGAAACGTATCACTCAAAAACTACCAAGAAGAAATGATGTCTATTAAACTTTCTTTTTTTGTGCACTAGCAAGAGCCACACAGATTTCCTTTTCGGTCGCTTCACATTCTCTGGGATGCTCTGTATGCATTTGTTCCACTAATATTTGCACCTCTCACAGTTGTACAATAGTGTCCTATGCTTCTCTCAGCTACCTTTTCAAACATGCCCTGTTCGCTCCATGACCATGTGCTTCTGATGCTTCTGTAGTCTTTGTCGCTAGCTCTTGACTTAACTCCATGTTTTCTTGATAGAGTTAAGCAATAGCCAACTTTTCTTGCTTTAGCTGTTGAGATGTTTCTTTCTCATGTACTCTTGCGACATCCTCTCTCCTTGTTTTTTTCCTATCTTCGTGGCTCAATCCCCTAGCAGGTTCTAATCGGATGGCGTGTCTGAGTAGTTCTTCAACTATCGTTCTGACGCACGGTTCTTCTGCGATTCAAGCTTTCATGATCTCCTTGTTCTTTCTCGGCATGCCCCTCCTTCGAGGCATTTTTTTTTGGCAGGAGGGGACTCTTACCATCTTCCATTCCTATGTGAATTCCTCTGCTTTAGATGTTTCGCGATTTGATCCGGTCTTCTCTGCAGGTAAAAGAATAGTTACTTTAATGTCTTTGAGAATGCCTGTTGCAGATGAGAATGAATCCCAGTCCTTTTGGGGCTCGGAACTTGCAGTTTTGTTGCTCCGTGCACCTTTCCCTGTGCTCTGAGAGGTCTCCATGGTGTGACCAAGGTGTACTCTGTGCACAATGTATCCAAAAAACACATAGGGGGAAAGGTTCTGAAAAAGCTAGCTGGCAAGGGGAATTGCGAATAGATTTTAGGCCTGGTTCTATGACTGGAGAGAATGTCGAGCATCTGATATTTATAATGAATCAACCAAGAGAAGAAATCATGCTGGAAGATATCAAATTTATGACAACGAGATGTTCCAAGTCGAGTTGCAGGTTGTCCATAGAAAATCCCTACGTGTAGGATGCAGGTGATAAGGCTTGATGGGGATGCATAATATGACCACCATAATTTTTCATTCCCTTGGCCTTCATGATGAACTGATAATAACTGTTGTACTTTCTGACGTGACCTTTATTAACCACTTGACCCGACCTGGGCATGTAGAGAATGGTTTTTTAACGGGACTCAACTCTCTCGAAAAGACATATTTGTACCACGTATACAATTCCCGACTCTGACAACCCTTCCCATTTCCAAGGGCCAATCGGCCACTTGCTGACTTCAACCTCATGGTGCTACGTACCTAACTTCACATGTTTGGACGCATGGGTCACAACGTGACTCAAAACGGACTCTAAATGGAAAGAAAAATGGCGGCGCTAATAGTTTCTAGCTGTGCAATCTTGGATGCCTCTTACATGACTCTTTTCACATATCATATAGCTTCACAAGTGAACTATTTTTGTTCAGCATCATCTCTTCTCATCCCATGAAATGTGGAAATATTGAGGGTTGAATCCTAGTTGGCCATATTTGATCTAGAACTGGATCTTTCTAATTGACTACTAATTGTTGCTACTGGTACTGATGATATTTTTTATGAAGTTTTGATGACTTCAACTTATATTCCATTTGTATCTTTTTGTTCCCTTACTTTTTCACTTTCTTCTTCTACTTCTCTCACCTCTTCACTTTCTTCGGTTATTTCTTCTTGATTAAAAATGCACAAGGGGCATGGTTCAAAGACGGGGTTCCTACATACTCTCTCATGTTCTTTAGTGATAGATCCAAAAGAGCTCCCTATATCTAGATGTGAAAGACTCCTCATAATCACCAAGGTATCTTCTCCTTGGAGAAACCCATCAATATTTTTTGGTGTGTTACCGCTACTACTTTGTGCCCCATATTCCTCTAATGTGACTAGATCTCTCACTAGCCAAGGGGATTTGACCTTGTTTTCTTTTATCCTACTCCCTCTACCTTCAATATCCTCTCGTGATACCTCATTCCTAATGTTGCATATCTTCGATGACCTCTTTTCTTTTGTGCTTCTATGTGGCACATATATTTCTCCCGCACACCCTTCTGGTGTGGTTTCCCTTCTCTTTATATTAGATATTACTACTTTCTTATCACCCCTTGCTTTCTTTTCTTTGCTTCTTTGCTCAACTTGTCTATTTAGCTCGAATCTTCTTGTACGTATCTAATATCTTCTTTTCATCTTCTCTTATAGATATATTCTCTCTCACCTCATCTCATTTTCTTCCCCCAAATTTCCATCCCCCCCTCCATGTGAGGGTGTTTACTTTTCCATCCCATCGGGATCCATGTGCATTAGTCCCTTCTCTATGAATAGCAATTTGAAACACAAAGATATTTCCTCCAACAACCCTCTTCTAGGGGTGGCTACAAACTTTCTTTAAATGTTATTGAAAGATTCACTACATTCAACAACAAACTCAACAATATACCCTTCTTTGACATGATCAAACCAGAAATCGATGGCTCTAGCACACTTATTATCCACATATTTTGACCTACTAACCATGTCTTGGTCCCAAACAAATGTTTCTTAGGCTCTCCATACAGAGTTAATCTATGTTTATATCTTTATCCATTCATACAATAAACAAGGAAACTTAGCAAAGAAAAGTTCATGCAGGTCTAAATATATGTACCTTTTCTTCCATCGCTCGACATGGATTTGAAAATTCTTGGTCTCTCATCGCATGAACTTGTCCTCCTTATTAGAGATACATTATTTTATCTCCTTCCTTCAACATGTATCAAGAAACCATCAATTCCTGGCAATGAAACCAATTGTTGGCTCGGGGTTTCAGACCCAGGGTTTGAAAGGATTTACCAACAAATACCCCATAGGTGATATCATATTCAATATTAAAGTACTGAAGAAGGTCTCAATCAAGATTCCATGAGAACCAAAAATATCAAGGTTTGTGCAAATCATGAAGGAATAGTTCATACATGAGACATCCAACTCAAAACCATGCAATCATTTCACATTCATTCATAACATCCATATGAGTGTTGCGTAGAATAATACATAACATACATACATTTAGACTAGAATCCATAATATTCAGAGACGAAGGTGCTTCATGATTCATTCATTAATCTCAAATTCATTCAGAGTGAAATAGAGACCAGAATACACTCTAATATCGATCTATTTTATCTCTCATATTCACATAACAATTCCTGAGAAAGTAGTGAAGCAAAGCATAACAAAAATTGAACCAATGCTTAACTAAAATCCCTAACTCAGAGAATATACCATAACAATGAAAAACCAATTAACTAAAAACCCAACCCTTATATATCTACATTCCTTCCTTTTATCTCTATTATAGTGTAGAAATCATAACAAATTTCCAACTCACCCACAATCTTGACCATGACTAGTCTAGTTGTTACAAAAACAGTTACAATCATTCCCAAACATCTTTAAAGATTTTTCATGCATGCAAACTTTAAAATTCCTTGTGCATAGTACAAAACTAGTTGGTGTGTGAAGTAGATCATCGGTTGGAGCAGACATTGAATCTTGGAACCATACTATGTAAACTCATGGTGCATAGTTCCATATCTTGTAGTTGCATGGTGAGGTTTGATTGTTGGTTGGAGGGCTAGAGTTTTAGCTTGCTCTAACTTTAGGGTTTTTTTTCAAGATTGGGAGCATATTTTTACTCCTAGGATCTATATAAAGAGGTTAGAGTTCTGAACATGTACAATCTTTACGCTGATAAGGTCAACTATTGGAATAAAATTGTTAGCATAGAGTATAATAGGTAGGATAATATAATCTTGGGGGAAGATCTTAATTTTTCTATTGGAAGAACTAAAACCTGGGGCCCCTTAGCTCAAGTTTCTCTTTTGTTTGAATTTTTCATGAAGACAATGTAGGAGGTGGAGCTTTATGGTGTATATCTTATCAATATAAGACCTACCTAAAGGAAGGAGATGGTGGGATAGGATAGAATTGTGAGAATATTGGATCAATTCTTGTTGTCTGAAGAATTGATTAGTGTAATATGAGGGCAAGGCAATGGGTTGGATCAAGGGGTGAGTTGAATCACTTTCATATATTTCTTGAAATGGCTTCAATAGAAAGAAAACCCCCCATCCCATTTAAATTTAATTTCAACTAGTTGGAGGGGGGATATTGTGTTCTAATGATTCAAGAAAAGTGGGTTCCATATAATGGGTCCTCCAATGTGCCAGTTTCTGAATTTTGTTCTAATGATTCAAGAAAAGTGGGTCCCATATAATGGTTCCTACAATGTGCCATTTTCTTTGCAATGTGAAGACAATTTGAAAAATGTTTAGCAATAAGATTTGCACTGGGCTCATGAGAAAAAAGTAGGGGGAAAGTGAGAGATTGCAGACATAGAGGTAGAGTTGGAAGATTTATACAATCAAGAGTTGGCTAGTTTTCCCAATGAGGAGTATAAGTGTAGGGTTCTCCACCTAACGCAAAGGAAAAGGAAGATTTTTCCACATAAAGAAGCAGATTGGAGACTAAAATGTAGAGCCCTTTAATTAGAAAAACAGGATGAAAACACAAAGTTCTTTCATTGGTATGCAGTTCATAGAAAGAATGTTAACACCATATGGAGGATTAATAGGATTAATGGGTATGTGGTTTCTAACTTTGAAGGCATTGCAACATAGGGTGTATATCATTTTAGTGATATTTATACGACGCAAAGCAAGGTTACTATTTTTTCCTATCTTTGTTAATGATGAAGATAATGAATGGTTACTAAAGAAAGTCTCAAAAGAGGAGTTGCAAACAATTTTACATTATTTCCAAAAGGAAAATAGTTCAGGGACTTATGGTTTGGTCTATGGCGTTTTTTCTCGAGTTTTTCTGATATTATTGAGGAGGATTTGTTGAGGGTTGTTGATAAGTCTAGGATATCATGGAAGATTCTTGTTGTTTTCAATGCCACCTTCATAGCCCATATTCCCAAATATCATGATCCATCATATTTTAGGAACTTCAGTCCCATGTCTTTGTGTAACTATATCTATAATTATCCATCATCTTTTAGAAACCTCAGGCCCTTGTCTTTGTGCAACTATATCTATAAAATTGTGGGAAAGATCATAACTATGAGGCTTAAGTCATTGTTAGCTATCTCCATCTTTAATGAACAGTTTAGTTTATTATAGGGAAATCATATTTGTGAAGCTATATGTGTGACTTAAAAGGGCCTCCAATCCATAAAGACAAAGGAATTACAAGATATGGTTGGGAAATTGGATCTATCAAAGGCTTATGAAAGGGTCAACTAGTTATATTAAATATGATGCTCATTCACTTGGGATTTTTTGTTCACATTGTTAATTGGGTGATTAATTGTCTTTACTCTCTTCATTTTATGTTTTCATACTTGGTTCAACATCAATTTTATTCAAACATGATAGAGGGTTGAGAGTGTTGGGTGCATGGAATGGAGATAGCCATGCAAAGGCATGCATGGACATGCATGGCGTGGAGACATACATGCAAATACTTGCATCGTGTGGAGATAGCCATGAAAAGGAATGCAAAGACATGCAAAGAATCACATAAAACACGATGGGTTACCCAATACCATGGGTCCACAAACCACTAATAATAAACCCAACAATGATTGAATCAATGACTCTATGACTGAGTCAAGATTAACCAAACATTCCCCCTTTTAAACTTTGAGTGGGGTAGGTGTTTATCCCAAGTAAACTTTAAAGGGGGAAATGTTTAGTTAATATTGACTCGGTCATAGAGTCATTGATTCAGTCATTGTTGGGTTTACCATTAGTGGTTTGTGGGCCCATGGTAATGGATAACCCATGGTATTTGATGTGAGTCTTTGCATGTATTTGCATGCCTTTGCATGACTATCTCCACACCCTGCAATTCTTTGCATGTTTGCCTCCACACCATGCATGTCCATGCATGTCTTTACATGGCTATCTCCACTCCATGCATGTCTTTGCATGGCTATCTCCACTCAATGCATGTATTTGCAAGGTTATTTTGAGGCCATGCATATCTTTGCATTGTAATCTAATTCCGGTAAAGGAATTAGGGTTATATTTGATGAATCCTATTTAATGTATTGAGATACTCCATTGTTAGAAGCCTCAAGTGGTCGGTGTTATCCTGGCTTGGCTAGTTTGGCCAAATTTAATAGATATCGATGGAGGTGATGGTTCTCCCGCTTAAGGGTTTCCAAGATAAATATTGGCTCTATGTGCATGCTTTCTTATTGTGTTATTTCTCTCTCAGTTTTTAACATGGTATCAGAGTTGGGAAGACCTGAACTCTCCAAGGTGTTAGGGACCTAACCCCTCACATAGGTAGAATAATATATTTCCATGTAATAAAGGTCAATATTAATAAGGCCTAACAATAAGGAAGAATAATTCAAATGTAAGAAGACCTAATAGAAGCTTCCTCTTCTAGAAGGATCTTCCTCTAGATTGTTCTTTTAATAGACATATTTAGTATAAATAGGAGTAGAGGGTATGAGAAGTTTTGTATTAGATATTATTGTAATAGATCTCTGCTCTGCTGGAGGTTTCCCCCTTGAAGAGGCAAGTGAACATTGCTCTCAGTAATCAAATTTGTCTTTCTGGTGTTATTCTGGTATTATTTTGGTGTTATTGTGGTGTTTTTCTGGTTATATTGTTGTTTATCTTCCATTTCTATCTAAATATTTATGTTCTGCATACTATTTTATATCTGGAATTTTACAAGTGGTATCAGAGCACCTTCCTCGGCAGAAAATTGTGGGTTAATTTTTTTTTCAGGGTAGAGACATATTCTGACGTCTTTAAGCTACAAAGGTCTGTCGTTACATGCATAAACCCACAGTCAGGGATTCATACACATAGTAAGTACAAGTGGTACTTAAGCGCGCATCTGTTGGCCACCCTTGTAACCCATGTTGGTACCCCTTCGAGTGGTAGCACATCAGACAACACCTATATACGAATCAGCCTAGATCTCCTGAAACCCTCCATAGATAAAATGATTGGCCTCCTGACTTCTATAGTGCCACCGGGAACAACACTCAGAAAGATACTCTCTAGTACCTAGGTAGTCGAATAGTATGGCTAAGGGCACGGTCTAGCCTCCTTAGTTGGTTCCCTAAGATATTGGGCCGAGTACTATTGTTGGACCCCGCACGCATATCAGAGAGTTATAGAACAGGTTAAACCCTTGTTTGTAGAACCCTTGAACACCCTAACCCTTGGGACGGAAACAAAAAATAGAACTGACAAGATCTTTTGTCGTGCAATTGTGTCTCCTGCATTCGGGTTGTGAAATTACTACACATTTATTGTTGTTAAGAATTTGGGCATTTCATCACTGTAGTATTCTTCATATCGGAGTATAACTCCACAGGAGTTAAAAAAAAAGTTTAGATTTTGTTGGCACCATTATTTGAGACCTATCCCATTGGATTTATCTCTTCACCCTTATTGCAGTCATACCTATCATTTTTCAGCAAAAAAAACATTTATTGTGGACCCGACCCCCTTCCAACACCCTTATTTGGCATTTACTCCATTGGATTAATCCATCACACTAATCGTTGTAATACACTTCACCCATAACACATTTTTTTTGTGGTCCCACCCGCCCCTTTTTGTGTTCCCTCTTCATCCTGGCCTACACCCAGAGACAAGACTTGGAAGCTCGCTTCAATGCCTCGCACTCTAATTTCACAGAAACCCAATAAGAAGTGAGATAGCTCAGTGCTAATATTGCCACCATCAATAAAAGCATGCATTCCTCCATCAACGCCAAAATAGAGGACCTCAAACAAGACCTTTCTACCCAACTTGAATCCTTCACTATGATGATCTAGGCCAAGATGCATATCCCTGCAGATCTTCCCTCATCTGACCCACCTTTGCAAACCGAAGGTGAAACTTCTTCTCATTCCCAGAATTTTCATCCCCATCACTTTCAGTGTGACCTACACCTTCCATGTGTGGATTTCACCAAATTTGATGGCTCGGATCCCACTGGATGGGTGACTGAAATGGAACATTATTTCTCTTTGTATGGCATTATGGATGAGTTGGCCAAACTCTGGTATGGTGTTCTCCATCTAGATCAAAAACGCTAGAAATGGTGGAAATCGAGAGAAAATGTCCGCCAAGGGTATGTGGCTTGGAAACACTTTGTGGCAGAGATTTATGAACACTTTGAAACTAACACCAACCATTTAGGCCATTTGACAAAGTTGAAACAATCTGGCACAATGGAATGAAGAAATTGAGCATAATAATATTAGGACAAGAAGATTGGCGGAAAAGGCCTCAAGCCATAATTCTCAACATTGTATTCATCTTAATGATACAAATATATAATACAATAATGAAACCACCTCAATTTTTCTCACATCGACACCTCATCAGGAGATAAGGTCAAATGAGGAAGTATAGGAATCTAGAAACACACTTAGGATAACAACTATATCCTAGCATGTAAAATATATCAAAGGTGGTATACTAAGACTTAATTATTGTATATGAGAAAGAGGATAACATTCCCCCCCTCAATCATAAATCTAAGAAATAATACCAGCAAAGAAGGTGCATAAACTAGTACATCTCCATGTCTTCATGCTGAAACTCCTGAGTTGAGCCACAATGAAGAACTGCCTGAAAAACCGCCAAATCTGGATGTTGAGAAATATGGAAAACCTCACTGTGTAATCATGTGAGCCAGAATGCCAACAATTTTATTCACTGATGTGAACTCCAATATGATGAGAACAAACAAAGAGAAATGAATCAGCTACAAGTCTGCCACATTCCTGAAAATGCCTGACAACTCAATCAATACCAAGCTGCAATGCAAAAGGATCCATCTGTCCTCTGCTAGGTCCAATGACCATCTAGGTGAACCAAATGTCACATCATCGCTCTCAAAATCATCATCCCTGTGTATGATTCAATATAGAACCATCATTTTGCCAAAGTTCACCATCTACAGACTACAGTTGCCCATCTGGCAAATTTGATGCCCATCTGGCATATTTGATGTTTGTTGTTGTTAAAACTTTTTGTCTGACAACCATCTTCAATTCCATCATCAATTCCCCCCTTTGTCAGCTGAAAGGAGAGACCACAAGTGGTTTCATGAACCATCGTCACTGAAATTTTGAACTCTCCCCCCTTAAGGTGCATGAGAGTTTCATCATTGTACTCCCTCCTTCTATGCTCAAGAGAGTACCATACTTGTTCCATTTGAATACAACACAAAGTGGGCATGCAGAAAAACCCACATGTTATCTCATCCCATGAGGGCCATGCTCGAAAGCTACGCCATAAGGGGACCACTTATGTGAGGTAAAAAAATGTTATGTGATACAAGATTGGTCTTTACTCGAGATTGAATTCTTCGGTAAGACTTATATAGTCACTTGGCAGTTGATGACCATTGCCAAAGATCAATCCACTCATAGTGAATATTCAATCTTACAGGTTTCTTTAGTGTTGAACATCTGTCTGAAGAATGGTTATGCTTTCCACAATGATGGCAAGGATGGAGATCAAAACACTCATTCTCCTTGTGACCAACTCTATTGCAATGTTGGCACTTATCATTCTGATGTTGAACTTGAATAGGTGAAGTTGAATTTTCTTGAAGGAATCCAGCGCTCACAAACAAAATTGGTTTGGAGTAATTTGGAATATGAAAACTGTTTTGATTTTCATATCCTAAGCCATGTTGATTTCTATTGAAGTGTAATTCTTCCCAAGGTCTGATGATGGGCTTGGAAAGATCATGTTGTAATTGATGATTTGCTTCACATTTACTTTCACTTATACTTGTTGTATCACTTTGTGCTTTGGCATCTTCTTCTTGCAATTCATTTTCATTGGAAGTTACTTCTGAAGTTCGCTTGCTAAGGTTCTCCTTCACTAATTGTTGATCATCATTATCATCATCATAATTATCATCATTATCATTATCATCATAGAGAGGGTTGTTCTGAACAAAAACTAGTTCAGAAAACTTCACTGGCTATTGACTTTTGAGATTTATCAACTCATCATTCAATAGATGGGATTGTTCTTGAAGAAGTATAATTTTAGTTTGTGTCACTTGCAAACAAGTTATCACTTACTGAAGAGTTTCTTTGTTCAATATCATTGTGTTGTCTTCAGTGGTTTTTATTAGAGTGTTCAGTAACTCTAATAATTCACGACTTCACTCCATTTGAACACGCTCGCTTGAATTTGCTTCCAAGAACTCACTTTCTTATACTTTCACACTCACTTGAAATTTTCAACAAGTTGAGGATGTCGATTACCACCGAAAATGCATCCCAAAGTATTACAATGATTCATTCAACTACTCATCTTTGTCAATTACGACTCAAAATTACAATGACTCTTTGGTATCGGGCTAAACTGAGAATGCACCCAATTACAAAGAAATTCAACTTGATTTGATTTGACACTTACAAAAAAATATTATTTGCACGTTTACAATAAATGTCGATTTCAAAGTTGAGTTGATATTCAAATTTGATGATGCTTTGAGTCCTTGATATATTAGGTGCTTGATGTGTCCATTTGTTGAATGAATGCAGCTTAATTGAGTGCTTTGATTGCATATGCTTGAATTTCATTAATTATGCGATCTTGAATTTACTTAACTTGTTGTGTACTCCATGTGTGTGTGTGATAATGTCAAAACTGGACATAAATCAGCTCATAAGACAACCATGAAAATATCACCAACGCACACTACACAAGGTGTACCTAAGATCCTCTTATTCAATTTCGGGCGGATCTAGGACACAAGCAAAAAATTAATCTATTTTATTATAGTATCATTCTCATAACAAAATCCAAAAACAATTAGCTCGATACTCTTGTGACAAAAAAAACTTCACCAAACTCTCATAAAAAATTCAACCCCTTTTACAATCAAGATTTCTCAATTTCTGAATCTCCCTCACACCCTCACACATCCGGGCTTCAACCCCTTTTACATAATTAAAATTTCTAAATCTCTTATCACTCCACATAAATATTATTATCACTCCACTCTCATAAAGTTATATCACTCCACTTTCATAAAGTTATAGAGATATAAGGTAATATTTTTATCATAATACTTTATACATATAAAAAACTTTAAACATTTAAATCCATACATATAACTCTATGTACATGTCACTTTAAAAGTGAAAAATTAATTTCCTGGATTCGTGCATATATTTGTCTTTATTTGCATGGCATGGCTTTATGAATGTATTCACTTACATCACAACTTCATTAAATTTCCTTCACCAATTTTCATGTGCTATGTAAATAGGCTGCCTTGGAAATAACAATACCTTTTAATATTTTTATTATTTTTAGAGAGTACCGATATGTGGAGTATGTTGAGCAAATCATGGAGCATATCTTTGAAATCAGAATGCAGTTGAGGAAATCATGGTTGGAAAGCCTCATTGAGTGTTGTTGGAAATCATGGAGAAAATCACGTTCTAGAGTGAAAAAATGGTGCGATCTGGTGCGATTCCAGAGATTGATGTGATCTTGTGCAATTCCAATTTCGACTGAAAGATTGCTTGAGGTTGATCTTGATGGTTCTGGTAGCTTCAATTGAACATAGATATCTATTCTATGGGCGTTGGCAACTGAATCTAGATAGTGTGGTGTATAGCATTCTGTTCCAGATCAATTCATCATGATTTGGGCGGATCTCCCACTAGGTTGTTGTCCTTCAAGATTTGCTATGATTTGGACACTGTTGACTCGATTAAAAAATTGAGGATTCACTTGTTCTTCTCAACGCAGCCTCTGAATTTTCAACTGCTCTCCAATCTTATACTGGGCACACTTCAAACTGCTACCAATTCCATCAACTCTGAATTCAACTGAATGCCTTTGGGTCACGATTTGTTTGAACACTTAACCACTCAAACCCTGGCGAAAAAAAATTGTAGTTCTTTTCTTTAATTAAAAACTGCAAACTACTAACATACCAATCACCATTGATCTCATACCAGCGGGCACAAAAGGATTGAGGATCGAGTATTCACTGACCCAGAGCAGAATGAACAATATTATTTATACGACTGGATTTGAGCTATATTCAGCACGCAGGTTTGAATCTTGGATGTTGTGTATCGATTTTTAGATCCGTGAAGTCTCCATATTTCACAACCAATCCAGAACATTCAATAAGAAAATGAGTTTTCCATTTTTCTCAATGCAGATGCAAAAGGTTGTCGAATGATCAAAGCCGAATGATCGCACTATTGCTGGTGTTGTTGCAATCTACAAGTGTTTTTTTTTTAAATTCCTTGCCTATTGGACTATGGACAAGGCGGCTATAGTGGATTTTATGAAAGTTGGGAATGATTTCCAAAATAAAATGATGAATGACACCATCAAAGATGTAAAATCAGCGCAGTAAAAAGAAATCCTAAGAGGCGATATGCAAGAGGAGCACGGTCCCCAACAACAGATCCGCTATTCATGAGAGAGAACAACTTAATCTGTAATAAAAAAACTAATTGTGCATGCCAATAGAAAAAATAAGGAGGCACGGTGGTTCAGATATAATAATCCTGAAAAACTCGGAAGGATTTGAATCACTGCCAATGTATTTTTTATTTATTTTTAAACCAGGAAATCAAGTCCGTCACCTCAAGGGATTGACAAATCTACCAATTTACAAATTTACAGATTTAAAACTTGAGTCTAGCAATAGATCTGCAGATTGAAATAATTTTGAGCAAATTTTTTTATTTTCAGACAACCGACGTACCATACAATAGCTGGAGTCTCCTCTTCAACATTGTAGATTTTCTTCAATAAGCCCATCACGGTAATATGTTCATAATTCTAATTGCAGCATTATCACCATCAACTGAGATTGAAAAACCCCATGGAAAAATCACCATGGTGTAGCTATCAAGCCCCTTAAGATCAAAGAAGCTCTAATACCAATTGAAGAAATTGAGCATAAGAATATTAGGACAAGAAGATTGTTGGAAAAGGCCTTAAGCCATAATTCTCAACATTGTATTCATCTTAATGATACAAATATATAATACAATAATGAAACCACCTCAATTGTTTTCACATAGACACCTCATCAAGAGATAAGGTAAAATGAGGAAGTATAGGAATCTAGAAACACACTTAGGATAACAACTATATCCTAGCATGTAAAATATATCAAAGGTGGTATACTAAGACTTAATGATTGTATATGAGAAAGAGGCTAACATGGAAGACTTTATAACTGCTTTTGAGCGATTGGCTTTTCGTACAGAGGCCATGTCTAATGCTTTTTTCCGAGAATGTTTTATTAGTGGCCTCAAGGATGAGATTCGTGCCCATGTCCTCATGGATCAACCTCAGAGTTGGCTGGATGCTACCAAAATTGCTAAGGAAGAACAACAGGTTGTCTCTTCTCAAAAACGAAACCCTCCTTTATTCCTCGCACTAAACCAATCACTCCCACACCTCTTTATACTCCACTAAAGATCCAGAAATTGACCAGGGACGAAATGGTTCAATGCCAACTCAAAGGATTTTGTTATAATTGTGATGACAAATATTTTCCTGCGCACAAGTGTAAGGAAAAAAAACTTTTTATGGCCATTTCAGAGGATGTTTTGGAAGACGACGTTGAGGCTCTCCTTATGTCCGTGTTGTTATCACATAAAGTTGTCAGGAGTCATATGTGTTTGTTGTGAATACCCAAGTCGACACCCCTTCTCCATCTCCCATGGAGACAGAGTTGTCAGACCGAGGTACCACGCTGGACGAGTTTTTCTACAGGTCCATGTTGATCTGAATTTGCATCTGACAGGAGGATACACGCACACTCTAACAGAAGAAGGCACAAACGAAAGGCTTTGAATGGAATGGCTAGATCACACCCCTGGTAGTTGCCGACTGATCTGAGTATAAATAGATCAGTTCAAGATTTTGTTAAGATCGTCGGATGGTTGAGCAGAGCTCCCTACTGTGTAATTTTGATGCTAGAATTGTTCTCTGGTTATGTATCAAATTTGAGAATTTTGCATTAATAGAAGTCATCTTCTTTCATCTCTTTGTTTAAACTTTGTTGAAACACTTGGGCATGGAGGACCCAGTCGAGGGTTGTGGTTCTATTGTAATGTAGGTTTGATTATAGTATTGTTGTGACCAGTTTTAGTCAGCTTCTTTCTTATTTTATCTCCCCTTACGCTGAAATACTTGGGCATGGAGGATCCAATCTAGTTGTTGTAGTTGCATGGTGATGTAGGTTTGATTATTATGTTGCTGTGACATATTTCAGTGTCTAAAACCTGAGTTCAAGAGTGCTCTTGAGCCTGAGTTTTTCTTCACCAAGTTGTTTGAAGGTTGGATGCTCATAGCAGTCTTGTTCACCACTTTCACTAAGTCTTCCTTCTACTCACACTTAAACTCAAATAACTGACTGAATTTAATGAGGACCTCACTTCCCTGTGCATTGCTTGTCCAGTTTCTATGACTAAAATCATTATTGTACTGAGTTATTTCCATTTGACCTCCACTCATAAAAAAAACATCCACCAAAAATTATGATGGGTACTGGGCTTATCCTCTTGCAATATGAGGGTGACTCTCAGTGATAACATTCTTGGCGTCATTGTCGATGAATGAATTGAATACATTTCCCTGGGATTGAACGACAAAGAAGTTATGATTCTGAAGGTGCATCAGAAATCAATGCCTTGAAGATTGCAACTTTCACTTAGCGACTCCATTG
This sequence comes from Picea engelmannii, assembly GCA_009831015.1. Classification (NCBI taxonomy): domain Eukaryota; kingdom Viridiplantae; phylum Streptophyta; class Pinopsida; order Pinales; family Pinaceae; genus Picea; species Picea engelmannii. The sequence continues at coordinate 666,216 of ML785089.1, read as the reverse complement.
TTTTAGTTGTGGCTCCCAAAAGCAGACACACGAGGTATACTCCACAGCTACCTCTGGATACACCTGAAGCTGACCCAGAAAGTATTATAAAAAAAGGAAAGACCTCTCAAGAAGGGCTTTCAACTGTTCTACCAAGTGATTCTGGTAATTTACAAACGTCTTCTTTTAAAACTCTAGTAGTTGCATCTAATTCTCCTATTATAACCTCTGTTGGATTTTCCAGAAGTTTAAATTTTGAAAGTTTTCATGTTGAATTCTCCCCTTCTATATATCATTTGGAATAAATTTTTGACACCCCTGTTTCTCCTGATATTGTAAAGTGGTGTAGACCCAGGAGATTAGAAGATTTTTCCACTGTGGGTTTTCCTACTCCTCCCCCTATTAACGTTGTTGTGTCCAAAGAGGGGGAAACTTATTTTCCTTTGAACCCTATATTATTCTCCTCCAATCTCACCTATCCAAACTCCATCTCTCCATGGTTCTCCTACAGTTCACATGCCAATGGCAGGTGCTAATACTCCTAGAAACAGAATGGATGCCATAGTGGTCGCTAGGTATGCCCCTCTCGTTTTACCTCATCCTATGAATTCCCTCCCGGTTGGAGATTACCTCAAGTACATGCCCAACTTTACAAGGGAGGAAGACATAATTCCAGAAGAACACCTTTCATCCTTTTACATTTATGTAAACAATCTTAATATCGAAAATGAGGATGTATGGATGATATTTTTTGTACAGAGCCTTGATGGCGAGGCTAGAAAATGGTTCAAGGGCTTGACTCCTGGATCTATTGATGGGATTTAAGCTCTAGATGATGCATTTTTAAGACATTGGGGGGATAAAAAAGATTTCCTTTATTATATTACAGAGCTTGGGTAACTTAAGAGAGAAGAGGGGGAATATGTCGCAGACTTCTCCAAGAGATTTAATAAGATGTACAATAAGATCCCCATTGAGATTAATCTTATCAAAACCTCTGCCAATATCACTTATGCTAGTGATTTTGACCCTGAGTTTTGCCTCTGTCTGAGAGAAACAAGAGCTACCTCCTTGGCTCATATGAAAGATGCAGCCTTTGAAGTAGAGTCCAATATATTGGCATTTGACAAACTTAGGAGTAAGACTTATAGAGACAGAAGAAAAGGTAGGTTTGAAGATTCAACCTCTGGTTCCTCTGTTGCCCAGCCTCAAGTGGATGAGTTGACAAAACTAGTAAAATCACTGTCTGCAAAAATGGAGAAATTGAAATTTGAGGGAAAGAAGAGCTATAGGAATACCTAGAACACTGATAACTTGGGTAATTTCATAAGACCCACTAATGCCCCTCAGATCATCTAAAGAGATCAAATAAATAGGGATAGGGATGATTAGAAAATACAAGCTCCTCTCCAAAATAACCTTGTTACTGATGAAGAAGGAGAGGAAAAAGATGCAGATCTAGAAATCCATTATCTTGGTGACACCTCTTCATCCCCTCATTTAACTCAATCTGCATATGAAGAGGCTCTCATAGGAAACCAAATAAATGATCTGAGCAAAGGGGAAACGACCAATGGCAATCCAAATAGATACAACCTCGGGTCCAAGAAGAAAGAGGGAAATCCTGACATTCCTGATCAACCTACTAGAACAGTGAATCCTGCTAAGGATGTGGCAGCTAGCATCAAAGAAAAAGAGGCACAAAACCCCCAGACAATAGTTAAAGGCCCTATCCCATAAGAGAAGGAGATTATGAAACCTCCCTCCTCGTTTATATTTGAGAATGAGATTCGAAAGATTAAGATCCCTATACCTTTCTTCGAGATAGTTAAGCATGAGGATTTCAAAATGTTAGGATATTTAGACACTTAGGAGTTAGTTAAGATCTACTTGGTCTAATATGTCGTTAGGTAAAAGTGTGTTTCTTTAGTATGCATTAGTATGCATTTGTAGTTAGGAAATCCGACGGTCACGATATGTTCCCGA
>ML785089.1:565638-647461 GCA_009831015.1 Picea engelmannii | reverse complement strand
TCACTTCCTTTTAACATTAGGGCTGACCTGACACTTTCTTATTTTGTAATTCTTTTCTTTAATTGTCTTCAGGGCCTACATGTACAATTCACTTTGTCATCTTCAAAAATTCATTTCTCCTCAACCATGAGGATCCACGTGACTTGCCACATACCACTGAAAAAAGAATGATGTATACTATCCATCCATGGGTGTTGTATCTTCATTTTCATTTTCCTTCATGTCCAAATAACTTCATCAATCTTCTGGTCCAAAACCCATGACTAGGGTTGACATCAATGACAACAACCAATCTTCCAACAAGTCCCACCAGCATTACTGCTTGAGTGGTTCCTTAAGTCTTTGGTACCTCAGTTATCCAAAGACGCCGCAATGTTAGGGATCTTTTCAGAAGAAGAAGTGATAATGAGAGCTCAACAACTAGAGCTGATTTACTCTTAGTCTGATTTACTTTACGAAATCTTGTCAGATGCACCTCGGTCGATACTTGACAAGACCAGATAGATATTTGGACCACATGTCGATGGTATCATTGGTTCAACGTAAACAAATCCTATTGATCAGCTGTCAAATCAACTACAACAATTGTCGATACACCAAACAGTGGACGGCCAAACCACTGGTTCGACTGCTCCCCCTACCCAAACATCGTATGTACACAATGTGCAATCGACAAACCCAAAGGCCACCCAGCAGCCTGAAAGAAAGAAAAAGCAATGAAAGAAGGGTAAGCGGGATAAGAAACCTACCAATAACACTGGTAGGGGCAACAAGGAAAAGAAGAAGTTGAAGTATCCATGTAATCTTTGCATGAAAGACCATCTGACTCACCAGTGCCCTTGGTTTGTGGAGTCCCAGAAGTTATTGGCACAACAATAGTCTACCGTGTTAATGAACCCATTTCCACATGGGAAAAATTTATCTCAAGCCTCTTCGAGCATGGATGGGGGTAGTCAAGGACCCCCTCCATTTGTGAGTAATCCATCATTCGTGAATGTGTATATGATGAAAGGTGATGCCTATATATCAAATAGAGCACATGACTACGGAATGCCAAACACCTCTGAGAAGGGTAAAGAAGCTAGAAACCCACCTCTCCCTCTCCATATTGAGAATACATTGGGAGAAACAATGAAACGCATCCCAAAAGGTGTGTTCAAAAAATCTTCCCACAACCCCAATGCAAGGGCCGCCCAGAACTACTCCATGGTGGAGGATTTGTCTCAAACCCCTTGTGCGATGTCTACTTTGGAAGTCCTCTAGAGCTGCCCTTCCCAGAGAAAGGCTTTGTTAGTTGCCTTAGGATCTGTCGAGACTTGTAATCCAAGAATGATCATGCTTGAAATGACCAACTTAAAACCTTGTCTCCCTTACCACGTGTCGTTTCAGATAGTAGTGGCTTACCCCACGAAAATGTTTACTTAGAACATTTTACGCACAGTGGTTGATGAGGGAAACTCGACATGCATGATGTCCTTGGCGTGTTGGAAGGCCATGGGACAACCCGTTTTGTCTCCGTCACCTACTCTTCTTACTGCTTTCGAGGGTCTTTCATTCCGACCACATGGAATCATCCCCTCTTTCCCCATGCAGTTAGGGGGGAAGACCGTGTGTGTCAAGGTTGAAGTGGTCGATGCATCTCTCGAATACAATCTATTGTTAGGAAGGAGTTGGACCTATGCTATGCAAGTAGTGGTCGGATCGTGTCCATTGATCAATTATCCTTCTCCCGTCCTGACCTTTCATCAGGAGTATCCATGGTCCCGATGATTGATAACCCTCATCCCAGCATTGTGAATGTAGGAGTTGGTTTTTTCCCACCTTTGATGGGTACTTTTGATTACCCTCCTCCAATCGGCAATGTCTAGTACATATCGACTGTCCCCGAACAACCTAGGGATGAAATCTTTCAAATCTCATCGTTTCGCACAAATTACTTTAATGATCCATGGACTCTTCCTTCCCTATCAACCATGATGGAAGGGATAGGGCACCATGGCATGGACATGCCTTTGTCCATGGCAGAGGTTTCATACTGCATAGTCCAATAAGCTTTCGTCGACCCCGATCCGACTCCCGCACAGGAGTTAGATTCAGTTCTCGAGCCTATTTGGGCTCAAGGTTCCCTTGTCGATACTGATTCTTTAGACTTAGTCTTTCCCTTTGATGAGGCGATTATCGAGGCAATGACTAGTCTGGACAGACCTTGGGATGATCTTCATCATAGATCTTATTTCCTCCTAGAGTTAAGAAGAATTGAAGCAGGCGAATTCACTTTGACTATGACTGGAGATAGGTCTTGTCCTATCAATCCTTTGGCTACACATGCAGTTTACGTTGAAGGAAATATGGAAACCATCGCTAAAATGATACCTATTGATATCTCCAGAACTTCTGGTGTCATGGAGAATATCTTCATCAGAGAAGACAGCTCCCCCACAGATATTTGAATCTACACAGATTTATTTAAATAATTTCGCGACGTGTTTGACTAGTCTTACAAGGAAATGCCAGGCATAGATCCAAGAATCATTGAACATGAAATCACGACTTATCCTGATGCCAAGCCGGTCCAAAAGAAACTTCGTCCGATCAATCCTAGGAAGGCAGTAGCTATTAAGGCTGAAGTAGAGAAAATGCTCAAATATGGTTTCATCTACCCCGTCCAATTGACTCAATGGGTGTCAAATCCCATTCCAGTCGACAAAAAATAGGGTATGATTCACGTATGTACGGATTTTCATGATTTGTACAAGGCCTGTCCAAAGGATAATTTCCCTACGCCATTTATTGACCAGATAGTCGATGAATGCACATGTTGCGAGGCCTTTTATTTCATGGATGGTTTTTTGGAATACAATCAGATACAGATCAAACCCAAAGACCAACACAAAACCTCTTTCATTTGTCCGTGGGGTACATTCGCTTACTGGAAGATGCCTTTTGGTCTGAAAAATGATGGAGCTACTTTTCAGCAGGCCATGTCTTTTTCTTTCCATGATCTCAAACACATAGTCGAGGATTTCCTTAATGATTTAGCATCACGATCTTGTAAGAGAGTTGATCATCTTGTACACCTCCGAATTATCATTGAGTGATGTCACTACTACCAGATCCACTTGAATCCAAACAAATGCAGTTTTTGTGTCACATCGGTTCATCTGCTAGGATTCATAGTTTCGAAAACAAGGATCATGGTCGATCCTCTAAAGGTTGAGGCGATAGTTCAGTTGCCTCCCTTGTGCACAATCCCTCAGCTTCAGAGTTTACAGGGAAAAGAAATTTTTTTACGGCGTTTCATTGTAAACTATGTCGAGATCACAAAGGGTTTCATGCGTTTACTGAAGAAGGGCATTCCTTTTCATTGGGACGAAGCCACTCAAATTTCGACGTGTTGAAATGCGCCCTCACATCTACCCCTCTGCTTCGGCCACCCAATTATAATAAATATTTCTTATTGTACTTGGCCACTGCAGAATTGACCATCGGTATGGTCTTGGTTAAGGAGGATGATTTTCTCTCAGAATACGTGATTTATTATCTGAGTCGAGGCCTGGTTGGACTAGAAGTCAACTATTCCCACGTTGAAAAACTTTCATTGGCAGCAGTCCATGCTTTCCAATGGTTTCATCATTACATCTTGTTTCATAAGACCACCGGCATTGCCATTGTGAATTTGTTTCAATACGTGTTGATAGGACGTGTAATCAGCGGAAAAATCAGTAGATAGATAGTTATCCTCCAGGAATTTGAATTAGATTTTGTTTCGGAGAAATCCAAAAATTCGTTGGTCTTTGTAGAACTCATCTTAGAACTTCTGGTCGAGTCAGGTGATGTTATACCCGAGGAGTCGCCTATTAAAGGAGACATGTTTTTTATCACATCTTCGGACCCCTGATATGGAGATATATTAGTCTATCTCCATAATTTTAAGTGCCCCACCTCTACTTCTCTTGATGAGCATCACGGTATACGCCATTAGGCCAAGAACTATCTCATACTCAAGGACACTCTGTATTGTCGAGGTGTAGATTGTATCCTTCGTTGGTGCCTCACTCATGAAGAAGCAGAAATCGTGCTTAATGATTTCCACACTGGAGCATGTGGCGGTCATATGTATGGGTTGGAAACAACCCAAACAATTCTACAAGCTAGTTACTTTTGGTCTACATTAATCAAATATTGTGTTGAATCGGTCAAGAAGTGCCACCCATGTCAAATCTTCTCTTGGAAGATGATGGCACACACTGCTCCCATGTTTCCCGTCATCACAGTTGGTCCCTTCACCAAGTGGGGGATTGATTACAATACATGCAACCCCCCCTTCAGCAAGGGGGCCCCGTCATATCATCGTAGCAGTAGACTACTTCACGAAGTGGGTCGAGGCTATGCCAACGTTTAAAGATGATGGCAAGACAACAACTCTCTTTTTGTTCAACTAGATAATAGCAAGGTTTGTCGTCTCGAGAGAGATTGTCACTGACCATGGCAGTCACTTTCAGAATAAAATGATGTCCAAGTTAACATCAAATCTTGGGTTGAGGTAGGAACATTCATCACCCTACCACCCACAAGTGAATGGTCAGGTGGAAGCTGTGAATAAATCCCTTAATACTATTCTCAAGTGAACGATCAATTTGGCCAAGTCAAATTGGTATTTGATGTTATACTCGGCATTATGGGCCTACCGAACGTCTATTAAGACTGCAACCGGTTTCTCACCTTTTCAACTCATTTACGGGATGGAAGCAGTCTTGCCTATAGAGTGCTAGATCCCATCTCTAAAATTGGCAGTACAGTTACTGCCAAACACTTCACCACTTGAAGAGTGTTTGTTATATCTTCAGCAACTTGATGAGCAATGTTGGGATGCAGCCTTGGCTAATGAGGCTCACAAACAAAAATTCAAGTGTCATTATGATCAATCTGCTTGTCCTCGGGTTTTCTATGAAGGTGACCTAGTCCTTGTCTATGACCAAAATAAGGATCCCCTGGGGGCAGGAAAGTTCAAACCCATGTGGTTCGAACCTTTCATTATGAAGGAAGTTCTAAAGAAGGGCGCTTATCGTCTGGTGGACTTTGAGGGAAATTATTTGGCGGAGCCTAGAAATGGGTTCTACCTCAAGAAGTATTACTCATAGGTGGGTCGCCTTGGGTGACTTCTTGTAACATATGTATAGTTCTTGCACAATTTTTTTTTTAGTTTTTGTCTTTTGGTTTTATGGATGTGTTTTTTTTTATGTCATCTTTTTCACTGTGGCAGATGTCAAGTGAATCAGAGGTGTTCATTGGGTTTGTGGACAACGCTATCCGGCACACTCGGAGGCTTGCTTCCGCAGCTTGGGTGATTTTCACACCTCAAGGCCAGTTGCTATATTCAGGAGGTATCTGTTTAGGTGACACCACATACAATGTTTCCAAATACAACGCAGTCTTAGAGTTGCTTCATGATGCTTTGTCGCATGGTATCTCTCACCTTTGGGTCTACTTAGATGCTCAACTGGTTGTGTCCTAGTTAAATGGGGTTTACCGCATTTATGATCCTACCCTACACCGATGGTTCCTTAGGGTACGTCTCTTAGAACAAAGCTTTGATTACATTATGTATATCCATGTTCCTAGGAGATTGAATCAAATCATAGATACTCTAGATAATCATGTATTAGATTGGCATGTTGCACACATGTAAGAAAAAACACACACACTCACATGTAAATACATTTTTAAAATAGATGTAATCCATAAGACATAAAAATATGTAAAATATCCATATATATATCAAAAATATAAAAGTACATAGGTGGGCGCAAGCACCTCAAAAATATGTCCAGTAAGAGTCACAAGGTTTATGCCCTCAAAAATATACAAAAGGTTCCCTCGACACGTAAGTAGTCTAGCCTAGCTAAGGGCGGAGCCTATTGGCCCTGTCGTAGTTAACAACGACATTTGCCAAACACCGGAAGAGATGGACCCAGGTTCATGGCACCCCAACTACATGAGGTTCCATCTATGGTGGCAAATCCTTGATCTCTGCCATTGGGACTGTGTGAGTGAGTGTTGTAAGGTTCAGCTCCACCCATCTCAAAATTCTCTCAGCCTCTCCGGTTGGAGGTACCCCTGTTGGTGCTAGTCCGTCGGCCACAACTGGCCCTACCTATGGTCGAGGACGTCACCTGGATCTTGCAAATTCTGTTGGATGCACTGGTCCCACATCTACACATAATAGATACATAGTTGTTAGATACTCTAGTACACATAAAAAAATGATATATATAAAAAGAAAAAAAAAACTAAATAACTTTGAAAAAAAAAACATACCTAACTCTCCTCACTCTATTCCGAGAGGTACGGGCATATCAGGATCCCTGGAGAAGTCGATCTTGGTATAGGGGTAGTCCTCTATCGCCCGAATCTGTCGATACCACCAGTCAAAAAAATTGTCATCGAAGGCCTCAATGATCCTCCCTCCCCCCTGTCACGGCAACAACGTCACCCATCTGCATAATGCTGGAAGAGAGGCCATGTGCCCTCGTACTGTCTCTTAAGGACTGAGTCTGGGTACCTTCTCAAAGAAGAAAGAGCATAAAATGGTCCCAAACCCAAAGTTTCTATGTTCCCACACACGACACTTTGTCAGCTGTCTCTTCATGCATGTCAGCATGGTTGTGCTCTAGTCAAAAATTTGTGCATTTAAGCACTAAAACGCACAATGCATGTGTGCTCAGGATGTCTGATGTAAAGCAGCGGATCCAGTGATCTTCCCAATGAGTAGAACTATCGCTCTCAGCGGTAGGTTGTTGATCTTATGTATAAGCACCTGAGAACCTACTTTCTCAGTACCAGCCTCGCAATGGAGTCCAATCAACTCCTCAATGTTGTGAGGCCCCAGGGGAAAAGTACGAAGGTTGATTAGTTCCCCTCTCCTTGAGAGGCCAGTCAGAAAATAGATGTTCTCAGTCATCAGAGTCAACGACTATCCCTCGAGCATGAATGCCTCCGCATCCGGGTGCCAGTAATCTACCAAGGCATTTGGCAACCTAGGTTGTACCCTCTTAAATGGAAACTGGAAGAATTTTAACAACCCACATTGTGCTAAGATGGTGACAACAACGGGGTCTTCTGACACCAAAAAATCAAATTCCTCATGCTCCCTCTCTCTCCAATGAACATACATCTTGCAAAATGACAAAGTCATGGAGACTTAACTCTTGCATTTTTTATTTTTTCCACATATTGGAGGTTATACATGGGTTGTAGTGGGTATATTCGCGTATGCAAGTGTGCATATTTTTCTCTGTACATGGGCATATGTATGCTTCCCTAGGAAAGCTCGCATACACATAGGGCTGACCCTTTTAAAGGTCAGCGCCCCCCAAAAAAACAAAAATAAATGGAAAAAGGAAGAATGGAAATGCAAGAGGGGCTAGTTTGTACTTACTTGGTCCAAGAGGAAGTTCATTTCGTCCATTGAAGCTCTCGGAATCAACTCTTTTGGCAAAGGGGTGTTTTTTGACTTTTGGTCAATTCTCAATTTACAATGGTGATAATGAGCTGCCCACATTCTATTTATAGACTTTTTGGCCCCTTTTTGTCATTTTTTGGACCCTTTTGTCATTTTTTTCTGGCTTGAAAATCGTTTACTATGGTTCTTGAGTTTCTCAGGGGATGTTGCGATAAGTGTTACTTTGGGTATTGGGAATTTTTTTTTACAGTTGGGTCACTTTTTAAAGGTGTTTTGGTAAAAAGTCATTTTTTCAACTTTGTGCATGTAAGATAGGATTCCACCTCCACTTGTTGCACCTTGTTGTCTTTTTCTCTTTGACATAGGATCGATCCCACCGAATTCTAACACAGAACCCTCACTCTTACTCTATAAGTGTTGTAATTTAGCAGTAGAGCCTGCCTTCACATGGATGCCCTAGGTAGATCCTAGTTGCATTTTGGTGTCCATGCTGTCGTTAATGATTATAGGCTCGGGAGTCCTTGTTAGTCTTTTCCTTATTACAAGTTTGAGCCTCATTTTCATGATTCATTATCACTCTTAACCTCATCCCCAGGACTCCAAAAAAACACAACGGGTCTTCTTTTAAGCCCTTTTCAGACCCTTTAAACATGAAAACATTGTCGAGCGATCTTGTTTCCCTTCACACTCGCCAAATTGAAATTTGAAGGCACGTCTGTCCGATTGTAGTTTACCCCTTGTTCGGTCCGGATGGTCAACTGTACGAACAAAGTTATACTCTAGGAGCCTCGGTTCTCTAGAAGAGTATTCTCAGGTATAATTTTAACCCTTTTTCGGGCCTGAGGGACTAAATTTACAAAAAAGTAACCCCCCATGGAGTCCATAGTTAAGATCTTTTCAGACTCCCTAAAATTGAAAAGATGGTCGAGTGACCTTGTTTCTTCACACTCATTAAATTGGTCCAGAAGAACATTCCTTATGGAGTCCATAGTTAAGCTCTTTTCATACTCTTTAAATATGAAAAGATTGTTGAGTGATCTTGTCTTTGTCACACTCGTTAAAATGGTTTTGAATAGACGTCTGTTCAGTGCTAGTTTACCCCTTTTTGAACCAACTACACTACCTTCGAAAAAGGTACCCTAGTGGAGTCTCCTTTTACGCTTTTTTAGACTCCCTAAAAATGAAAAACCATTGATCTTACCTTCTCTGGGCTGGTTAAAATTGCATCAAAGGACGTTATCATTGTGTCTTATTAATTGCATTTAAATTCCTGCGTATTTTTCCTAATGTCAGATCCGTGTTTCTCTCAACTGAACCATCTGAAGCATGTCTTATAACACAAGCCTTGTAGCACTTTGCCTTTGCATCTTGACACCTTGACCCCTGGAGGAATTTTCCCGAGTGTCCTTTTCCTGCATATGTCTCCTTGCTCTAAGCATCAGTGTGTTCCTTGTGCTTGGAATCGGTATATATGCGACACTCGTTCCTCCTTTGTAGAATAACATTATTTTATTCCTTTTTTCCCAAATTATTGAAAAAGAAAAAAAAGAAAAAAATCAAATATACCCCAAAAAGAGGAAGGGAAAAATATTTTCTTTATGTTATCAGCACAATGAGTCACCCTTGGACAAATCACATCCTTCCATTTGTTCGTCAAGATCTAGGATTCAATATGACCTTAGGAAACTGTTATCGCTACATAGAGCTATGTCCTCCTCCGTTTGGTTATCCTTCCAAACATATGGAGAGTTCGTGTTGCCTCCTGCATCGTGAACTTGTGTCAATGCAATGTTGCCTGAGTCTCATATTTTGTCACTATTTCATCCAAGGGAAGTTTTACTAAACTTGAGTCGACCCTTATGTAGTTTGTCTCTCGTTCTCATTCCCAGACACCCCGAAAGACCAATCAAGTCCTTGTTCGAAATCAAGTTCTTTGCCTGATCATCGAGATCCTCTTGTCTGTTCCCGACAAGTCATCGAAGAACACTAGGTAGTGAAGTCATACACTGATATTACACTCCTACCTAAGTTTTAAGATTTTGAAGTTGCTTCTCGAGCTCTGAATACCTCATCTCTAGCCATTATGCGTCTTTGGCTTCTTAAATATGGATACTGTACATGTATATATTTTGATTTTGAGATGTAGATCCACTATGTAATATTCATGGCTACACTTTATATAGTTATATGACATGGATCTGCAGTGTATTTGATTGGTAGCCATGATTTTATTTCATCCCGAGCATGGGTATGCCCACCTCGGTGAGACAAATTATTATTTTTCAGAAGGCACCTCCTGAACTCTGGTCCCTGGGCTCACTCACTCCATACATTGGTGAATATTTGTAATGTATTTTGGCCATCAGATACTCTTCTAACCTCACACATTAGGGGGCATCTATTATAACCCTAAACTGCACCAGACATGAATACCTGGAATCAAGCCATCTAACTTTCTATCTTTGCCAAGCCACACTGAACAACTCTTCAAAAAACCATTGTTTTGAAGGTGTACATGCCCTGCACCACTATTGCCCGCGTACATATGCTTGCTGCACCACTACAGCTCGCGTACACTCACAAAAAATGAAAATTGAAAATGGATATGAGTTTCCGGGCCGTTACTTAACCGTTTGACCGAACATACCCAGTCACCCCAACCATTACTATCTCTTTTGGCCTATAAAAGAAGGTGTTGGGGCCCCATTCTAGGCAGAGGCACGAGAGCATAAAAACTCTGTCCATTTCCATATTCCTACTTTGCCCCAATATTTGGCAACTGCATTGTGAGTTTGAGTAGTTGGTGCATTGTGAACAGGAGCCCAGGATCGAGTTCGAGGAGCAGTGTCGGTCTCATGTTGTAAGTGACTTTTTTTAGATTAATATAAAGAAGTACTTTTTCCGTCTTGCCAAATGACGTCTTAAATTTCTATGATTTGTTTACATTTCTTGTTTATGATTTCTAACCCACTAATCCATATGTAGAATGCATGCTTGTAGTTTCTTTTTTGTCTTTTGGTGAATGCAGGATAGCCTTGGGAGGAGACTTTCATTCAGGAAACAACCAAGCGTAAAGGGATCAACACTGGATGCGGAGTTTAAGGTATGCCTATCGGATTCCTATATTTTGTCTTTTACATATGATTGTGGGGTAATGTTGGGATAGTTGATAAAAAGTAGGATACTTTAGACGGTTTTCTCTTCCTAGACTTTAGAACCCTGGTGTAGTCCATAGAGGGGTTTCCCGCTATAGCAGCCATCCCTACAAGGAGTGCCTCCCACAAAGTAATCATAAGATTTGGTTGTCCCAGCAGGATTGTTATAGAAAATGTTTCCTCTTTCAAAGATGGACCATTAACCAAGTTTTGTGAGTAGTATGGGATTACACTAGTCCGTTCTACTCCCTACTACCCTCAGGAAAATGGGTTGGTAGAGTCCTCTCACAAAAGCCTCATAAAAATCTTCAAGAAATTGTTAGAAGACAACAAGAAAGCCTGGGACTCAAAGCTGAAATTTGCATTATGGGCTGATAGAGTTACAACCAAAAGGTCACTTGGAATTTCCCTGTTTCAACTTGTGTATGGGGTTGAGGCTATTTTTCCTGCCTAGCTTGCCTTGCCTGTGGAAAAATTCCTCCAAGAATACCAAGGAGAACCTGATGATATGGTCAGGAGGATACTGCAGCTGGTAGAAGTACATCATACCAGGGAGCATCTGCTTGACAAAGCACAAGATCATCAGAAGAAAATAAAACAAGCCTTTGATAAGAGGGAAAGCAAGGAATATTTACAGCTGGGGGATCTGGTGCTCAAGTGGGATGCCCCCAAGAAAGACAAAGGAAAACATGGTAAATTGGAATCCTTATGGATTGGTCCCTTCAATATTTCTAAGGTATTTTCAAACAACACTTATAAATTGCAGAACTTAGAGGATTCAAAAGTTTTTGGTGGCCTTGTCAATGGGCACTTTCTGAAAAATTATTTTATTTAAGCTATGATCGGATTTCCACCATTGTAATTACCACTTCCTGTTTATTTCTATTTTGAATAAGAGACTCCATGACCCAAAGGCTAAGGCACTGAAACTGCGTGTTCTTGGCAGCTCGCAAGGAGCCTGCCATCTCTTGTGGAGCCAAAATGTTATCACATAAAGTTGTCAGGAGTCATATGTGTTTTTTGTGAATACCCAAGCCTGCACCCCTGCTCCATCTCCCCCTTTTCCACACACCATTCCTAGGATTTTTTCCTTTCTGGTTGATAAAGTCAATTTCCCTTTTCGATCAATGATATGTTTTTCCTTAGTATCTTGCTTAACTAATTCTCGACTCGGGGATTTTCTATTTTCTTTAAAGGATGAACACATATTGTGATCTTTGGTCCAAATTAGCCGTCATCATATTTTATATTGATTGAGCTCACATTGGGTCGTCTAAATCCTTTGTTTGTATAGTTAACAACCATGAGCACAAAGTGAAACATTCAGAACAGACCATTTCCAGCTTGAAACACAGGCAAGTAGACAGGCTTGATTTTCAAAGGCAGATATCCCATCAATAGTTCAGATCGGCGGCTCTCGAGAATTTGGGATTTTAAAGTAGTGCAAGGAATAGTGACTAGACAGAGGAGTTGAAGTCCCAAAGTAAATATGAGTCATTGAACGTTGAGGACACGTGGAAACAGATCCCTCACTTTGAAAGATTTACTTTAGAGGATTGTAAGAGTTGTGCGTTGAAAACCCCCAAAGATATGAATCTCTAACTCCCGAAATAAATCTTGATCATCCAAATCAAGAGGACACATGTCGCCAAATCTCACACTTCAGAAATTTGATGCTTCAGAGGATTGTAAGAGCTATGCACTGAAAAGGCCTGAAGCCCGAACTCCTGAAGTAATTGTGAGCCGTTGATCTTAGCAGCAGGAAGCAGGGTCCATCCAAGAGTGATGCGTGGCAACAAAGTGAGGCTTTCCCAGATCGTATATCACGATCAGATCAACAACTCTCGTGTATTAGGCATGTCAAAATTGTGCGAGGATTAATGGCTAGGCAAAAGCCCCAGAGTTGCAGATCAAGAGCCATGCGTCCTTCTCCATCAGACGGTCAATATCTACTTCGGGAATCCAGACTTCGAGAGTTTTAGATCCTCCCCTCTTTATTTCATCTTAAGCGTTTTCTCCTGAATTCCACAGATCATTATCGCGTGTCCATCCAAATGTAATCGTGGTAGTTTGCTTCGGGACTCTGGGCTTCGGTATTTTCAGCCTCCTCACTCTCATTTTCATCCAGAATGTTTTCTCCCTGAGTTAACAGATCCCTGTTGTGTGTCCTCCCCAGATCGACGATTGTCATTCACTTCGGCTCTTCATCTCTACATGCATACCGCCCCCAAGATATGAAGTGCCAAAGTACAAGTCAGTCATCAATTCAGATATGTGGTACTCTCGTCAGTCATGACACCTGACATCCATCTGGCGATGACACATGGAACTCAGTCAAGGAACCTTTTGGCATATCATATGATTGTTTCCAAGTGACATGTGTCACCTCTCTTTTCATGACACGTCAGCATAGTGACATCAAACCACCACGTCAAATCATCCTCCGGGGATGGTTCTTGTTCAGTGCCAAAATTAGCACCATCTCCTAGCGCAGTTAGAATGATCCTAAAGTTGGCAGCGGATAAACTTTAGTGGTGATGCTAAATTCAGCAGGAGCATCCAGATCAAAGATCGCAACTAGATCAATGACCACATTTCATTGTGGGGATGCAACATGCTTGAACGATAAAATTCATGAGCGGTCCTGCAATTGAAACCATGGTATAGAGAAAGAGCTACATGGCAGCAGGTGGTGGATTGCGGGGTCAAAAGTGGTGTGAATGTAAACCTCCTTTGACGACCCCACAATCACGTGCTCATATATCATCAAATCTGAAAGCAACGCGTGGCAAGCCCCTAAGCATTAAGCCTCATCCTGGTCCCGATGAAGGATTAGTTAATGAAAAAGGAGTGGTGGTTGAAACATCGAATCACTCCATAAATAGAAGGCGTGGAGGGTCTAGCCATGGAGACAGAGTTGTCAGCCTGAGGTACCATGGTGGACGAGTTTTCCTATAGGTCCATGTTGAGTTGAATTTGCATCTGACAGGAGGATACACGCAAAGTCTGACAGAAGAAGGCGCAAACGAAAGGCTTTGAATGGCATGGAAAGATTACACCCCTAGTAGTTTTCGACTGATCTAAGTATAAATAGATCAGTTCAAGATTTTGTTAAGGTAGTCAGATGGTTGAGCAGAGCTCCCTACTGCGTAATTTTGATGCCATACCTGTTCTCTGGTT
Source organism: Picea engelmannii (assembly GCA_009831015.1). Lineage (NCBI taxonomy): Eukaryota > Viridiplantae > Streptophyta > Pinopsida > Pinales > Pinaceae > Picea > Picea engelmannii. The sequence continues at coordinate 633,664 of ML785089.1, read as the reverse complement.
ATGTATCAAATTTGAGACTTTCACATTAATAGAATTCAACTTCTTTCATCTCTTTGTTTAAAATATGCTAAAACACTTGGGCATGGAGGATCCAGTCGACGACTATGGTTCTATTGTAATGTAGGTTTAATTACAGTGTTGTTGTGACTAGTTTTAGTAAGCTTCTTTGTTATTTTATCTCCCCTCATGCTGAAAGACTCGGGCATGGAGGAACGAGTTGAGTTGTTGTAGTTGCATGGTGATGAAGGTTTGATTATTATGTTGTTGTGACATATTTCAGTGACTGAAATTTGAGTTTAAGAGTGCTCTTGAGCCTGAGTTTTTCTTCACCAAACTGCTTGAAGGCCAGATGCTCATAGCAGTCTTGTTCACCTCTCTCACTAAGTATTCCTTTTACTCACACTTAAACTCAAATCACTGACTGAAGTTAACGAGGACCTCACTTCATTGTGCATTGCTTGTCCATTTTCTATGACTAAAATCATTCTTGTACTGAGTTTTGTCCATTTGACCTCCACTCATAAAACCAACATCCAAAAAATATTTTGATGGGTACTGGGCTTATCCTCTTGCAATTTGAGGGTGACTCTCAGTGCTAACATGTGTCACCTGAACCCACTGACATGACCCCTCCCTTAGACCCTCCCAAATTAGAACACGCCATTTCCCTAAATTCTCTCACTAGCTTCTCTGCTCCCCAAACCCTAAAGAAAAATAGTTACATTAAGCATAGGAAGGTCGTCATTCTTGTTGATAGTGGCAGCACCCATAATTTTATTCATCACCGCATTTCCCAAGAAACTAATTGCTATATCTGTGTCATCAATAATTTTCAAATCATGATTGCCAATGGCAGGTCCATGAAATGTGGAGGGCATTGTGAAAATGTGTGTCTCCAAATTGGTGAGTGCCACATGAAATCTCATATGTTTGCTATCGACATGGGCGGTTGTGACATTGTGTTGGGTGCAGAATGGCTAAGGAATTTGGGTCCCATTCTCATGGATTTTAAGGAATTAACCGTGCAATTCGACCAAGAGGGAAAAAAATATAAGTTCCAAGGCATCACCAACAATTCCTCAGAGATCATCAGTTCCCAATCGCATGGAAAAGCTGCTCAAAAAAGGTCATTATGGCATTATTGCCCAACTCTGTTCCATACAAGCCACTGATACATCCTCTGTGTCACAGGACCTCCAATCTATCCTCTCTAAACATCAAGTGGTTTTTTCCACTCCCCAGGGACTCCCTCCTTATTGAAGGAAAATCTCCCTATGGACAGGTAGATCTCCTCAAAAAGATAGACTCTCAACTCTAAGACAGAAAGTGCTTATCATGGTCACTAACTTCCTTTTAGGTCTACACAAACTAATGCATGAAGAGGAAGGAGGAAAGACATACCTTTTACCGGTGTTTGTCCCTGCATGCTCTGAGTTGAACTCCAATCTTGAGCTCCTCGATAAACCCTGTAGACAAACAAAGTACAACCACTTCCTATTCTATCGAGATTAGTTCGAAGTGGACCTATCTACTTAGAGACAAATTCATGTAATGTCAAACATGAATTAGAAAGAAACAGGCTAAGCATATTACATTAATGAGGAAAAAACATTACTTACATCCATAGATGGAATGCAATAGTTTCGTCAAGTTCTCCTTGCCTAACCCTTGATCAAAAGCTCCACGATCGGAATGGCGATAGCTTCACTGATTATCCTCCACTTCACTATGTGTTCCTATGAGATCATAGGTTTCATGCTTCTCATCCCTTCTCCAAATATCACTTATGAGATCATAAGTTTGGTATCATTCTCCATCCAGCTTCCCCTTTCACCATGAGAAAGCTTGCTTATATAGCCTTGGAGAGGCTCAACTACTTGAGATATATTTAGAGTAAGTTGAGGATTTTCCTCCTTTAGTTATGGATCTACCCTGTGATCATGGCTTGGCCAAGGATTCGAATCCAACTGCCTTCCAAGATTGAAAAGATCTTTCCCCCATTCTTCTCAACAAACCAATGGCTACCTAGAATAGGTAGCACTCCCTCAAAAGGGAACTCAGAGAGTTATAACACTCCCTAGTAATGTATAGGGGATCACCAACACTCCTGAGAGTAGGAGCGCTCTTGCAAAAGGGCATATGAGTGTTATAACACTCCCTGATAGCTTATAGGGGGGTGCCAGCACTCCTGAGAAAGGTATAGGGGAGCGCTCTCCTCCAAAAACTTTGTTTTTTGGGTGTTTTCAGATGGCAAGAGGTTCATAAGCCCAATTAACCATTCCTCCTCTTCCAAATTAAGTGTTTGAGGTGTTTCAAGTGTCCTTCTCATGTCATTATAGGCACAACATAGGCATTATGGTAGTATGCTTTCCTTGACACTTGCGACACTTGTGAGAAAAATGCGACACTTGCGACACTTGTAATGACAACACTTGCGACACTATCAAAGTGAGTAATTTCGATGTGTAACACTCCTTCCCATGGTGTTCATTATCATTCCATTCCCCTTGTCCCAAGAAGCCTTCCTCCCAATATATGTCCCTATCGTCATCCCTTTTCCCCAAAAAATGAAATTGAGAAAAAATTTAAGAATTGCTCAACACAGGTGTTATCCACCCTAGTACGAGCCCCTACTCTTCTCCTGTGGTCATGGTCCTTAAGAAAGAATGTTCTTGGTGCATGTGTCCTAACTTTTGCACACTCAACAAACTTACCATTAAAGACAAATTTCCCATTCCTGTCATTGATGACCTCTTGGATGAATTGAGTGGTGCCTAGTTCTTTACTAAACTTGATCTTTGTTCTCACTACGACTAGATATGTATGAATGAGGCAGACATTCCTAAGACTACATTTCAAACTCATGAGGGCCACTATGAGTTTTTGGTCATTCCCTTTGGCTTGTGTAATGCTCCCTCCACTTTCCAAAGCCTCATGAATCATGTCTTTCATTCCTTTCTTCGTCATTTTGTCTTAGTTTTATTTGATGATATCCTCATCTATAGTAAAACATGAACAACCCATCTTTCTCATGTGGATTGAGTTCTCCATCTACTCTCTCAACACCCACTTTTCCTCAAACAATCTAAATGTGCTTTTGGTGCCTCAGAAATCGAGTACTTGGGTCATCTTGTTGGCAAGGCCAATGTCAGGGTGGATCCTAAAAGATTGAAGCTATGCAAGATTTGCCTCACCCAAAGAATCTCAAAATCTTGCGTGGATTTCTAGGTTTAACAGGTTATTATCAAAAGTTGTTAATAATTATGGAAATATTGCGGCATCTCTCACTGCTCTCCTTAAAAATAATTCTTTCACTTGGACTCCAGCAGTTTCTCAGGATTTTCAAACCTTGAAGATGGCCATGTGCACCACTCCAGTCCTAGCCCTTCCTGATTTAACAAAGACCTTTGTCCTATAATGTGATGCTTTCAGGAAAGGAATTGGTGCAGTCCTTATGCAAGAGGTTCAACCTTTGGCCTTTACCAACAAACAACTGTCAGAGCGACATTTGGGCAAATCAATCTATGAAAGGAAATGTTGGCTATTCTGCATGTCGTGGATCTTTGGCGCCCTTATCTATTGGGGCAACACTTCCAAATTAAGACAGATCATCAAAGCCTCAATTATTTTCTAAAACAATGCCTTTCCTCTCCAACGAAAAAAAAATGGGTCACTAAGATCTTTGGATATGATTATGAGATCATTTACAAGAAAGGTAAAGATAATGTGGTTGTTGATTCACTTTCCAGAAAATATGAAGATGAAGGGTCCCTTTTTTCTCTTTCCTTCATTGTACCAGATTGGCTCCAATATGTTCACTAGGAATGGCTACATGATCCCAAAAGTTCGCATTTGATACAACAATTGCAGGCCAATTTTCCAATCTCCCCAGGGTACTCTTGGCTCAATGATGAGCTTCGATACAAAGGTCATTTGTATTTAAGTAAACAGTCAAAACTTAAATCCATGGTCATGCTACACCCACCACTAGGCACTCATGGTTTAGCAAAACCTATGACTAGGTTAAACATTCTTTTTTCTAGGATGGTATTTACATAACCCTAAATTGCACCATACATGCATACCTAGAATTTGGCCCTCTCACATACAAATTTTTCCAAGCCATCACTGGACAACTCTTTTTAAAAACATGTACGTGCCCTGATCCACTACTTCCCATGTACACATGCTTTCTGCACCACTACATCTTGCATACGTATGCTAGCTACACCATTACATCCCGCATATTCCCACAAAAGTTGCAAAAATTAAAAAGTTGCAAGGAATTAGTTGAGATTACGGGCTATTGGGTAGTTTTCCAACTGTCCCACCACCTATAGCCCATCACCCAACCGAATAACCATCCTTTTTTCATATAAAAGGAGGTGTTGGGGTCTCATTCCAAAGATAATCATAAGAACAGTGAAACTCTGCCCGTTTCACATCCCCTCCTTGCCCCAAGAATTGCAGCTACCTTGTGAGATTTACATTAGAATTTCCCATTCTAGCCCTTTTTCCTCAATCATAAGCCTATGCCATTTCCTTAAAAGAAGTGTGAGAGGACAAAGATATGTGGAAGCCCAGTTGGAGCTTGGTAAAGAGGATCTTGGACCAGGTTCACAGAGCAGTCGCCGATCTCATTGTAAGTAAACTTTGTAATTCTAATAAAAGGAATACTTTTTTTGTCCCGCCATATGATGTGTTCAATATTTATGTTTGATCTATGTTTTATTATGACATCTAACGACCACTAATTCATATATGAGATGCATGTTCATAGTTCCTTGTTTGTTTGTTTGTGAATTCATGTCAGCCTTTAGAGGAGACTTGTAGTCGAGGACGCGAAAGGATCGACACCGGACGCAGAGTTTAATGTAGAGTTACCAGATATTTTTACTTTGTATTTCATGCATGAATGTGGGGTGTAGTCGGGATAGTTATAAAAAGTAGGAGACTTTTAGATGGTTAGATCTGCCTACATGTTGAACCCTAGTGTAGTCCATAGGGGGGTTTTCCTGCTATAGCAGAACTGACAACCATACTAGGGAAACCTTTAGGGTTTTATGGGTATTTGATTAGTTTTTACTTTTTGAGTTTCTTTCTGTATGTTGCTAAGTCTTTAAGGGATTCTGGTCTGCCATACTAGTACTCCCTGCCCTGTCAGCCTACCTGTTATTTTTCTTTTTTTTGAGAAGTTGCAGAGGTGTACGCGGCCTGTAGTGGGTCTTCATGCATACATATGTGCCCTGCCTTTAGACAACCCGCGTACATATGCTAGCTGCTTAAGTATCAATAGCGTGCCTGTGTCAAGAAGATTTTTTCTTAAGAAGGGGCAATCAACCTCTTCCCTGATTGAAGTCTGACTTCTCAAGGGTTTCTTGATTTAGTACTGGTCTTTGTTGTTACAGTCTTTAGCCTGGGTTTGACATCAGTTTCTTTATCTTTTAAAAGATTTCTTGTGTTTTCTTTGAAAGGGTTTTGGACAAGTTTGTGAGTCTTTTCTGATCAGCCTTTTTGGTGTCGTCGGTGACTCCTTGCGATCCGCAGTGGGCCAGAAGTTATTTTTTGGTCTTTTCTTGTCTTCACTTTTTCCCCTTTTGCTTGCTTTAAATGAAAAGAAAAATAATTTATTTCAAGTTTCTCATTTGAAGCATTAAAAAAAAATAGAAAAAGATTTCATTTCATTGTTTGGTTAAGTAGTTAGGTTAGTTATATTGCTTGTCAGGAAAAAGAGTTATTTTCTTAAGTTCTTTACTGATTGCTTAGAGAACTAAGTAGCTCGTAGTTAGGCGAAATCTTGTTTTAGGTTTTCTTTTAAAAGATCTTAGAAAAAAAAAGTAGTTAAGAAAAGTTGGTTAAAGAGTTAAAATTGCAAATCTTTATTTGTCAAATCAAAGTAATTTTTATTTCATTTTCATTTATTTCTCCTTCATCTCTAAAACACATAACTAGTTTCATTTCCTCTTCCTTGACTTAAAACAAGAAACTTAAAATTAACATTAATTAAAATTTACTAGACTTTATGTTTGTAGGGTCCATCAACTAGTCTAGGCTAGAGCCTTGATTTAGGTTGGAGAGGAAACTCTTCAAGGCTTGTAAAATAAACATACGAGTCAGTGCTAGGGAGTTTAAAAATTCCATTAAATTTGAAATTTATCCGGGACCCCCCTCTAACACAGGGGATAAACATGAGGTCACGTGCGGAAAGGTAGTGGAGATAACCCCTCCAAAGCCGGACCAAGTGTAGTGGGGAACGCATATAGAGGACTTGTTGTGGGATTCTGTCGGTTGCATTTTCCACGGAGCTTCATGGATCTTGAATCCATTCAAGGTCTTCAGTTGTCTTCCATACCACTTGATTTTGATACCCTCAGTAGGTTTTGGGCTTGATACCCTGCTCATTGCAGTCCCCCGACTGTCGACTGTAACCGCCTGGTGACTATTCACGAGTTGGAAACCTAGTTGTCTTTATTTTAGGGACTTACACAACTGACTGCAGGGGTATATTATGGTACTTAGGGAAAACTTTGTGCCATGCTTTGTAGATTATACTCGGAGGGTGCTTCCATGTTTAATTTTCACTTGCACCAGTAAGTTGCTCTAGTGTTGGCTGGCGTAATTGTTCTTTCAACTAGTTAAGTGTTTGCTTGATTTGTCTCATAGGAAATTTTATAGTGTGTGTTGGTTTCCAACGTTAGTAAATCCTTACTATCTCATTGATCTTATCACACAGTGGAATATCAAGAGCTCTGTCGGTTGTGAAGGCTTCTGGGCTTGTTGTCAGTTAATTTGGAGCCACCACTGCCACTATTATGGCGAAGACTTGACCAGCAAGGGTCATTTGAGGTGACCGGGCTACAGGAAACTGTGCCTGAGCCATCCTCGAGAGGAGAACACTCGAATCTGAAGGAGCCTACTGTATTTGAACTTGGAGAGAAGCCTCTCGGGCCAACCAACTCTCTGATCACTAACCTGTTAGCACCCATCCTCCAAAGGTAACTTATCACAAGCGTCAAATAGTCTTGCAAGCAGCGATGGAAGCAAATGCTTCTACTTCATGAGGGAGTCCTCAAACTCCCTCTATGGATGCCACTAATGGGGGCATTCTGCCTCCTAACTCACCTTCAGAGGTCTGAACCACTATGGTCTCGACCACCTCTACTTCGGGTAGTGGTCCAATTCTGTCTATGGTGGTGATCACTGCATCGTTCACACAGTGTGCAACGATTCCTTTGTTTTCATATAGGATTCCCGGCTTTGATACAAACCTTGTCCTTACCTACTCCACCCTACATACCATGGGTTTGGGGGAAAGGATCTCCAACGCTCCTTTGCAAGGGTCTATGGGAGGCACCTCAGCCCCCTATAACACTTTCCCTTACGGCGGGGGTCACATACCTCCTTCATGCCCCTCACTCGGTGGTGCTTCCCAATAGCCCATCTAGCCAAATAGGAGCTCCATCTTGTTTGGAGTAGGTAGTCAAGGAAATTATTCCTACACCACGTCGGTGGGTTATTTTTCATTCTCTTTGTTTGGCGTGTTTGGTAACAACGCATTCTCGTCAGTTGTCACCTCAGTCGGGGGAAACCCTGGTTTTGGACAACAAAATCCTATGCAGGGTACTATTCCTACATAGGGGGGAAACATAGGAGTCCCTTACTCACAAGGACCCTGGAATCCATGGCAAGGATCAGTTCCCTCATCATGGATTTCGATTGGGGGAAACCCCTTCCATGGTCAATGGAACCCTGGGCAAGGCTCAGTACCTATTCCCATCATATCGGCAGGGGGAAACCCTTTCTAGAACCTTTGGAACACAACGCAGGGAGAAATCCCTTCCTAGCTCTCAACATGCAACTACGAGAGTCAGTCGATGACGTCTCAACAAGCGCAGTATCCGAATGTTGTCCAAGGCCATGGTTTTTACCAGAACCCTGGTCAACAACCTAACTTTTCCTGGAAACCTGGTGTCAGTCAAACTCCAGGCTCCCTTTTCCTTGTACATAGTCAACAACCAAACTACCATTTCTGGCGAATTTGCATTTTCCATACTTGTCAAGATTGTTAAATGACCCAATCTGTCATGATTCGCGTTGGCCTCCCATGTCGAAGAAGTTTCCCTCAGACATTCCAAAGTTTGAAGGTAAGACTAATGAATATACAGGCGATCATGTGACCACGTTCACCTATGGTTCTTTTCAAACTCATTGCGATATGAGTCCGTACAATTGCTTCTATTTCAACGCACTATTATAGGGAGTTCCATGAAATGGTACATCGAGATCGGCCATCTAAGATACTCTACTTTTGGTGAATTGGCAATGGTTTTCTTAAACCATTTTCAATTACCCGTGAGATACGATTTTGCCACCGAACTACTGGCCAACTTTGAGAAAACAAAGGTTGATCATATCTCGGATCACATATGAGAATGGCGATGCCGGAAGAGTTTGATAAAAGTACCAGTTCCACCAGCATTCTTGTTGGATTGGTTCCTTAAGTCTTTGGTACCTCAGCTATCCAAGGATGTTGCAACATTGGGGGTCTTGTTCGAGGAAGAGGTGATAACGAGAGCTCAACAGGTTGAACTGATATACTCTTAGTATGGTTTACTTTATGAAGTTCTGCCATATGCATCATGGTCTATTGTTGACAAGGCCAAACAGAAGTCTGGACCACATGTCGATGGCATAGTTGGTTCAGCACAAGCTAAGCCCACTGATTAGCTGTCAAATCAATTGCAACAATTGTAGATACAGTAGATAGTGGCCAACCAAACCTCTAGTTCAACTCCTCCCCCTACTCAAACGTCAGATGTACACATTGTGCATTCGATAAACCCAAAGGCCAACCAGTAGCCTGAAGGGAAGAAGAAACAATGAAAGAAGGGTAAGGGGGATAAGAAACCCACCAATAATGCAAGCGAGGGAAACACAGAAAAAAGGAAGTCGAAGTATCCATGTAACCTTTGTGCGGAAGACCATCCAACTCACCTGTGCCTTCGGCTTGCAGAGGCCCAGAAGTTATTGGCGCAGTAGCAACCTGTTGTGTTAACGAACCCACTTCCACATGGGCAACATTTGACTCAAGCCTCTTCGAGTGCAGATGGGGGCAGTCAGGGACCCTCTCCGTATTCTAGTAATCCCTTATCTGCAAACATTTATATTGTGAAAGGTGAATCTCACATAGAAACTAGGGGACACGATTACGAAATTCCAAACACTACTGAAAAGAGAAAAAAATTCGAAAACCCATCAGTTCCTCTCCAGATTGAGAAGACGATGGGAGAAACAATGAAATGCATCCTAAAAGGGGCGTTCAAGAAAGATTCGCATAATCCAAATGCAAGGGCCTCCCATAACTACTCTATGGTGGAATATTTGTCACAAACCCCTTACGCAATGTCTGCTTTGGAGGTCCTCCAAAGTTGCCCTTCACAGAGAAAGGCTCTGCTAGCTGCCTTAGGATCCACTGAGACCTGTAATCTGGGAACAATCATGCTTGATATGACCGACTTGAAACCTCGTCTCCCATACCGTGTTGCGTTCTAGATAGTAGTGGCTCGGCCCACAAAATATTTTACCCGAAACATTTTATGCATGGTGGTTGATGAGGGCGCCTCGACATGCATGATCTCATTGGCGTGTTGGAAGGCCATTGGCTAACCCATTTTGTCTTCGTCGCCTACTCTGCTTACTACTTTTGACGGCCGTTCTTTCAAACCACATGGAATCATCCCTTCTTTCCCCATGCAATTGGAAGGGAAGATCATGTGCGTCGAAGTGTAAGTGGTTGATGCGCCTCTCAACTACAACCTGTTGTTACGAAGGAGTTAGACATATGTAATGCATGCAATGGTTGCTACAGTTTTTTGGGTTTTGTTGTTCCCACATGAGGGCCGAATCATAACCATTGATCAATTGTCCTTCTCCAAGCCTGACCCTTCATTGGGGGCATCCATGGTCCCAATGATTGATAACCCACAACCCAATGTCGTCAACATGGGGATTGGTTTGTGCCCACCTCTCCTGGGTACTTTCGATTACCTGCCTCCTTCTGGCGATGTCAAGATGAAATTGGTTGTCCTCGACCAGCCTAGGGACAAAATCTTTCAAGTGTCATCATTCCGTATGACTTACTTTAATGATCTGTGGACTCCTCCTTCCCCATCGGCCATGATGGAAGGGACAGGGCATCATGGCATGTCCATGCCCTTGTCCGTGGCATAAGTTGTGTACTCTATTCTTCAACAAGCTTCATTAGACCCCAATCTGACTCTCGCACATGAGTTAGATCTAGTTCTTGAGCCTATTTGGGCTCAAGGTTCCCTCGCCACTATCGATTCTTTAGAATTGGTCTTGCCCTCTGGCGAGGTGATTATAGAAGCATTGACTGGTCCAGACAATCCCTGGGATGATCTCCATCACATATCTTATTTCCTCCTAGAGTTAAGAAGAATAGAGGCAGGATAATTCATGTTGACCATGACTGGAGATAGGCCTTGTCCTATTAATCCTATGGCTACGCATGTATTTTATGCCGAGGGTAATATGGCAACCATCACTAAAATGATACCTATTGATATCTCCAGAACCCCTGGCATCGTGGAGAATGTCTTTGTCCGAGAGAATTTCTCCCCCGAGGAGATTCAAATATACACATATTTATTGAAGGAATTTCGCAACGGTTTTGCCTGGTCTTATGAGGAAATATCAGCCATTGATATGAGAATCGTCGAACATGAGATCATGACCTATCCTGATGCCAAGCTGGTTCGACATAAGATTCGTCTGGTTAATCCTCGAAAAGCAGCAACTATTAAGGTTGAAGTAGATAAAATGCTCAAAGTCGGTTTCATCTACCCCATTCATTTGACTCAATGGGTGTCAAACCTCATTCCGATCAATAAAAAGCAAGGAACGATTCGTGTATGTATGGACTTCTGTGATTTGAACAAGGCCTATCCAAAAGATAATTTCCCCACCTTGTTCATTGACTAGATTGTCGATGAGTGTGCAGGCTATGAGGTATTTTCTTTCATGGATGGTTTTTTGGGATACAATCAGATATAGATTAAGCCCGAGGACCATCATAAAACAACTTGTATCTATCCATGGGGTACAATTGATTATCGGAATATGCCTTTTGGTCTAAATAACGTTGGAGCCACATTTCAATGGGCCATGTCTTTTTCTTTCCATGACATAAGACACATAGTCGAGGCTTATCTCGATGATTTAGAATCACAATCTCGCAAGAGAGATGATCATCCCACACACCTCTGACTTATCTTTGAGCGATGTCGCTAGTATCAGATTCGCTTGAATCCAAATAAATGCAGTTTCTGCATGACGTCGGGTCATCTTCTAGGTTTCATAGTTTCGACAATAAGGATCATGGTTGATCCTTTCAAGGTTGAGGCGATAGTACAATTGCCTCCCCCGTGCACAGTCCCTCAGCTTCAAAGCTTACAGGGTAAATCCAACTTTCTTCGGTGTTTTTATCGCAAACTATGCCAAGATCACCAAAGGGTTTATTCGTTTACTGAATAAGGGAGTCCCTTTCCATTGGGATGAAGTCGCTCAATTCTCTTTTGATGCATTGAAATGCGCCCTCACGTATGCCCCTTTGCTTCGACCACCCAATTATAATAAAGATTTCTTATTGTATTTGGCCACTGTAGAGTCAACCATCGGTATGGTCTTTGTTCAAGAGGATGATCTGCTTGAAGAGCATGTGATTTATTACCTAAGCTAAGGCCTGGTTGGACCGGAACTCAACTACTCCCACGTTGAGAAGCTTATGTTGGTACCAGTGGATGCTGTCCAGCAGTTCCACCATTATATTCTTCTTCAAAATACCACCATTGTGGCCATTGTGAATCCATTTGAGTATGTGTTGACACGACGTGTCATCGGTGGAAAGATCAGTAGATGGATTGTCATCCTCTAGGAATTTGACTTGGATTTTGTTTCCACGAAATCCAAAAAGTCATTGGTCTTTGTGGAACTTATCTCGGAACTTTCGGTTGAATCAGGTGATGTTACGCATGAGGAATCACCGATTAAAGGATATCGTTTTTCTAATTTCATCTTCGGACCCCTGGTATGGAGATATACTAGTCTATCTCCAGACTTTGAAGTGCCCTGCCTCTGCTTCTCATGATGAGCGTCGACGTATATGCCATTAGGCAAAAAACTATCTCATAGTCAATGACACCTTTTATCGTCAAGGTGTATATTGCATCCTTCACTGATGCATCACTCATGAAGAAGCGGAACTCATTCTTAATGACTGTCACACTAGAGCATGTGGTGGTCATTTGTCTGGGTTGGAAACATCCCAAAATATTCTATGAGATGGTTACTTTTGGCTGACGTTAATCGAGGATTGTGTTGAATCAGTCAAGAAGTTCCACCCGTGTCAAATATTCTCTCGGAAGATGAGGGGACACCCTGCTCTCATGTTTCCCATTATTATAGTTGGTCCCTTCACCAAGTGGGGGATTGATTACACTACATTCCACTCAGCTTCATCCAGGAGGCATCGTTATATCATCGTAGAAGTATACTACTTCACAAAGTAGGTTGAAGCTATGGAAACATACAATAATGATGGTGAGACAACAACTCTCTTTATTTTCAATTAGATAATAGCAAGGTTTGGCATCCTGAAGGAGATTGTCACTTACCATGGTAGTCACTTTCAGAACAAAATGATGTCTGAGTTAATGTCAAATCTTGGGTTGAGGAAAGAACATTCATCACCATACTACCCACAAGAGAATGGTTAGGTGGAGGCTGTGAATAAGTCCCTCAAGACTATTCTACAGTGAACGATCAATTCGGCCAAGTCAAATTGGAATTTGATGTTGTACTCGACATTGTGGGCCTACTGAACGTCTATAAATACTGCCATCAGTTTCTCACCTTTTCAACTCGTTTACGGGCTGGAAGCAGTCTTTCCAATAGAGTGCTAGATTCCATCTCTAAAGTTGGATGTACAATTATTGTCGGACACTTCACCACCTGAGGAATTCTTATTATATCCCGAGCAGCTCAATTAGCGGCGACATGATGTAGCCTTTGCTAACATAGCTCACAAGTAAAGAGTCAAGTGTCAGTATGATCGATCCATTTGTGCTTGGATTTTCTTTGAAGGCGACCTTATCCTGGTCTATGACCAAGATAAGGATCCCTTGGAGGTATGCAAGTTCAAACCCATGTGGTTCAGACATTTCATCATGAAGGAAGTACTAAAGAAGGGCACTTATCGTCTGGTTGAATTCGAAGGGAATGCTTTAAAGGAGCCTAGAAATGCGATCTGTTAACACATATCCTCGTTCTTCCACCTCAGCTCCTACATGTTGACGCTCACATATTCTCAGTCATTGTTTTGTCACCACAGCCTCCCGCCTGGTCTTCATCCAGTCAACTTTCATGTCGTTTGTGCCAGATCCTCGTCATCATCCAATGCAAATCTAGATGGCCAAGAGCAGGGTAAGGCCATCACGTTTCTAGGTGCTGAGTTGAATCAGGCCTATCCAGACCTTGAGAAAGGTATTTAATGAAGTTTGGAAGCAGTGGTTGAACATTGTTTCCCTCATAAATGGAAATCTCAAAAGGACTGTCAGCAAGTCGACTCGTCTGCAGGTCCCTCTTGAAACCCAAAAATCAACAAGAGCCGTCTGATTCAAAGGGACGTGTGGCACTAGATCCAAGGATTCGCGGTTTCGTGGTTTCACAAATCAGAGGTTTTAGCATGGATTCATTTTGATATTTTGTAATGGTCGATGGTTGAGCTAAGCTCTCACATTGTAAAGCTTTGATGAAAACTCTGGTTATCTGTTATGTAGTCAGATTTTAGATTTTCTGTTTAATATAAGTCAGCTTCTTTCCATCTCTCTGTAGAAGCTGTGTTAGAACACTCGGGCATGGAGAATCTAGTCGAGGGTCTTATGTTGTTGTTATGAAGGTTTGATTTTAGCAGTATTGTCACCAGTTTTAAACAGTTTGTTTTGTTATCTTTTTCCCTCTCACACTGAAGAGCTCGGCCATGGATGATCCAGTCGAGTTGTTGTAGTTGCATCGTGATGTATGTTTGATCATTGTGTTGTTATGACTATGTTGCTTAAATATACTTCAGTGTCTGAAACTTTGAATCCAAGAGGATCTTGTGTTTCAGTTTTTCCTCCTTAGGTTGTTGGAAGACCGGATGTCCATACCAAACCTATACATTCTCCTCACCAAGTCTTCCTTCTATTCACCTTTAATCCAACTTATTGACTAAAGTTGATCAAGACCTCACTTGCCTGTGCATACCAGTCCAATTTTTTGAGTTAAAGCGATATCATCTTGAGCCTCCTTCCCATTTGACCTCTTTAAAATTATTTGTGATGTACAAACTGATGGGTACTGGGCTTACTCTCTCTGCAATCTGAGAGTGACTTCTAGTGCTAACATTTCTGGCGCCATTTTCGGGGATGAAAGTGAAGATATATTCCCTGGGAGAATGACAAAGAGCTTCTGATTTTGAAGGTGCATAAGATATTAGAACCATTGAAGATTACAACTTTCACTTGGCGACTCCACCATCAAAGACTCCACTAGGGAGGATCTTGTTGACAGAAAAATGACCATACTGAAGGGAAAGACTAGGTTTCAGTCTATGAGTTTTCTTCATGAAGTCTTGTTCTTCTTTATTAGCTCATTTCTCTAGTTCCCTTCACATATAAAGAGGATTATCCTCTGCTTTGTATATTCAGATGACTACAATCCTTCCTTCATCCATCCATCCTTGGAAGAAGAAGACATGCCCTCTTCTTGTGTTTTAGATGCTAATCTTGTGTCTTCACCTCATCCTATTCATAAAAGTGAGATTTGTATTGCATCTCCTCTCGAAATTGATCACCCTTATATCCTTGAGGAGGTTGAAAATAATTCACAGTCTTCTCAAAATCTCGTTACCCTCTGTTATTCCTACTAAGCCTTGCCATCAACTCGTTAATCCTCATGATCGACCCACTATTTTTCAAATTAAAATCAGAAATAAGTTTTTTAAACCTCTGAGGCTGCCATATCACCTTAACCCTTATCCTCTGGATTCCTTTGAGCATATTCCTCGATTTTTTGGGGAGGATCATGTTACAACTGAGAGGCACTTGGGGGCCTTTGAGAAATTTATTGATCAGTTTGAGATCATTCATGATGATGTTACCATGAGGCTATTCTCACATTGCATGTCTGGAGATGTTGCTGTGTGGTTTCGATGTCTGGAGGTTGGTTCTATTGGTTCTTGGACCAATCTATGCCATGCTTTTTTAAAGTGTTGGGGTGAGAAAAAATCCCTTGATCAATATTGGTTTGAGTTTAATGCCTTGAGGAGAGGGGAAGAGGAATCCTTGGCTATCTTCAAAAAGAGGCTTTACAACATTTATCACAGTATGCCTGTGGAGATCAGACTCACAGAGACTACTACCATGGTTTACAATGTCATGGCTCAACATCCAAAGCTTGTCCTTCTCTTGAGAAAAAGGAAATATTCATCGTTAAGACATCTATTTGAAGATGTTGTAGAGGTCGAAGAGAACATCAGGGCTAGCAAGTGGGTTCATAGACAGGCATATCTCGAAAATTTGCATGTACATGAGCAAGAAGATTGTCAATCTGTTTCAGATTCTGAGCAAGAAGATAGTGAATATGAATCAAATCTGGAACAACAACAAGAAAGTAGGTATGATTCACAGTTGGAATCAAGTTCTTCAACATTTATAGATTTTTCTGTGGTCATGAATGCATATCAATCTTATGATCAGTTTCCACAACATTTTGAGCATGTAGCAGTGGTTGATTGCATAGATAACTATATGTTCTTGGATGATCATAGTTATGATGTTTTAAATCCTGCTGCACCTTTATCTTCTAACCATTCTTATGAAGAAGAGACAACAATTGTTGATGATCAAGAGTTGGTTTCAAAAGAACAAGGAGGGAATTTATTTGCAAACAGAGATAATTTTACAGAGGACCAGCCTGGTCTTCTAAAGCAACCAGGATTCTGTTGCATTATTCATGATCCTGTGGCCATATACATGGAGTCATACATTTCAGATTTTCTGAAATTTTCAAATTGCATTGCTTCACCAATACTCACAGGTGAGTATGGTGTTATGAAAGGTTTCCAAGACCACACTATAGATCCTTTTCCTTTATTAATTAAGGAAAAGCATTGGGTGGAAATCATCTATCCTAGAATCACAGAAAACACAAAGCAACATGTAAAGGAGGAGCTTAGTGGGAAGTTTATCTCCTGTTCAGAACCTGTAATTGAGTAGGTATCACCTGGTATCATCCAGCTTGCATTAGTTCTCCACCCACTTGTGCACTTTGAGAACATCACACGATGGGTGAGCCGAAATAAAGGACATGAGTTAATTTCTTACCAGTTGATCTCCCCTTATTATAAATTTTGTGACCCTGTGGGATTATATATGGAGTTTTGTTTTCCAAAAGCATTGGCGCCTGTAGATTTATTCACCTTATCATCATTTAGGGGTATAGTCAGTGTTTCAAGCCATGTCCTCATTTTTTTTGTCATACTTCCTTAGACTTTTGTGGATTATCTACAGTAAAGAAAAGGATCATATTACCAGACAGTCTGAGTGGTTATGGTGGAAGTTTTCTTTCACCTAGTGCTTTGTAAAAATCAGTTAGCTTAGGTTTTTGTACATAAATAAGCTCTATCAGGAGCAGGTGTGTTTTCTTTATGTCTATAAGAAGAATAATGTGCGGGTTGGCCTAGATTCCTCAGTAGGATGTTTTTGAGCATGACTCCATAGCCCAATACTAAGGCACTGAAACTGCAAAAAGAGTTCTTAGAACCTCACAGGGAGGAATCTATCCCCCATGGAGCCTAATATTAACACATATCCTCGTTCTTCTGCCTCAGCTCCTGCATGTTGACACCCGCGTATTCATAGTCATTGTTTTTTCACCACAGCCTCCTGCCTAGTCGTCGTCTAGTCAACTTTCATGTTGTTTGCGCTAGATCCTCATCAGCATCCAACGCAGATCCAAATGGCCAAGAGAAAAGTAAGGTCTTCACATTTCCAAGTGTCGATTTGACTCAGGCCTATCCGGACCCTGAGAAAGACAGTTAATGAAGTTGGGGAGTGGTGGTTGAACATCGTTTCCCCCATAAATGGAAATCTCAAAAGGACTGTCAACACGTTGGCTCATCTACAAGTCCCTCTTGAAACCCAAAAATTAGTAGGAGCCATCTAATTCAGAGGGATGTGTGGAACCAGATCCAAGGATTCACGGTTTCGCAAATCGGAGGTTTTAGCATGGAGTCATTTTGATATTTTGTAATGGTCGATGGTTGGGCTAAGCTCCCGCATTGTAAATCTTTGATGAAAGCTCTGGTTATCTGTTATGTAGTAGGATTTGAGATTTCCTGTTTAATATAAGTAGGCTTCTTTCCATCTCTCTGTAAAATTTGTGTTAGAACACTCGGGCATGGAGAATCTAGTCGAGGGACGTATGTTGTTGTTATGAAGGTTTGATTTCAACAGTATTGGGACCAGTTTTAATCAGTTCATTTTGTTATCTTTTTCCCTCTCACACTAAAGAGCTCAGGCATGGATGATCCAGTCAAGTTGTTGTAGCTGCATCGTGATGTATGTTTGATCATTGTGTTTTTATGACTATGTTGCTTAAATATACTTTAGTGTCTGAAACTTTGAATCGAAGAGGATCTTGTGTTTGATTTTTTCCTCCTTAGGCTGCTAGAAGACCTGATGTCCATAGTAGACCTTTACATTCTCCTCAACAAGGCTTCCTTCTATTCACCTTTAATCCAACTTACTAACTGAATTTGATCAAGACCTCACTTGCCTGTGCATACCGATCCATTTTTCTGAGTTAAAGCAATATCATCTTGAGTCTCCTTCCCATTTGACCTCTTTAAAATTATTTGTGGCATACAAACTGATGGGTATTGGGCTTACTCTCTCTGCAATCGGAGATTGACTTCTAGTGCTAACAGGTTCTACCTCAAGAAGTATTATTCATAGGTGGGTTTCCTTGGGTGACTTCTTGTACATATGTATAGTTCTTATACAATTAGTTTGTTTTATCTTTTTTGTTTTATGGATGTGTTGTTATTGATGTCATATTTTTCATTGTGGAAGATGTCAATTAAATCAGAG
The DNA here is from genome assembly GCA_009831015.1 of Picea engelmannii. Taxonomy (NCBI): domain Eukaryota; kingdom Viridiplantae; phylum Streptophyta; class Pinopsida; order Pinales; family Pinaceae; genus Picea; species Picea engelmannii. The sequence continues at coordinate 615,455 of ML785089.1, read as the reverse complement.
GTGTTCATTGGGTTCGTGGATGGTGCTAGCTGACACACTCGGAGGCTTTCTTCCGTAGCTTGGGTGATTTTCACACCTCAAGGTCAGTTGCTATCTTCTGGAGGTATATGTTTAGGTGATGCCATAAACAATATCGACGAGTACAACGTAGTAATAGAGTTGCTTCGTGATGCTTTTTCACATGGTATCTCTCACCTTTGGATCTACTTAGATGCACAACTAGTTGTGTCCCAATTAAATGGGGTTTACCACATTTATGATCCTACTCTACACTGAAGGTTCCTTAGGGTACGTCTCTTAGAACGTTGCTTTGATTACATTACGTATATCCATGTTCCTAGGAGACTAAATCAAATGACAGATACTCTAGCTAATCAAGTATTAGATTGGCATATTGCACACACATAGAAAGAAGCGCACACATGCACATGTATGTACATTGTAAAATGTGATCCATAAGACATAAAAAATGTAAATGCGCATATATATATATATATATATATATATATATATATATATATATATATATATATATATATATATATATATATCAAAAGTCTCAGACTACATAGGTGGGTGTAAGCGCCTCAAAAATAATATATCCAGTATACATCGCGGGGATTATGCCATCAAAAATATACAAAAGAGTGCCCTCGGCACATAAGTGGTCCACCCTAAGCTAAGCACGGGGCCTATTGGCCCTGCCATAGTGAACAACAACATTTGCCAAATGTCGCAAAAGATGGACCCAGGTCTGTGGCACCCCAACTACATGAGGCTTCATAAATGGCGGGAGATCCTCGATCTCGGCCATAGGCAATGTACAAGTGAGCGCGGTGAGGTTCCGCTCCACCCATCTCAACACTCTCTCATCCTCTCCGGTTGGAGGTCCCCCTACTACCCCCGCTGGTCCGACAGCTACGACTGGTGCTACCTCTAGTCGAGGATGCCTCCTGGTCCTCGAGAAGACTATTGGATGCACTGGTCCCACATCTGTACATAAACAGATACATAGTTGTCAAATACTTTGATTCACATAAAAAATGATATATATAAAAAGAAACAAAAAATAAATAACATTAAAAACAAACATACCCAACTCTCCTCGCTCATCTCCAAGAGGTACATGCATGTCCGAGTCCCTGGAAAAGTTGATCCTGGGATAGAGGTAGTCCTCTATCGTTGGAATCTCCCATGCCCACCAGTCAAAAAAGGTATCATCGAAGGCCTCTATGGTCCTTCCACCCCCCTGTCGTGGCAGCAACACTGCCTATCAACACATTGTTGGGACGAAGGCCACATGCCCCCATTCTGTCTCTCATGAACTGAGACTGGGTACCCTCTCAAAGAAAAATGAGCACAAAATGGTCCCAAATCCAAAGTTTTTGTTGCTCCACCCACGACACTCGGTGAGATGTCTCTTCATGCAGTCTAGCATGGTTGTGCTCTAGTCAAATAATCATGCATTCAAACACTACACCACACAATGCATGTGTGCCCGGGAGGCCTGATGTAAGGCTGCAGATCCAGTGATCCACCCAATGAGTAGAACTATCACCTTCAGTGATAGGTTGATAATATTGTGGATCGACACCTGAGAACCTACTTTCTCAGTGCCAACCTCGCAATGTAGTCTGATTAAATCGAAAATGTTATGAGGCCCAGGGGGAAAAGTACGCAAGTTGACTAGTTCCCCTCTCCTTGAGAGTCTAGTCAGAAAGTAAATGTCCTCAGTCATTGGAGTCAATGACTTCCCCTCAAACATAAACGCCTCAGCATCGAGGTGCCAGTAATCCACCAAGGCATTCAGCAGCCTGGGTTGTGCCCTCATGAATGGACACCGAAAGAACTTCCAAAAACCACATTGTCTCAATGCAGTCGTAGTTGCAGGTTCCTCATCGACCAAGATATCTATGTCTTTTCTCTCCCTCTCTCTCTAGTGGACATACATCCTGTCAAATGACAAGTTCATGGAGGAAGTTAGCTCTTGATTTTTTATTTTTTCTACCTTTTTGAGGGTGTACATGGGTTGTATTGGACACAGTCGCGTATGCACATGGGAAAATTGTTTTCTGCTTGTGGGCATACGCGGGTTTTCCTTGCATAGCCCACATACATGTAGGGTTTCCCTTTTTTAAAGCTGCGCCCCCCACCCAACACCAAAAGAAATGGAAAAAAAATTATTGAAATGCAAGAAGGGTTGATTTTTACTTACTTGATCCGAGCAGAAGTTTGTTTCATCCTCTGAAGCTCCCATAATCAAATCTTTTAGCAAAGGGGTGTTTTTGGCTTTTTAGTTAATTCTCAATTTGTAATGGTGAAAATGAGCTATCAGCTTCTATTTATAGACTTCTTTGGCCCTTTTTGCCACGTTTTTGAACCCTTTTGTCGTTTTTTTCTGGCTCGAAAATCATTCAGTATGGTTATTGATTTTCTCATTGGTTGTTACGATACACTTTACTTTTGGTTTGGAAAACTTTTCGAGAGACGGGTCACTTTTAAAGATTCTTTGGTAAAAGTCATTTTTCAAACTTTTGCATGTAAGTTAGGACTCCAACTCCACTTGTTGCATCTAGTTGTCTTTTCTGCTTTGACATAGGATCGATCCCACCGAACTACGACACATAACTGCCATTGTTTCTTTAGAAGTGTCGTAATTAGGTGGTAGAGCCTACTTTTACATGGATGCCCTAAGTGGATCCTGGTTGCATTTTGGTGTCCATGTCATCGTCAATGACTTTAGGCTCAGGATTCCTTGTTAGTATTGTCATGTTCACGATATTGAACCTCATATGTCCAATGTGCTATCGCTCTTGGCCTCACCCTCGGGACTCCCAAGAAAACAAGTCTTCTTTAATGCCATTTTCAGACTCTTTAAACATGAAAATATTGTCGAGCGATCTTGTTTCCCTTCACGCTTGCCAAATTCAAATTTGAAGGCACGTCCATCCAGTAGTAGTTTACCCCTTTTTTGTCCTGATGGTCAATTGTAGGGAAAAAGGCATACTCTAGGAATTTTGGTTTGCTGGAAGACTATTCTCATGTATAAGTTTACCCCTTTTTCAAGCCCGAGGGACTAAATTTATGAAAAAGGAACCCCCACAGAGTCCATAGTTAAGCTCTTTTCAGACTCCCTAAAATTGAAAATATTGTCGAGTGACCTGGTTCCTTCACACTCGTTAATTGGTCCAGAAGAACATACTATATGAAGTCCATAGTTAATCTATTTTCAGACTCCTTAAAATTGAAAAGATCATCGAGTGACCTTGTTCTTTCACACTCATTAAATTGGTCCAGGAAAACATCTACTAGCATGATTTTACCCCTTTTCCAACCTATAGATTAAGGAGGAAAAAGGTACACCTCGAGAGATTTGTCTTGTCGGGGGAGTTCTCCTATGTATATTTTATACTTTTTCGGGCTTAGGAGACTAAATCTAGAAAAAGGTTGCGAGTCCATAGTTAAGCTCTTTCCAGACTTCTTAAAATTGAAAAGATTGTCAAGTGATCTTGTCTGTGTCACACTTGTTAAAATGGTTCTGAATAGACATCTTTTCGATGCTAGTTTATCCCTTTTTCGAGCTGACTAGACTATCTTCAAAAAAGGTACCCCAGTGGAGTCTTCTTTTCTATTTTTTCAGACTCTCTAAAAATGAAAAACCATTGAGCTTACCTTCTCTAGGCTCATAAAAAATACATTGAAGGGTGTTTCATCGTGTCCTGCTAATCGCATTTGCATATCTGCATTTTTGGCCTAATGTTAGCTCCATGTTGCTCTCAACTGAACCTTTGAAGCATGCATTACACGCAAGCCTTATAGCACTTTGCCTTTGCGATCTGACACCTTGACCCATGGAGGAATTTTCCTGAGTGTCCTTTTCCTGCACATATCTCCCTGCTATGAGCATTAATGAGTTCCTTGCACTTGGAACTAGTATGCTTGTGACACTTGTTCCTCCTTTGTAATGTAGCATTCTTTTATTCTTTTTCAAGCTTGTCAAAATATTGAAAAAGACAAAAAAATCAAATATACCCCAAAAAGAGGAAGGGAAAAGTATTTTCTTTCTATGGAAGCACAATGAGTTTCCCTTGAACAAAGCACATCCTTTCGTTTGTCATCAAGCATTGGGATTTAATATGACCTTAAGAAGTTATTCTTTCTACATAGAGCTGTGTCCTCCTTCGTTTGGTTATCCTTCCAAACACGTGGAGAGTTTGCGTTGCCCCCTGCATCGTGAACTTATGTCAATGTCATGTTGCCTGAGTCTAATCATCAGTTGTGCTATTTTCCAAGGGAAGTTTTACCCAACCTGAGTTGGCCTTTCTACATTTTGTCTCTTATCCTCATGCCTGTCCATCCTGAAGTTCCAATCAATTCCTTGTTCGAAATCAATGAAGTTCTTTGCCTGATCACCAAGATACTCTTTTTTGTTCCCCGACAAGCCGTCGAAGACCTCTGGGTAGTGAAGTTGTACACTCACATTACACTCCTACCCTAGTTTTTAAGATCTTTAAGTTGTTTCTCTAGCTCTGAAGGCCTCATCTCCAGCCATCAGGCGTCATTCGCTTCTTGAAGATGGATACTATACTTGTATATCTTTGATTTTGAGATGTAGATCCACTATGTATTTCTCGCGGATACACTTTATATAGTTATATGAAATGGATCTGCATTGTATTTGATTGGAAGCCATGATTTATTTCATCCCAAGCATGGGTATGCCCGCCTCGGTGAGACAATTGTTATTTTGCAGATAGCACCTCTCAAACTCTGGTCTCGGTCTCACTCGCTTCGTACATTGGTGAAGATTTTGTAATGTATTTTGTCCATCAGGTGTTTTTATGATCTCACACATTAGGGGGCATCTATTATAACCCTAAATTGCACCATACATGCATACCTGGCTTTTGGCCCTCTCACATACAAATTTTACCTAGCCATCACTGGACAACTCTTCTTAAAAACACTATTTTTGAAGATGTACACACCCTGCTCCACTACTTCTCATGTACACATGATTGTTGCACCACTACAACTCACATACGTATGCTAGTTGCACCATTACAGCCTGTGTATTCCCACAAAAATTGCAAAAAATAAAAATTTGCAAGGAATTCGTTGAGATTATGGGCTATTGGGTAGTTTTCCAACTGTCCCACCACCTATAGCCCATCACCCAACCGAATAACCATCCTTTTGTCATATAAAAGGAGGCGTTGGGGTATCATTCCAAATATAATCATAAGAATAGTGAAACTCTGCCCGTTTCACATCCCCTCCTTGCCCCAAGAATTGCATCCACCTTGTGAGATTTGCATCAGAATTTCCCATTCTAGCCCTTTTCCCTCAATCATAAGCCTATGTCATTTCCTTAGAAGAAGTGTGAGAGGAGAAAGATACGTGGAAGCGTAGTTGGAGCTTGGTAAGGAGGAGCCCGAACCAAGTTCGTAGAGCAGTCATCGATCTCATTGTAAGTAAACTTTGCGATTCTAATAAAAGAAATACTTTTTTTGTCCCACCATATGATGTGTTCAATCTTTATGTTTGATCTATGTTTTATTATGACATCTAACCCACTAATTCATATATGAGATGCATGTTCATAGTTCCTTATTTGTTTGTTCGTGAATGTAGTTCAACCTTGGGAGGAGACTTGTAGTCGAGGAGCAATTGAATGTGAAAGGATTGACACCGGACGCAGAGTTTAAAGTAGATTTATCGGATCTTTTTACTTTGTATTTCATGCATGAATGTGGGGTGTAGTCGGGATAGAAAAAGTATTCCTTTTATTAGAATCACAAAGTTTACTTACAATGAGATTGGTGACTGCTTTGCGAACCTGGTATGGGCTCCTCTTTACCAAGATCCAACTACACTTCCACGTATATTTCTCCTCTCACACTTCTTCTAAGGAAATGTCATAGGCTTATGATTGAGGAAAAATGGCTAGAATGGGAAATTTTGATGCAAATCTCACAAGGTGGCTCCAATTCTTAGGGCAAGGAGGGGATGTGAAACAGGAAGAGTTTCATTGTTCTTATGCTTATCTTTGGAATGAGACCCCAACGCCTCCTTTTATATGACAAAAGGATGGTTATTCAGTTGGGTGACAGGCTATAGGCAGTGGGACAGTTGGAAAACTACCCAGTAGCCCGTAATCTCAACGAATTGCTTGCAACTTTTTTATTTTTTGCAACTTTTGTTGGAATACGTGGGTTGTAATGGTGTAGATAGCGTACGTACGCAAGTTATAGTGGTGCAAAAAGCATGTGTACGCGAGAAATAGTGGAGTAGGGTGCATATATCTTCAAAAATAGTGTTTTTAAGAAGAGTTGTCCAATGATGGCTTGGAAAAATTTGTATGTGAGAGGGCCATATGCCAGGTATGCATGTATGGTGAAATTTAGGGTTATAACAATACCATCCCCAAAAAAATAATGTTTGACCTGGTCATAGGTTTTGGTAAACCATGAGTGCCTAGTGGTGGGTGTAGCATGAAGCTCAGAAAGTACCGTGGATTTAAGTTTTGACTGTTTACTTAAATACAAACAGCCTTTGTATTGAAGCTCATCATTGAGCCAAGAGTACCCTTGGGATATTGGAGAATTGGCCTACAATTGTTGTATCAGATGCGAAATTTTGGGATCATGTATCCATTCCTAGCGAACTACTTGGAGCCAATCTGGTACAATAAAGGAAAGAGAAAAAAGGGACCCTTCATCTTCATATTTTCTGGAAAGTGCATCAACAACCACACTATCTTTTCTTTTCTTGTAAATGATCTCATAATCATATCCAAATATCTTAGTGACCCATTTTTTTTTCTCTGGGGAGGAAAGGCATTGTTATAGAAAATAATTGAGGCTTTGATGATTTGTCTTAATTTGGAAGTGTTGCACCAATAGATAAGGGCGCCAAAGATCCATGACATGCAGAATAGCCAACATTTCCTTTCATAGATTGATTTGCCCAAATGTTTCTCTGACAGTTGTTTTCTAGTAAAGGCCAAAGGCCGACCCTTTTGCATAAGGAATGTGCCAATTCCTTTCCCAAAAGCATCGTATTCTAGGACAAAGGTCTTTGTGAAATAAGGAAAGGCCAGGACTAGAGTGGTGCACATGGCCATCTTCAAGGTTTGAAAATCATGAGCAACTACTCGAGTCCAAGTGAAAGAATTCTTTTTAAGGAGAGCAGTGAGAGGTGTCACAATATTTCCATAATTCTTAACAACTTGTGATAATAACCTGTTAAACCCAGAAATCCATGCAATATTTTTAGAGTCTTTGGGTGAGGAAAATCTTGCATAGCTTCAATCATTTTAGGATCCACCCTGACACCGACCTTGCTAACAAGATGACCCAAGTACTAGACTTCTGAGGCACCAAAATCACATTTAGATTGTTTGAGGAAAAGTTGGTGCTGAGAGAGTAGATGGAGAACTTGATCCACATGAGCAAGATGGGTTGTCCAGGTTTTAATATAGATGAGGATATCATCAAATAAAACTAAGACAAAATGACAGAGAAAAGGATGAAAGACGTGATTTATGAGGCTTTGGAAAGTGGAGGGAGAATTACACAAGCCAAAGGGAATGACCAAAAACTCATAGTGGCCCTCATGAGTTCAAAATGAAGTCTTAGGAATGTCTTCCTTGTTCATACGGATCTGGTCATAGCCAAAACAAAGATCAAGTTTAGTAAAGAATTGGGCGCCACTCAATTCATCCAAGAGGTCATCAATGACATGAATGGGAAATTTGTCTTTAATGGTAAGTTTGTTGAGGGAACGGAAGTTAGGACACATGCGCCAAGAAATTTTTTTCTTAAGGACCATGACCACAAGAGAAGAGTAGGGGCTTGTACTAGGGTGGATAACACCTGCATTGAGCAATTATTGAACAATTTTCTCAATTTCATTTTTTTGGGAAAAGGGATGATGATAGAGATGGATATTGGGAGGAAGGCTTCATGGGACAAGGGGAATGGAATGATCATGAACACCACAGGAAGGAAGGAGTCCCTGGGGAGTGGAAAAAACCACTTGATGTTTAGAGAGGATAGATTGGAGGTCCTGTGGCACAAAGGGTGTATCAGTGGCTTGTTTGGCATGGAGTTGGGAAATAATGCTAGAATGACCTTTTTTGAGCAATGTTTCCATGCAATGGGAACTGATGATCTCCAGGGAACTATTAGTGATGCCTTGGAACTTATATTTTTGGCCCTCCTCATCGAATTACATGGTTAATTCCTTAAAATCCATGAGAATGGGACCCAAAGTCCTTAGCCATTCTGCACCCAACACAATGTCACAACCGCCCATGTGGATAGAAAACATATGAGATTTCATGTGGTACTCACCGATTTGGAGATGCACATTTTCACAACACCCTCCACATTTCGTGGACCCACCATTGGAAATCATGATTTGAAAATTATTGAGGACACAGATATAGAAATTAGTTTCTTGGGCAATGCGACAATGAAAAAAATTATGGGTACTGCCACTACCAACAAGAATGATGACCTTCCTATGCTTAATGTAACCAATTTTCTTGAGGGTTTGGGGAGCAGAGAAGTTAGTGAGAGCATTTAGGGAAATGGCGTGTTCTACTTTGGGAGGGTCTGAGGGAGGGGTCATGTCAGTGGGTTTAGGTGACACATGTTGGTTTTATGAGTGGAGGTCAAATGGACAAAACTCAGTACAAGAATGATTTTAGTCAAAGAAACTGGACAAGCAATGAACAATGAAGTGACATCCTCATTAACTTCAGTTGGTGATTTGAGTTTAAGTGTGAGTAGAAGGAAGACTTAGTGAGAGAGATGAACAAGATTGCTATGAGCATCCGGCCTTCAAGCATCTTGGTGAAGAAAAACTTAGGCTCAAGAGCACTCTTAAACTCAAGTTTTAGACACTGAAATATGTCACAACAACATAATAATCAAACCTACATCACCATGCAACTACAAAAACTCGCTTGGATCCTCCATGCCCAAGTCTTTCAGCGTAAGGGGAGATAAAATAACAAAGATACTGACTAAAACTCGTCACAACAATACTGTAATCAAACCTACATTACAATAGAACCACAACCCTCGATTGGATCCTCCATGCCCGAGTGTTTCATCACAATTTAAACAAAGAGATGAAAGAAGTTGACTTCTATTAATGTGAAAGTCTCAAATTTGATACATAACCAGAGAACAGTTCGGGCATCAAAATTACACAGCAGGGAGCTCTGCTCAACCATCTGACGACCTTAACAAAATCTTGAACTGATATATTTATACTCAGATCAGTTGACAACTACTAGGGGTGTGATATGGCCATTCCATTCAAAGCCTTTTGTCTGTGCCTTCTTCTGTCAGACTGTGCGTGTATCCTCCTGTCAAACGCAAATTCAACTCAGCATGGGCCTGTAGGAAAACTCATCCACTATGGTACCTTAGGTTGACAACTCTGTCTCCATGGCCAAACTCTCCACGCCTTCTATTTATGGAGTGAGTCGAGGTTTCAACCACCACTCCTTTTTAATTAACTGATCCTTCATCAGGACTGGAATGAGGCTTAATGCCTAGGGGCCTACCACACGTTGCTTTCAGATTTGATGATATATGAGCACGTCATTACGAGGCCATCAAAGGTGGTTTGTATTCACACCACTTTTGAGCCCACAATTCACCACATGTTGCCACATATCTCTTTCGCTATACCATGGTTTCAATAGCGGGACCGCTCATGAATTTTATCGTTCGAGCATGTTGCATCCCCACAATGAAATGTGGTCGTTGATTTGGTCACGATCTATGATTTGGATGCTCCTGTTGAATTTAGTAACACCACTAAATTTTATCCGCCTGCCAACTTTAGGATCATTCTAACCACGCTGGGAGATGGTGCTAATTTTGGCGTTGAACAAGAACCCTCCCCGGAGGATGATCTGACGTCACTATGTTGACGTGTCATGAAAAGAGAGGTGACACATGTCACCTAGAAACAAGAAGATGATATGCCGAAAGGTGCCTGGACTGAGTACCACGTGTCATAGCTAGATGGCTGCTAGGTGTCATGACTGATGAGAGTGCCACATATCTGAACTGATGACTGCCATGTACTTTGGCACTTCAAAGCTCAGGGGTGGTATGCATGTAGAGATGGAGCTCTGAAGTGAATGATGACCATCAATCTATGGAGGACACATAGTAGGGATCTATTAACTCTGAGAGAAAACATTTTGGATGAAAACGAGAGTGAGGAGGCTAAAACTCCTGAAGCCTAGTGTCCTGAAGCAAACTACCACAGTTACATTTGGATGGACACGCGACAACAATCTGTGGACTTCGAGAGAAAATGCTCCGAATGAAAGAAAGAGGGGAGGAGCTCAAAATCCCAAAGTTCAGATTCCCGAAGTAAATATTGATTGTCCAATCTACAACTCTAGAGCTTCTGCCTAGCCACTAATCCTCATGCAATTTTGACATGCTAAATACACAGGAGCCATTGATCTGATCGCGATCTACGATCTGGGAAATCCTCACTTTGTTTCCATGTGCCACTCTTGGATGGACCTTGCTTCTTGCTGTGAATATCAATGACTCACAATTACTTCAAGAGTTCGGTCTTCAGGCCTTTTTAGTGCATATCTCTTACAATCCTCCGAAGTGTCGAATTTCTGAAGTGTGAGATCTAGCGATGTGTGTCCTCTTGATTTGGATAACTGAGATTTATTTTGGGAGTTAGATCTTCATCTCTTCGGGGATTTTCAACCCACAACTCTTACAATCCTACAAATTAAATATTCTGAAGTGAGGGATATGTTTCCACGTGTCCTTAACCTTCAATGGCTCATATTTACTCCGGGACTTTAGCTCCTAAGTCTAGTCGCTAATCCTTGCACTACTTTTAAATCCTGAATGCCTGAGAGTTGTTGATATGAACTATTCATGGGATCATCGTCGTTGAAAATAAATCATTTCTTCTTGCTTGTGTTTCAAGCCCAAAATGGACCATTCTAAATGCTATGCTTTGTGCTCATGGTTGTTAACTATACAAACAAAGGACTTGGATGACCTGATGTGAGCTCAATCAATAGAAAATAAGATGACGGGTAATTTGGACCAAATATAACGATATGTGTTCATCCTTTAAATAAAATAGAAAACCCCTGAGCTAAGAATTAGTTAAGCAAGATACTAAGGAAAACCAGATCATTGATTGGAAAGGGAAATTGACTTATCAATCAGAAGGGAAAAAATCCTAGGAATGGTGTGCGGAAAAGGGGGAGACAGAGCAGGGGTGCGAACTTGGGTATTCACAGCAAACACATATGACTCCTAACAACTTTATGTAATAAAATTTTGGCTCCATAGGGGATGGCAGGCTCCCTGTGAGCTACCAAGAACATGCAGTTTTAGTGCCTTAGCCTTTGGGTCATGGAGTCTCTTATTCAAAATAGAAATAAACAGGAAGTGGTAATTAAAATGGTGGAAATCCAATCACAGCTTCAACAAAATACTTTTTCAGAAAGTGCCCATTGACAGGGCCACCAAAAACTTCGGAATCCTCCAAGTTATGCAATTTATAAGTGTTGTTTGAAAATACCTCAGAAATCTTGAAGGGACCAATCCATAAGGCTTCGAATTTACCATGTTTTCCTTTGTCTTTCTTGGGGGCATCCCACTTGAGCACCAGATCCACCAACTGAAAATATTCCTTGCTTTCCCTCTTTTCAAAGGTTCATTTTATTTTATGCTAATGATCTTGTACTTTGTCAATCAACTACTCCCTGGTATGTTGTACTTCTACTAGTTGCAGTATCCTCCTGACCATATCATCAGGTTCTCCTTGGTAGTTCTGGAGGAATTTTTCCACAGGCAAGGCAAGTTGGGCAGGAAAAATAGCCTCAACCCCATACACAATATGAAATGGGGAAATGCCAAGTGACCTTTTGGTTGTAACTCTGTTAGCCCATAATGCAAATTTTAGCTTTGAGTCCCAAGCTTTCTTGTTGTCTTCTAACAATTTCTTAATGATTTTTATGAGGATTTTGTGAGAGGACTCTGCCAAACCATTTTCTTGAGGGTAGTAGGGATTAGAATGGACTAGTGTAATCCCATACTTCTCACAGAACTTGGTTAGTAGTTCAGCTTTGAAAGAGGCAACATTGTCTGTAACAATCCTGCTTGGACAGCCAAATCTGGACATGATATCTTCAAGGAAGCTTATGATTACTTTGTGGGAGGAACTCCTTGTAGGGATGGCTTCTATCGATTTGATGAAATAATCAGTGGCAGTCAAAATCCACCTATGCTCACCACTTGAGGCTAGGTGGATCTCTCCAATGAAGTCGAGACCCCACTGCTGAAAAGGTCCGGAAACCATTACAGGTTTCAAAGGAAAATATTTGAGCTCTTGTTTTCCAACAAAATTTTGACACTTGACACAAGCTCTAATCTTTTCACAAACATCAGTAAAAAGGTTGGGCTAGAAATACCCATCTCTGAGGATTTTATAAGCTTTGTCCCTCCAATAATGATGTCCCCCACATGAGCTATCATGAAAATCAATCATATTTCTTTGGGCCTCCTGTGGGTCTAGACATCTTAACAGAACTCCTAGAGGATCCTTCCAGTACAAAACCTAATCAATGAGACAATATTTGATTTCTTTGAGTTTCAAATATCTCACCTTTCTTTTGTGCAAACCATCAGGAGGCCTCAACTTCTATAGAAAATATATGATGTCTTTATACCAGATGCATTCTGTCAGGTTGAGGCTGACATGATAGCCTTCATCAACAATTTGATCTTGTTTATTTTCTGAGTCAATGTTCATGAAATCAACCCCCAAAGCCCCGCAATTTGATTTAGCCAGCAACCTAGCTAAACCTTGGCCTTTGACCAACTTAGTGGGATTTATTTCCAGGTTGAACTCTAGAATTTTGGCAATCTATTTTCTTCTCTTCCCATATATATCAGGCTGGATCAATATCTCATTTACTAAGGCCGAGGGGACATATGCAATAATATTTGAATGCAGTAACTAGATTATGAAATCTTTGAGGGCTTTGACCAAAGCATATGCTTACTTCTGCATGATATCATACTTCATTTATGTATCCCTCAATGCTCTGCTGAAAAAGGAAATAGGTTGATCTAACCCCTCTGCATTCTTATGTAGAAAAACAACAACCAATGTATCAGATGAGGTAAAATAAAATATCATAAATTACTTAGAATAGTCAGGGCTGATGAGCACAGGTGCTTCAGTCAAAGACATCTTGATTTGGTTGAAAGAATTTCTAGACTTAGTAGTTCATTTCACTGTGTTCCCCTTTATATGCATGGATGTAATGTGTTTAACCACCTCAACAAAATTTGAAATGAACCTCCTCAGAAAGTTGATTTTACCCAAGAAAGACTAAACCTCTTTCTTAGATCTGGGAAAAGATAAGTCTTGGATGGCCCCTACTCTGCTTGGATCAATTCTTACTCCTTTTGCTGACACAATATGCCCCATCAATTTTCCCTCCTTCATAGAAAACAAAGATTTCTTAGGATTGAGGGAGAGACCAAACCTTTTGCACTTTAGGAAGACTCTCCTCACATGGTGACAATGGTCTTTATCAGACCTTGAGAATATTGTAATGTCATCCAGATAGCTGACTACAAATTTGTCCCTTTCCCCAATGAAGCCAATGCCCATGGCTCACTGGAAGGTTTCTCCTGCATACATCAATCCAAAGGGCATTTTAGCATACATGAATGTGCCCCAAGGAGTAGTGAAAGTTGTCTTTCTCTCTATCTTCAGGCGGGACAGAGATCTGATTGTATCTAGAGAAGCCATCAATCATAGACATCTTAGATGAACCAGTCACTCTCTGCAAAATGTGCTCCATCTTTGGCAAGGGGTAGTTATATTTTTTTGAGCTTCTGTGCAAATTTATGAAATTGAAACACAACCCAATTTCCCCATTTTTCTTCCTCACAGACACCAGTTTAACCACCCATTCTAAATATATCAAAGGAATGATGATCTGGGCATCCAACAACTTCTTTACTTCCCTTTCCATAATAGGCAGCAACATGTGGTTTATCTGTCTGAGTTTCTTCCTGAAAGGTTTGGCCTCTTCTTTCAAAGGGATTTTTTGTTCCATTATGTTGGTATCATATGTTCTTAAGTCTTCATATTTCCAAGAAAAAACATCAGCAAATTCCCTCAAAATATTGACATACTCAACCCTTTACTCCTTTGACAGACTACTAGAAAATTTGACATAATTAGGATCCTCCTCTATTCCTAAATTGCATTTAGTCACATTAGCCTCCTCAGTTACACCTTTAAACTTTACAACAACATCATTTTTGTCAAACAATCTCTCCAAGGGGACAAGTCCCTTTGGAATATGGTTACGTGGCAACTGAACAATATGACGGTCAACAATTTTATTCAGAAAAGCATCAACATTAGGGATTTCTTCAGTATATTGATCTTGATCAATATGTAAATCAAAAAATTCATCTATAGCTTCAAGAAATCTTTTCATTTCAAGATCATCCTCAAAAACCTTCCAATGTTTGACATTGTCGGGGATAGAGGGTCTGTATTTTACTTCCACCACATACTTGAGCTTTGGGGGAAAAGGGACCCTGAAATTACTTGCTGAGACAACCAATGAATCTTCCATAGAGTTCTCCTCTCTTGTAACAAATGAGATATCAAAAGCCAAGAAGAAACTATCAACAAGATCCCGGACTTCATTTCTGTAGGCCCTTAGCCTAGGGTGCTTAGCTTGAAACAAATTTTTGACCTGATGGATAATTAACTCAACATCTCCAACAAATGCTAGCTCCTCAATATCCATGTCTTTAGCAACTCTCAAACCCAAAAAAATATCCTCATATTCTTCCACATTGTTTGTTGTTTCAAATTCAAGCTTAAAAGACAAAGATATGGTCTCTTGGGTAGGGGAAATGAACACTACCCTAGCCCCAACACTTTCCCTGGAAGAGGATCCATCAAAAAAACATTTTCCAAACAGAGATATTGGAAGGAGGGTCTTCACAAGAGGTGATGGGATGCTTTCTGATTTCAATAGATGCTTGGGGGCCATCAATGAGTTGTAACATACTAGTTCCTAGATTAGTGTCTACTTCAAAAATGGGGTGGTTGGTCGAGTTTGCATCATCATTGATCATGTAAGGAATTTGTGCTACCCTATAAATTCTTCTATGCTCTCCCCCAAATATAGGGATAGTGGCATATGAAATATCCATCTACAACGTGTCTCCCATTATTTTAATCCAAGATCTAGACAAGAGCATCCGAAACTTACAGGGGACATCAACAACCAAAATATCCATGACCACACTTTTCATTGGCAACTGAAACAAGGAAACAACTAGGTCTTTGATAACCTCAAGGAACTTCACCTTCTTGGAATAAAACAAATACAGGTCATGGTAATTTTTTGTAACCTCCAACTCGAGCTCCTCCATGACAATCTTAGCTATGAGATTGTGAGATGCCCTCGAATCCATCAAGCAGTTGTGAAGCATCTTATCACGGATGTTCAATGAGGTATAGAAAGGAGGCAAGGATCTCTATCCTCCACCAAAGGTCTCAGTATGACAGTAGGCTTCTCTTCTTGGAGGTTGACTAAATCTGTGGAATAAGATGAAGGCTCAGGCTACAGCACTTTGGAGAGGTACCTTTTGAAATCCTCATGCTTAACTAGCTCCAAGAAAGGTATATGGATCTTAATATTTTGAATCTCCTTCTCAAAGATAAATGAGGAGGTAGGCTTCATAATGTCCTTCTCTTATGGGATAGGACCTTTAACCACTATCTGGGGGTTTTGTGCCTCTTTTTCTTTGCTGCTAGCTATCACATCCTTTGCAGGATTCATTGTTCTAGTGGGTTGATCAGGAATGTCAGGATTTCCCTCTTTTTTCTTGGACCTAAGGTTGTATCTATTTGGATTTCCACTAGTCCTTTCCCCTTTGCTCAGCTCATTTAGTTGGCTGCCTATGAGAGCCTCTTCATATGTAGATTGAGTTAAATGAGGGGATGAAGAGGTGTCACCAAGACAATGGATTTATGGATTTGCATATTGTTCCTCTCCCTCTTCATCAGTAACAAGGTTATTTTGGAGAGGATCTTGTATTTTTTTATCATCCCTATCCCAATTTCTTTGATCTCTTTGGATGATCTGAGGGGAATTAGTAGGTCTTCTGAAATTACCCTTTTTATTAGTGTTTTGGGTATTCCTATAGCTCTTCTTTCCCTCAAATTTCAATTTCTCCATTTTTGCAGACAATGATTTTACCAATTTTGTCAACTCATCCACTTGAGGGTGGGCAGCAGAGGAACCAGAGGTTGAAGCTTCAAACCTACCTTTTCTTCTGTCTCTATCAACCTTAATCCTAATTTTGTCAACTGCCAATATATTGGACTCTACCTCAAGGGCTGCATCTTGCGTATGAGCCAAGGAGGTAGCTCTTCTTTCTCTCAGCAAGAGGCAAAACTCAGGGTCAAAAGCACTAGCATAAGTGATCTTGGCAAAGGTTTCAGTAGGATTAATCTCAATGGGGATCTTATTGTACATCTTATTAAATCTCTTGGAGAAGTCTGAGACAGATTCCCCCTCTTCTCTCTTAAGTGACCCAAACTTTGTAATATAATAAAATAAATCTTTTTTATACCCCCAATGTCTTAAAAATGCATCATCTAGAGCTTCAATCCCATCAATAGATCCAGGAGTCAAGCCCCTGTACCATTTTCTAGCCTCGCCATCAAGGATTTGTACAAAAACTCTCATCCATCCATCCTCATTTTCAATATTAAGATTGTTTACATAATTGTAAAAGGATGAAAGATGTTCTTCTGCATTTATGTCTTCCTACCCTGTAAAATTGGGCATGTACTTGAGGTAATATCCAATTGGGAGGGAATTCATAGGCTGAGGTAAAACGAGAGGGGAATAACTAGCAGCCACTATGGCATCCATTATGTTTCTAGGAGGATTAGCACCCGCCATTGGGATGTGAACTGTAGGAGAACCAGGGGGAGATGGAGTTTGGACAGGTGAGATTGGAGTTGTGTTTCTAGGGGAGAATGGAAATGGTTGAGTGTTGGAGGAGAATAATATAGGGTTCAAAGGAAAAGAAGTTTCCCCCTCTTTGGACACAACATCTTTAATAGGGGGAGGAATAGGAAAACCCACAGTGGGAAAATATTCTAAGCTCCTGGGTCTACACCACTTTACAATATTAGGGGAAACAGGGCTGTCAAAACTTTCTTCCAAATGAGATATAGAAGGGGAGAATTCAACAGGAAAATTTCCAAAATTTAAACTTCTAGAAACTCCAACATATGGTATAATAGGAGAATTAGATGCAACTATTGGAGTTTTAAAAGAAGAAGTTTGTAAATTACCAGAATCACCTGGTACAATGGCTGAAAACCCTTCTTGAGAGGTATTTCCTTTCTTGATAATCTTTTCTGGGTCAGCTTCAGGTGTAGCCAGAGGCATCTGTGGAGTAGACTGCATGTGTCTTCTTTTGGGATCCACAACTGAAACAATGGAGTCACCAGGTGAAAGATGCAATCTTCAAGGTACTAATTTCTTATGCACCTTTAGAATCAGAACTTCTTTATCGTTCAATCCTAGGGAAATGTCTTCAATTCGTTCCCTGACAACAACGCCAAGAATGTTATCACTGAGAATCACCCTCAGATTGCAAGAGGATAAGCCTAGTACCCATCAGAATTTTTGTTGAATGTTGGCTTTATGAGTGGAGGTCAAACGGAAAAAAATCAGTACAATAATGATTTTAGTCATAGAAACCAGACAAGAAATGCACAGGGAAGTGAGGTCCTCATTAACTCCAGTCAATGATTTGAGTTTAATTGTGAGTAGAAGGAAGACTTAGTGAGAGAGGTGAACAAGACTACTATGAGCATCCAACCTTCAAGCAACTTGGTGAAGAAAAACTCAGGCTCAAGAGAACTCTTAAACTCAGGTTTCAGACACTAAAATATGTCACATAAGCATAATAATCAAACCTACATCACCATGCATCTACAACAACTCGACTGGATCCTCCATGCCCGATTCTTTCAGTGTAAGGGGAGATAAAATAATAAAGAAGCTGACTAAAACTGGTCACAACAATATTGTAATCAAACCTACATTACAATAGAACCACAACCCTCAATTGGATACTCCATGCCCGACTGTTTCAGCACAGTTTAAACAAAGAGATGAAAGAAGTTGAATTCTATTAATGCGAAAGTCTCAAATTTGATACATAACCAGAGAACAATTCTAGCATCAAAATTACACAGTAGGGAGCTCTACTCAACCATCTGATGACCTTAAAAAAATATTGAATTGATCTATTTATACTCAGATCAGTCGACAACTACCAAGGGTGTGATCTGGCCATTCCATTCAAAGACTTTCATCTGTGACTTCTTCTGTCAGGCTATGCATGTATCCTCCCATCAGACACAAATTCAACTCAGCATGGGCCTGTAGGAAAACTCGTCCACCATGGTACCTCAGGCTGACAGCTCTATCTCCACAACGAGACCCTCCATGCCTTCTATTTATGGAGTGAGTCGAGGTTTCAACCACCACTCCTTTTTCATTAATTGATCCTTCATTGGGACCTAGATGAGGCTTAATGCCTAGGGGGATACCATGCACTGATTTTGGATTTGATTCTATATGAGCACGTGATTGCAGGGCCATCAAAGGCGGTTTGGATTCACACCACTTTTGAGCCCACAATCCACCACCTACCGCCATGTATCTCTTTCGCTATATCATGGTTTCAATTATGGGACCGCTTAATAATTTTATCATTCGAGCATGTTGTGTCCCTGCAATGAAACATGGTCATTGATCTGATCACGATCTGCGATCTGGACACTCCTATTGAATTTAGTGCCACTGCTAAAGTTTATCCGCCTACCAACTTTAGGATCATTCTAACCACGTTGGGAGATGGTGCTAATTTTGGTGCTAAACAAGAACCCTCCCTGGAGGATGATCTGACATGGTGGTCTGGCATCACTATGTTGACATGTCATGAAAAGAGAGGTGGCACGTGTCACTTGGAAACAAGTGGATGATATACCCAAAGGTTCCTGGACTGAGAGCCACATGTCAACGCCAGATGGATGCCAAGTGTCATGACTGACGAGAGTGCCACATATATGAACTGACGACTACCACATACTTTGTCACTTCAGATCTCAGGGGTGATACACAGGTAGAGTTGGAGCTCCAAAGTGAACGATGACCGTTTATCTGGGGAGGACACATGGTAGGGATCTGTTAACTCTAGGAGAAAAAAATTTGGATGAAAATGGGAGTGAGGAGGATGAAACTCCTGAAGCCCGGAGTCCCGAAGCAAACTACCATCGTTATATTTAGATGGACACGTGAAAGCGATCTATGGACTTCAGGAGAAAATGCTCTGGATGAAAGCGAGAGGGGAGGAGCTAAAACTCCCAAAGTAAATATTGATTGTCTGATGGAGAAGGATGTGTGGCACTTCATCTGCAACTTTGGGGCTTCTGGCTAGCCACTAATCCTCGTGAAATTTTGACATGCCAAATACATGCGAGCCGTTGAACTTATATTATCTACGATCTAGGAAATACCCACTTTGTTGCCATGCACCGCTCTTGGATGGACCCTGCTTCCTGCTGTGAAGATCAATGGTTCAAAATTACTTCGGGAGTTTGGGCTTTGGGCCTTTTCAGTGCATATCTCTTACAATCCTCTGAAGTGTCGAATTTCCAAAGTGCGAGATCTGGCAATGCGTGTCCTCTTGATTTGAATGACCGAGATTTATTTCGGGAGTTTGGGCTTCGGCTCTTCGGGGCTTTTCAATGCATAGCTCTTACAATCCTCCGAAGTAAATCTTTCGAAGTGAGGGATCTGTTTCCACGTGTCCTCAACCTTCAATGGCTCAGATTTACTTCGGGACTTCGACTCCTCTGTCTAGTCGCTAATCCTTGTGCTACTTTGTAATCCCGAACACCCGAGAGCCGCTGATCTAAACTATTCATGGGATCTCCACCATTGAAAATCGATCCTATATTCTTGCTTGTGTTTCAAGCCTGAAATGGAATATTCTAAATTTTGTCCCTTGTGCTCATGGTTGTTAATTGTACAAACAAAGGACTTGGACGACCCGATGTGAGCTCAATCAATAACAAATAATATGATGGGTAATTTGGAACAAATATCATGATATGTGCTCATCCTTTAAATAAAATAGAAAACCCCTGAGTCGAGAATTAGTTAAGAAAGATACTAAGGAAAACCAGATCATTGATCAGAAAGGGAAATTGACTTTATCAACCAGAAGGGAAAAATCCTAGGAATGGTGTGTGGAAAAGGGGGAGACAGAGCAGGGGTGTAGACTTGGGTATTCACAACAAACACATATGAATCCTGACAACTTTATGTGATAACAACACGGACACAAGGAGAGCCTCAACATCGTCCTCTGAAACATCCTCCGAAATGGACATAAAAAGATTTTTTCCTTACACTTGTGCCCAGGAAAATATTTTGCATCATAATTATAACAAACGCCTTTGAGTTGGCGTTCATCCATCTTGGCCCTGGTCAATTTCTGAATCTTTAGTGGAGTAGAAGGAGGCATGGAAGTGATTGGTTTAGTGTGAGGAATAAAGGAGGGTTTTCGTTTTTGAGAAGAGACAACCTGTTGTGATTCCTTAGCTATTTTAGTAGCGTCCACCCAAATCTGAGGCTGATCCATGAGGACATGGGATCAAATCTCATCCTTGAGGCCACTGATAAAACATTCTCGGAAAAAAGCATCAGACATGGCCTCTGTATGAAAATCCATTCCCTCGAAAGAAGATATAAAGTCTTCCACTGTGCTAGATTGTTTCAACTTTGTCAAATGGCCTAAATGGTTTGTGTTAGTGTCAAAGTGTTCATAAATCTCTACCACAAAGTGTGTCCAAGCCACATACCCTTGGTGGGAATTTTCTCTCCATTGCCACCATTGCCAATGTTCTTGATCTAGATGGAGAACGCCATACCGAAGTTTTGCCAACTCATCCATAATGCCATACAAAGAGAAATAATGTTCCATTTGAGTTACCTAGCTAGTGGGATCCGAGTCATAAAATTTGGTCACATCCACACGCAGAAGGCATAAGTCACGCTGAAAGTGATGGGATGAAAATTTTGGGAATGAGAGGAAGTTTCACCTTTATTTTGCAAAGGTGGGTGAGATGAGGGAAGATTTGCAGGGATATGCAGCTTGGCGCAGATCATCGTAGTGAAGGATTCAAGTTGGGTAGCAAGGTCTTGTTTGAGGTCCTCTATTTTGGCATTGATGGAGGAATGCATGTTTTTATTGATGGTGTAAATATTGGCACTGGGCTATCTCAGTTCTTATTGGGTTTCTGTGAAATTAGTGTGAAAGACATTGAAGCGAGCTTCGAAGTCTTGGCTCTAGTTGTGGGCCATGATGAAGAGGGAACACAAAAAGGGGCGGTTGGGACCACACAAAAAATGTGTTATGGGTGAAGTGTATCACAATTATTAGGGCGATGGATTGAATCCAATGGATTAAATCCCAAATAAGGGTGTTGGAAGGGGGTCGGGTCCACAAGGAAAAAACAAATTGCTGAAAAATGATAGGTATGACTACGATAAGGGAAAAGAGAGAAATCCAATGGGATAGGTCTCAAATAATGGTGCCAACAAGATCTAAATTTTTTTTTTTTACTCCTGTAGAGTTATACTCTGATATGAAGAATACTACAGTGATGAAATGCCCAAATGCTTAACAGGAAGAAATGTGTAGTAATTTCACAACCCGAATGCAGGAGACACAGTTGCACAACAATAGATCTTGTATGTTCTGTTTTTTGTTTTCGTCCCAAGGGTTAGGGTATTCAAGGGGTCTATGGACAAGGGTTTACCCTGTGCTATAATTCTTTGATATACGTGTGGGGTCCAACAATAGTACTTGGCCCAATATCTCAGGGAACCAACTAAGGAGGCTAGATCGTGCCCTTAGTCATACTACCCGACTACCCAGGTACTAAAGAGTATCTTCCCGAGTGTTGGTCTCAGTGGCACTATAGTAGTCAAGCGGCCGATCGATTTATCTATGGAGGGATTCAGGACATCTAGGTTGATCTGTATATAGGTATTTTCCGATGCACTACCACTTGAAGGGGTACCAACATGGGTTACAAGGGTGGCCAATAGATGTGTGCTTAAGTACCACTTGTGTTTCCTACGTGTATGAATCCCCAACCCTGGGTTTATGCGTGTAACGATAGATCTTTATAGCTTAAAGACGTCAAAATATGTCTCTACCCTGAAAAAAAAAATTAACCCACATTTTTTTGCTGAGGAAGGTGCTCTGATACCACTTGTAATATTCCAGATATAAAATAGTATGAAGAACATAAATATTTAGATAGAAATGGCAGATAAACAACAATATAACCAAAAAAAACACCACAATAATACCAAAATAACCAAATAACACCATAAAGACAATTTTGATTATTGAGAGCAATGTTCACTTGCCTCTTCGAGGGGGAAACCTCCAGCAGAGCATAGCTCTATTACGATAATATCCAAGACAAAACTTCTCATACCCTCCACTCCTATTTATACTAAATATGTCTATCAAAAGAAAAATCTAGAGGAAGATCCTTCTAGAAGCGGAAGCTTCTCTTAGGTATTCTTACATTTGACTTATTATTCCTTATTGCTAAGCCTTATTAATATTGACCTTTATTACATGTAAATATATTATTCTACCTATGTGAGGGGTTATTTCCCTAACACCTTGGAGAGTTCAGGTCTTCCCAACCCTGATACCAAGTTAAAAACTGAGAGAGAAATAACACAATAAGAAAGCATGCACATAGAGACAATATTTATCTTGGAAAGCCTTAAGCAGTAGAACCATCACCTCCATCGATATCTATTAAATTTGGCCAAACCGGCCAAGCTAGGATAACACCGATCACTTGAGGCTTCTAACAATGGAGTATCTCAATAAATTAAATATGATTCATCAAATATAACCCTAATTCCTTTAGCGGAATTAGATTACAATGCAAAGATATGCATGGCCTCATAATAACCTTGCAAATACATGCATTGAGTGGAGATATCCATGCAAAGACAGCATGGAGTGGAGATAGCCATGCAAAGACATGCATGGTGTCGATACAAACATGCAAAGAATTGAAGGGTGTGGAGATAGTCATGCAAAGGCATGCAAATACATGCAAAGACTCACATCAAATACCATGGGTTATCCATTACCATGGGCCCTCAAACCACTAATGGTAAACCCAACAATGACTGAATCAATGACTCTATGACCGAGTCAATATTAACCAAACATTCCCCCCTTTAAACTTTACTTGGGATAAACACCTACCCCACTCAAATTTTAAAAGGGGGAATGTTTCGTTAATCTTGACTTAGTCATAGAGTCGTTGATTCAATCATTGTTGGGTTTACTATTAGTGGTTTGTAGACCCATGGTATTGGGTAACCCATAGTATTTTATGTGATTCTTTGCATGTCTTTGCATTCCTTTTCATGGATATCTCCACACCATGCAAGTCTTTGCATGGATGTCTCCATGCCATGCATGTCCATGCATGCCTTTGCATGGCTATCTCCATTCCATGCACCCAACACTCTCAACCCTCTATCATGTTTGAATAAAATTGATGTTGAACCAAGTATGAAAACATAAAATGAAGAGAGTAAAGACAATTAATCACCCAATTAACAATGTGAACACAAAATCCCAAGTGAATGAGAATCATATTTAATATAACTAGTTGACTCTTTCATAAGCCTTTGATAGATCCAATTTCACAACCATAGCTTGTAATTCCTTTGTCTTTATGGATTGGAGGCCCTCTTAAGTCACACATATAGCTTCACAGATATGATTTCCCTATAATAAACCAAACTGTTCATTAAAGATGGAGATAGATAACAATGGCTTAAGCCTCATAGTTATGATCTTTCCCATAATTTTATAGATATAGTTGCACAAAGACAAGGGCACGAGGTTTCTAAAAGATGATGGATCATTATAGATATAGTTGCACAAAGACATTGGCCTGAAGTTCCTAAAAGATGATGGATCATGATATTTGGGAATATGGGCTATGAAGGTGGCATTGAAAACAACAAGAATCTTCCCTGATATCCTAGACTTATCAACAACCCTCAACAAATCCTCCTCAATAATATAAAAAAAAATCGAGAAAAACTCCATAGACCAAACCATAAGTGCCTGAATTATTTTCCTTTTGGAAATAGTGTAGAATTGTTTGCAACTCCTCTTTTGAGACTTTCTTTAGTAACCATTCATTATCTTCATCATTAACAAAGATAGGAAAAAATAGTAACCTTTCTTTGCACCGTATAAATCTCACTAAAAATACATACATCCTCTGTTGCAATGCTTTCAAAGTTAGAAACCACATACCCATTACTCCTATTAATCCTCCATATGGTGTTAACATTATTTCTATGAACTGCATACCAATGAAAGAACTTTGTGTTTTCATCCTATTTTTCTAACTAAAGGGCTCTACATTTTAGTCTCCAATATACTTCTTTATATGGAAAAATATTCCCTTTCCTTTGTGCTAGGTGGAGAACCCTACACTTATACTCCTCATTGGGAAAACTAGCCAACTCTTGATTGTATAAATCTTCCAACTCTACCTCTATGTCTACAATCTCTCACTTTCCCCCTACCTTTTTCTCATGAGCCCAGTGCAAATCTTATTGCTAAATATTTTTCAAATTGTCTTCACATTGCAAAGAAAATGGCACATTGGAGGACCCATTATATGTGACCCACTTTTCTTGAATCATTGGAACAAAATTCAGAAACTGGCAAATTGGAGGACCCATTATATGGGACCCACTTTTCTTGAATCATTAGAACAAAATATTCCCCCCTCCAACTAGTTGAAATTAAATTTAAATAGGATGGGGGGTTTTCTTCCTATTGAATCCATTTCAAGAAATATATGGAAGTGATTCAACTCACCCCTTGATCCAACCCATTGCCTTACCCTTGTCTTACACTAATAAATTCTTCAGACAAAAAGAACTGATCCAATCTTCTCACAATTCTATCCTATCCCACCATCTCCTTCCTTTAGGTAGGTCTTATATTGATAAGATATAGACCATAAAGGTCCACCTCCTACATTCTATTCATGAAAAATTCAAACAAAAGAGCAACTTGAGCTAAGGGACCCCAGGTTTTAGTTCTTCCAATAGAAAAAGTGATATCTTCCTCAAAGATTACATTCTCCTACCTATTATACTTTATGCTAACAATTTTCTTCCAATAGTTGACCTTATCAACGTAAAGGTTGTACATGTTCAGAACTCTGACCTATTTATATAGATCCTAGGAGTAAAAATATGTTCCCAATGTTGAAAAAAAAAACCTAAAGTTAGAGAAAGATAAAACTATAGCCTTCCAACCAGTAATCAAACCTCACCATGCAACTACAAGATATGGAACTATGCACCATGAGTTTGCATAGTGTGGTGCCAATATTCAATGTCCACTCCAACCAATGATCTACTGCACGCACCAACTAGTTTTGTACTACGCATAAGGACTTGTAAAGTTTGCATGCATGCAAAATCTTTGAAGATGTTTGGGAATGATTGTAACTGTTTTTGTAACAACTAGACTGGTCATGGTCGAGGTTGTGGGTGAGCTGGCAATTTGTTATGATTGCTACACTACAATAGAGATAAAAGGAAGGAATGTAGATATATAAGGGTTGTTTTTATGGTTAATTGGTTTTTCATTGTTATGTTATATTCTCTGAGTTAGGGTTTTTAGTTAAGCATTGGTTCAATCTTTGTTATGCTTTGCTTCACTACTTTCTCAAAAATTGTTATGTGAATATGAGAGATAAAATAGATCGATATTTGAGTGTATTTGTGGTCTCTATTTCACTTTGAATGACTTTGAGATTAATGAATGAATCATGAAGCACCTTTTTCTCTGAATATTATGGCGTCTAGTCTGAATGTATGTGTGTTATGTATTATTTTACGCAACACCCATATGGATGTTATGAATGAATGTTAAATGATTACATGGTTTTGAGTTGGATGTCTCATGTATGAACTATTCCTTCATGATTTTCACAAACCTTCGGTATTTGTGGTTCTCATGGAATCTTGAGTGAGACCTTCTTCATTACTTGAATATTGAATATGATATCACCTATGGGGTATTTGTTGGTAAATATTTTCAAACCCTGGGTCTAAAACCCCGAGCCAACAATTGGTTTCATTGCTAGCAATTGATGGTTTCTTGATACATGTTGAAGGAAGGACATGACATGGAAACCTTCTAGGAAGGAGATAAAATAATGTATCTCTAAGAAGGAGGACAATTTCATGCGATGAGAGACCAAGAATTTGCAAATCCATGTCGAGCGATGGAAACAAAGGTACATATATTCATACCTGCATGAAATTTTCTTTGCTAATTTTCCTTGTTTATTGTATGAATGGATAAAGATATAGACATAGATTAACTATGTATGGAGAGCCTAAGAAACATTTATTTGGGACCAAGACGTGGTTAGTAGGTCAAAATATGTGGATAATAAGTGTGCTAGAGCCGTCGATTTCTGGTTTGATCATGTCAAAGAAGGGTATATTGTTGAGTTTGTTGTTGAATGTAGTGAATCTTTGAGTAGCATTGAAAGAAAGTTTGTAGCCACCCCTAGAAGAAAGTTTTTGGAGGAAATCTCTTTGTGGTTCAAATTGCTATTCATAGAGAAGGGACTAATGCACATGGAGCCCAATGGGATGGAAAAGTAAACACCCTCACATGGAGGGGGGGATGGAAAGTTGGGGGAAGAAAATGAGATGAGGTGAGAGAGAATATATCTATAAGAGAAGAGGAAAAGAAGAGCTTTGATATATACAAGAATATTTGAGCTAAATAGAGAAGTTGAGCAAAGAAGCAAATAAAAGAAAGCAAGGGGTGATAAGAAAGTAGTAATATCTAATATAAAGAGAAGGGAAACCATGCCAGAAGAGTGTGTGGGAGAAATATATGTACCACGTAGAATCATAAAATAAAAGAGGTCATCGAAGATATGCGACAATAGGAATGAGGTATCAAGAGAGGATATTGGAGGTAGAGGGAGCAGGATAAAGAAAACGAGGTCAAATCCCCTTGGCTAGTGAGAGATCTAGTCACATTAGAGGAATATGGGGCACAAAGTAGTAGCGGTAACACACCAAAAAATATTGATGGGTCTCTCCAAGGAGAAGAGACCTTGGTGATAATGAGGAGTCTTGCACAACTAGATATAGGGAGCTCTTTTGGATCTATCACTAAAGAACATGAGAGAGTATGGAGGAACCCCGTCTTTGAACCATGCCCCTTGTGCATTTTTAATCAAGAAGAAATAACCGAAGAAACTGCAAAGGTAAGAGAAGTAGAAGAAGAAAGAGCAAAAGTAAGGGAACAAAAAGATACAAATGGAATATAAGTCGAAGTAATCAAAACTTCATAAAAAATATCACCAGTACCAGTAGCAACAAGTAGTAGTCAATTAGAAAGACCCAGTTCTAGATTGAATATGGCCAACTAGGATTCAACTCTCAGAATTTCCACATTTCATGGGATGTGAAGAGACGATGCTGAACAACAATATTTCACTTGTGAAGCTATATGATATGTGAAAAGAGTCATGGAAGAGGCATCCAAGATTGCGTAGCTAGAAACCACATTTAGAGATAGAGCTCTAACTTGGTACATGAAGTACAAGGATACTACACCTATGGGACAAGAAAGTTCCCTTATAGAAATAAAGAGAGATATCTTGAAATAATTTTAGAAAACGAAGTCAGAATCACAGTGTATAACTAAGATCAAAGAGATTAAGCAACAAGTTGGAGAAAGCATGTGGGACTATGACTATTGGTTCAAGATTATGTTGGTCAGATTGACATTTCAGATCCAATATGTCCAACAAAAAGAATGGTTTATTTATATACTCCTACTGCACATTCAAGTCATGCTCACCCATCATACAATAATGACCTAGGTGAAGGATTTATAAATTTCAATGTGCTTAGAGTCTATGTCAGGAAGTGGGGAAACATTGACAAGGCTGGCGTAGGCACAATTTCAGCTTGCAAACTTCAACATGCAACTACAAGATATGGAAAAGGTTGAGGTGGTGCGCGAGAATGTTTGGTGTACCCTGTGTTGCACAAAAGGTCACCATAGAAATGAGTGTCCTGCGCTGGGAAGTTAAACAACAATGGATGCACAAAATCCATTTATGGAAGGAACACAAACCAAGTGGTGTGATATTTATAGATAATAGGGTCATATACCTCCCCATTTCCCAACACTACAGAAGTATCAAAAGACTACGCATACTCCATTTTGTGAGTTTTGCAAATCCATGGGCCATGATGTGAACAATTGTTGATTATTGCATATAATGAAGGAGCACACTGCATATGATTACAAGGTCCAAGAAGAGAATAAGGGTGGAGACTACAAAGGCTTTGATTGGGGAGGATTTAACAGAGGAGGCTACCAAGGAGGCTAGAGAGGAGGATATGGAAGAGGAAGAGGTAAGAGAAGACAGTGGGGGACGAGGAAGACCACCTACTTTTTTTAACTATGACACCAGACGTTCACAATTTTGTGGTTGAATGTGATGTTTGTCAATGCAACAAGGGAGAAACAATCAAATATCCTGGCACACTACAACCGCTTTCAATTCCACCTGCTATTTGGCGGAATATCTCTATGGATTTTATTGTAGGATTACCTAAATCGGGCAATAAATCAGTCATCATGGTGGTAGTTGGTCATATTTCCAAGTATGATCATTTATGTTCTCCTCAAAACCCATTTACATCCTCCATTGTGGCTCAACTCTTCATGGATCAGGTCTTCAAGCTTCATGGAATGGCTCATTCTATTGTTTCTGATCTCGACCCAACTTTCACCAGCAATTTTTGGCAAGAACTGTTCAAGCTACAAGGCACCCAATTGCATCTCAGCACAACTTGTCATCCCTAGAGTGATGGTCAAATTGAAGTTGTCAACAAGTGTTTGGAAACATATTTGAGGTGTTTTGCATCAGAAAGGAAAAATCAATGGGCTCAATGGTTACCACCAGCTAAATGGTGGTACAACACTTCTTACCCTACAACTACCCGCATGACTCCTTTTGAAGTAGTATATGGACAAAAGCCACCTTCAATTTTCTCATACTTTCCAGGTGTCTCGAAGGTCCAAGAGGTTGACCAAACACTTACAGTTCAATAGGCTATTATTTGTACCCTCAAAGAGAATTTGGTCATGGCCCAAAATCTCATGAAACAACAAGCAGATCAAGGTCAATTTGAACATCAATTTGTAGACAGATATTAGGTGCTTCTTCGATTGCAACCTTACAAGAAAAATTCCCTCAAGGCTGACCATTGTCAGAAACGGGCACCCAAATTTTATGGTCCTTATACCATTCTCAAGCGTGTGGGACAGGTGGCCTATCAATTAGATTTTCCCAATCATTCTAAGCTCCATCTTGTTTTTCATGTTTCCTGCTTAAAGAAGGTGATTGGAACTAAGTGCCAAACTCAAACCAACCTTCCCAAGTTGGACAAAGAAGGATCCATTTGGCTACAACCGCAAGCAGTTTTGGATCAGCATGAGCGTCGTCTATGTTAGCGAACCATCAAGGAAGTGTTAGTCCAGTGGAAAGATACAACTCCAGCAGATGCCACTTGGGAACCAACTACCAGTCTGTAGCAATTTCTTCATCTCAAGCCTTGAGGAAAAGGGTGTTTTTAAGGGGGATGACATGTAAGGGACCTAACCCCTCACGTAAGTAGAATAATATATTTCCATGTAATAAAGGTCAATATTAATAAGGCTTAGCAATAAGGAAGAATAAGTCAAATGTAAGAAGACCTAATAGAAGCTTTCGCTTCTAGAAGGATCTTCCTCTAGATTGTTCTTTTGATAGACATATTTAGTATAAATAGGAGTAGAGGGTATGAGAATTTTTTTCTTGGATATTATTGTAATAGAGTTCTTCTCTTCTGGAGTTTTCCCCCTTGAAGAGGCAAGTGAACATTGCTCTCAGTAATCAAAGTGCTCTTTCTAGTGTTATTATGGTATTATTTTGGTATTATTGTGGTTTTGTTATGGTTATATCATTGTTTATATGTCATTTCTAGCTAAATATTTATGTTCTGCATACTATTTTATATCGGGAATATTACATAAGGAGAGTGATTCGATGTTGAGATTCATGCTTATGAAATTGTTGGTAAAGTGAGTGACATGTGTAAGAGAGATATCCACACAAATTGAAGTTATGGCTCATGGGTTTATGAATCATGATGAATGACACATGGAAATGGAGCATAGGAAGAAGCGCATTGAGGATGAAGCACTCAGTGAATGAGTTCTTTGGCACACTGTATTTAGAGCAAGGAGGGATGTTAGTAAAGAAGTTGGTAGATTTTTTTTCATCATTTTCTCGGGAATATAGTGGATCGACATTGAGCATAGGTAGAAGTTCATTAAGGAAGAAGTACTCGATGAATGAGAGCTTTGGCTCATTGTATTTGGAGTAAGAAGGGATGTTGGTAAAGAAGTTGGTAGATGCTTCTTCCATCATGTACTTATACATATAGTGGTAAAATAAGTTCTTGGTCTATGTCATTGTATTTGGAGGAGGAGGGATGCTTGCAATGAAATAGGTTGATGTTTCATAGCATCACATGCTCGGGCATACAATTGTGATTATTTTTATGGAGTTATATTTTATCACATGTAAATGGGCATATGGATATAATGTGTACCCTAGTATGATGTCCCTGGTTTGATGATTCACCGGTATAAAGTCTAGACGACCTAGGTGATAGGGGGACATGGTGTATTCATCATACCTAGTTTATAAATTTTGAGGGGGGTATCCATTTATCCCAAGTCAAGTTTAAAGGGGGGAATGTTGGGTTAATCTGGACTCAGTCATAGATTCATTGATTCGGTCATTGTTGGGTTTATTGTTAGTGTCTTACAAACCCATATTTGCATGTCATTGCATGCCTATCTCCTCTTTGCATGGACATCCATGTACATACATATATTCACATGGTTATCTCCACTCCATGCATGTCTTTTCATGTCTATCTTGAGGCCATGCATATCTTTGCATGGCTATATCCACTCCATGCATGTCTTTGCATGGTTATTTTGAGGCCATGCATATCTTTGCATTGTAATCTAATTTTGGTAAAGGAATTAGGGTTGTATTTGATGAAGAAAATTTTATGGCTTGAGATACTCCATTGTACGAAGCCTCAAGTAGCCTCAAGTGGTTGGTGTTGGATTGGCTTGGCTTGGCTAGTTTGGCCAGGTTATTAATAGATATCTATTAGGTGCTAGTTCTCCTGGTTAAGGGTTTCCAAGATAAATATTGGGTTTATGTGCATGTTTTCTTGTTGTGTTATTTCTCTATACATTTTTAATAGAGAGAGGGGTTCCCCTTGTCACCTCACATTTTTATTAATGTGGATGAAGGTTTGAGTAGGGAACTATTGGAAGCAAAGAGAATGGGCTCTTTCAAAGGTATCAAAATAGGTGGCACTTTATATATTTTTCATCTGTTATTTTTGGATGACATTTTACTCGTTTGTGAAGGTTTAAGAAGAGATGCTAAGTTGAAGGATATCCTATGTTTATATTGTATTACAAAGGGAATGAAAATTAATATAAATAAGTCCATGATCTCAATTTCAAGAGTTGATTACAATCATATTAAACATATTTCCAAGTTGTTTCCTTTTTAGCACATAAATCTATAGAATGGTTTAAAGTATATTTTATTTTGTATAAAACCAAATGACTATGTTAAGGGAGATTGGGATTGGTTGGTGGCTAAGGTAGACAAGAGGCTTTCTTTATGGTGAAATAAATGACTATCAAGGGGGGGGGGAGGTTTTTCCTTGCAAAGTAAACATTGGAAGCCATTTTGGTTTACTGGATGTTTCTAGCATTCACTTTAAAAGGTGTAGTTGAGAATATAAGGAGGATAAGCTTTAGATTTATCTAGGTAGGTGATAAAGAAGAGAGAGGTATGGTGTGGGTGAAATGGAAAAATATTGCGGTTCCTAAGGAATATGGAGGACGGGGATTTCAAAATATTCATCAATTTGCAAAAACCTTGGCTACAAAATGTGGGTGGAGATTGATTATAAGTCAAGGCCCTTGGGGTCGATTAGTTATTCAAAAAATGTAGTTCCTAACAATAATGAGGATTGGATACAAAAGATTGTAAATTCTTTCCACAATGCATCCATAATTTGGAAGGCAATTTTTTTGGCATTTCCATTGATTGGGAAATGGATTCTCTAGAAGATGGGTAAGGGGAACAGATTCAGATTAGATATGGATCCATGGGATGGATATGGTGAAAATTTCAGACTCACTAGAAACTTGATAAATATATTTCATGAAAATGGATTTTTCACTTTAATCAAAGTTGTATATTTTAATCATACCACGATTCAGAAGAAAGAGTAAAAATTTGATTCAATGATAGGCTTACATGGTGATGAATCTCGTAATTGGGAAGGGTGTATTGTCTCTTTAACATCTAGTCATGTCTAAATTTATGATCCATAGGATGAGCTAATTTGGTCAGAATCTAGTTGGAGGGTGTTATACTCCAAAGCTTAGCTACAAGGTCCTGTATGCAGGAGAATCATTGGGGAATATAATATGGTGGTAAAAAATTGTATGGAAAGTTAAATTCTCCCTCAATTCAAGAATATTTATGTGGTTGGCACTTCAAAGTTACAAAGTTCTCACTTGGGGAAATTTGCATAAGAGATGTTCATATGGACCTAGCAAGTGCTCACTATGTAACCTGGATGAGGAGACTATTCATGATTTGTTTTTATTATGTCCTCATTCTATGTAGGTATAGAAAGAGGTGGAGGCCCTCTATGGGTTAGTCCTTCATTGGAGGATCGTTTCAAGTCTTGGTGTGAGAATATTAATGTGAAGAGTTAGAAAGTGTTGCCCGTCATTATTGCATGGGGTATTTGGCTTGTGATAAATGCCAACTTGTTTGAAGACAATGTTATACCAACCATTCAATGTGCCTCTCAAGGTCCTAATATTCTCAGGTTCTTTAAACAAAAATAAATGTAAAACCTCCAAGGCATATTGTAGAGGAAGAAGTGGATAAATCTAGAGCTTGGAAATATTTTGATGGTGTTGCTTAAGGAGACCCATAGGTTAGTGGGGTTGGTGGAGTTTTATTCTCGAGGGACACTCATGTTTTAAATTTTAAAGCGGGGTTAGGAAAAGGTTCAAACAATTATGTGGAACACATGGCTTTGAAGTTAACCCCATTGCTTGTGGCTAAAAAATGTTCTCCAAAAATTCAAATATTTGGTGATTCATTAGTGGTGATCAATTAGTTGTAGGGGGCATATTCTGGGATATATTCTTTAAAAAAAATTAAAGCTTATTTATGAGGAAATCCTAAATATCTTGGTTATTTTTAATCAAATTTATTTTCATCATGTTTACGAGGAAAGGAATGATCTTACAGATGGGTTTTCTAAGGTTGGTGTTTGTTGGAGGCAGGTCAATGACACATTTAGGAAGATGAGGATGGACAATCCTTTGATTATGATCACCCTACTTTTATTTTATATTTGTTTGAAGGGGATGTGTTTATGTGCTTTTGTTGGTTACTATGGTAAACTTTAGGTTTTTTTGTGACTGATATGTGATTTCTTGGGGATTTTAAGGTGATATATTGATGGGATTGTTTTTCTCTAGGCTAGTATGTAAAGGATTTTTTCCTAAATAGGAGGGGTAATACTAGTAGGGTTACTCTGTTTGTTGATACAAGGATTCTGATGAAGGACTTAATACATGCTCTTCAACATATCAGGAATACAATTTTGTTTTTATTAATGAAATTAAGGTTTTCCTTTAGGGAAAAAAAGAAGTAAAGAAGAGTAATATTAAAAGGGTATAATAAAGTGAAAAATTAAATAAGCACCAAGCCCCTTAAAAGTCCATTTGGTATTAATAAAGATATATTAATTAAATGATACTAGTGGAAGAACATTGAACTAGGTGTTTATATATTATTATTGCCATTGGTTTGCACTAATAATAATATTCTAATTCACCAAGATAGAACCAAATGCAATCAAACTTCAATAACAAACACGATGTTTAATTGTTGCATTAAGTGAAATTTGTCTTATTCAGTAGCGTCTTATATACAGATATGTATAGAAGGTTCATGGTACATTACAAATAGAGAGTGTTGTTTATCAACTATTTGAAATATTTGAAGTGCAGAAGTGTGGCAGTACGATGCGGTAAGTTGTATGAATTCACCGCATAGGTATTGAAAATAGACTAAGTCTTGGATGTGTGGGTGTCATACCTATGAAAAATTAGGAAGTGTGGAAGATACAAAGATAGTAGGAACTTATCTAGGGGAGGTCAAGGAAAAGAAATATCATTACACCTAGGGATGTGAGGTCTCTTATCCTAGAAGAACATGAGTTACTAATCAAGATCGTGAACATTGTAATAAAAGGAATATATGAAAAAAATGAGGATGAATATAGAACAAGGACAATGATAGGATTCTTAAGAGATATTGGGGTGGGAAGATCCAATACAAAAAATAGAAAGGGTGCAAAATGACAAAGTCAAGAAGGTAGAGAAAGAACATTGAAGGTCACACTCTAAAATGAATGTGAAAAAACTCAAATTTTGTGAAAAAGAAGGAAGTCGAAAAGGTCTAAATGGTTCATTGATGAGTACCTCACACTCATCCAACAAGAGGAAAGAAGGAAAGAGTGGACCTTAGTGAATGAAGCAATGAACCAAGGAAAATGGACCATGCCTTTGAATCATAAAGAAAATATTGAAGAATTTATATGTACAATTCAAAAATAGGGAAACATGGCCCACACAACCTACGTTTCTTATACCATGGCCTTGCTCGAGAGTGTACCCTCCTAAAAATAAACTTCCTCTCTAACAATTATAGAATCATATTCAATTGTAAATAAAACAATGGTAAAACAAAAATCATATGAAGTATACCTTTCTTCTTTCCTTCTTACATGAATAGATCCTCTCATGACTAAGGTCTATGATTCCTCCTCATCATCCAATTCATTTGACTCATCTTCATATGTTGATTCATATTCTCCATTCTCCAGCTCAAACTCTATTTTCTTTTGTTCTACTTCTCTTGGTTCATCTTCATTCTTAGGAGTACTTTTAAATTCTCTAAAAATAACATCATGATTGTAAATAGTCTTCCTTATTATAGGATTCCAAAGCTTGCAGCCTTTTACTCCATATTTATAACCAATGAGGATATATTTATCTACTTTATTGTCCAACTTATTCCTTTTCTCCATTGGAGCATGCATGTACAAGCATCATATCCAAAAACTCTAAGATGTTAAAGAATGTTGGGAATGTTATTTTCTTTGCAGTGAAAGAATAGTCAATCAAGTGACAAGTCAAGGTGGATTGATAGGGAGATATTCGAATGGATGAATAAGTTAGGTTGAAGGTTACATCGAGGTCAAAGTGGTCGAATGTGAAGTTTAATGGTCATTCGATAGGAGGTCGATAGGATGTTAAGTAGCAACCGAATGAAGACCAAGTATAGGTTGACTGGGTAGTCGAATGCAACATAATCCTGAGATTCGAGAGATTGCAACCAATCATCTGCATGGATCTATCATTATTTTTGGGCGCCATGATTTAGGGTTTTCATATTGTAAATCCTATAAATAAGGATCATTGTAATACTAGAAAATCTAATCTTTAGATTAGCAATATTTAGAAGAATCATGAAGGTCATGTAGATGTAAGCCAAATTGGTTGCAGGTTTGTTCTTGTGTAAAGAAAGAGAGTATGATGGTGATTGTATCTTAGGCATAGACAAAGTTTAGTAATGTAACTATTTATTCATGAATGAATAAGACAAAAAGAGAGAAATATTCTTAAGTAATGTTGGTTTTCCGAGTTAAGGATTTCAAGGGTAAAATTTATGTGTACTGTGTGTGTTTGTCATTTAATTTTTTCTTAAATATGTCTTCTATTTCTTGGTTGGTTTAGTGTGAGTCTTTATTTCTCATCAAAGAGAGGTTTTCTTACATTCCATGCCTTATGATAAGTCTTATCAACCAATTCTCATGTAGGTGATTTATTTTTCATATAACGTGCATTATCTATTTCCTTTACAAAAAAAAATTGTTTTATGTCTGCATCACTCAACATACTTCTTTCCTTTTCCACCAGTGCTTTATCCATATTTTCTACAAAGCCATTATATTTAGGTGTGTATGGTGTTGTATTTTTTCATCCTCTTATTCATTGTTTATATAATTGAAAAAATATTTCCCACAAAACTCTCTCCCATTATCAGTGATCAACACTTATATTTTCTTCTCTGTCTAGTTTTCTACAAGAGTTTTGAACTCTTTGAATTTTTCAAAAACTTTATATTTCTTATTCAATAAATACAACCATTTTTTCCTAGAAAAATCATATATAAATTATACATAATACATAGATTCTCCTAGCTATAGAACCAATGTATTTTTTAAGGATTCAAATATTATACCTATGTATAGTATTCAGGTGACTATTTTGGTTTGAAAAATCATGCATATAGATATGTAAGTGAATATTCAATAACAAATATATAATTTACAATTACAAATTGTAAATTTTTTATCAATAGTATAAATTTAAACATATAATTTATGTAAACAATAGTCTAATTTTTAACCAATTTGGCGAATTGTTTTGTCGGAAAATAACCTAAAAATAGTCAATTGGTGAAATTAAGCCCCTAAAAAGTACCATGGATGGAACATGTAGAGGTCCAACCACATCGCTATGTATCGGCTCTGAGATCCTTTTTTCTCTTGTAGCACTAGATGGTAATCTCACCCATTTGTTTTTATCATATACACAATGTTCATATAAATCAAAATCTAAACAACAAGCAGGGATACCTTAAACCATGCTTTTACTATGCCAAAAATGAAGGCATCATGATGATGACTATGAAACAAATGGAGAACCTATGACTACATGTGTTCTATCGAAGATGTTTACACGAAGGTTGCACATTCAATATATAGTCAAATGGTGTTACCTTTCTTTATTTCATGGTTGGGAAGGCTCCATTCCTCTAGAAGGGAATATGTTTTAACTAATTTATTTGTGAAAGCAACTAACAATACTACTTGATGAAGATGTTAAAACCTAATTGTTTTTTAAGCTCCAAGATTTATGAATATGATACTTCTAAAAGGTGTCCCTTGTAGATGAAGGTATTTTGGAATGCAACATTTTGTTGCATTGGTTGGGACACATTTATCATTTTTTCACTTGTATCATTTTTTCTATATTGGTACCATTTTTTCCACCAAAGGTGGAAATTATATTTTGTGTGCATAAGTATAGAATATTAACAAATACTCTATTATTTCATAATAGATGAAGATGTTAATTGGAAAAAAAAAATTAGATAGGGGTGGAAAGTGCGGGGGGGGAGTCTTCATAATATTGGAGGAAAAAATATTGTGTATTACACTTGAGGGCTTGGGAATGTTTCAAATAACTTAGCATCTGGGATTTCTTGTTGTTGTGTGATCGTATCATTTCCAAGGATGATGGACTCAGGTCTTTATTATTCTTCTGGGACTCCATGTTGATTATTAAAGAAATTATCACACTATCTAAGGGGGAACAAGTTAAAATATATTATCTCTCAAATCAAACATGTTTTATCTCTATTCGATAAGGTATCGTTTTATCACATCAAGAGGGAATTGAATGGGGAGGTGGATCACCAAGACAAGATTGGTTCTTCTTTAATCCTAAGAGCGCTGATAAAAATGGGGATCTAAGATATTTCTTATTACCCTGGATTTATTTGTTTGTGGGTATTAAGTGGCATTAAAACCAACATTCAAACATCAATGATAAAAAAATAATCGAGATTTTGGAGGGACAACACAAGGCGTATCACTTTACTTCTCCTTATGGCTTCGTAGGTCTCATTCATGGTAATTCAATGCATAGATATGAGTTTCTTTATGAAATGTGGGAAAATGTTGGTTATGTTTTCCTTGTTGGGGCATAATTTTGGCATTTCGGTTTGGTTTTGGCTAGGTATATTATTATTTGGTGACTATTTCAATATTCTCTTGGTGCATCTTTTTTTTTCTAGCGTGGCTATGATGGGTCCTTCAGTGGACATAGTTCATTACATATTTTCCCTCCAGGGACTAAGGTTCCAGGTCATGCTTTGCTTCCATTGTTAGTAATTTCCTCGTGTTATAGCACTCTAGCTAGAAAATCCCTATTTCTTTGGTTTTATTTATGCATGGTGCCTCTATTATTACTTTCTAGAGCTACAAGAATGGGTTAATATCAAAGGTAATGTTCCTTTCATGGTTTTATAATTAGCCCTTCTTTTTGGGTTTCTTGTTCTGTTTATAAGGACAAGTACCTTTTCTTCTCTCCTCTCAATTTATTCATTGATTATGTGGATTGTGACTTTTTGGAAGGTGTGGACAATACTTCCATGGATGATGAA
Source organism: Picea engelmannii (assembly GCA_009831015.1). Taxonomy (NCBI): domain Eukaryota; kingdom Viridiplantae; phylum Streptophyta; class Pinopsida; order Pinales; family Pinaceae; genus Picea; species Picea engelmannii. The sequence continues at coordinate 576,689 of ML785089.1, read as the reverse complement.
GATATCAAGGAGGTTATATGGGTTCTTCACAGGCATGAGGACATCATTCAAGCCAACAATAGTGCATTAATGATAATCTCCTCCAAAATCACTGAACTTGAATAGGCCATCTCCACTCACAATGCCAACATTATGAGCCTCCTTCTACTTCAGAAACAACAAATTAACTCATTGTAGACAAAGTGTAATAGAATTCACTACATGGTTCTTCTCAGTGTGTGGAATCTCTCTCCTTCACCTCAAAAAGTAATGGCATCGAGAATTCACTTCATTTAGGGCTAAGGGAAGATACAATTGTTCATTAACTATGAGATCCTATGGATATTGAAGGTCCGATCTCCCCTCATTTTGGAGAGGGGTAGGAAGAAGAGGGTAGTGTCAATCTCTATAGTTAGTTCAATATTTATTTATGTATATGTATTTTGTCTAAATATGTTAGATAGGACACTTTCATAAATACTTGGAATTCTTGTTTAAAGGAGTATTTTATGTCTTTAGATGCCAATCTAGAAATATGTATATATTTTTGGAAGCTCCATGAACTCTGTAGAATGTAATTGATGTTAGCCTTGACACAATTATCTTTTTTAATGAATATAAATTTTGGATTTTGTTTTAATTTTTTTTTTTTCATTTTATTCATTCAATATATTAACCATAATGATAGGGAGGAAAAACATGGTGGATAGAAAAAAAAAGGAGGAGGGGATGATGATAAGAGGGGTGGTGATAAATCCAAAGGCCATGGTGAAGACAAGAAGGTTGAGTGACGTAATAAAAAAGAAGTCCATATTCCTAGATATGTCATTGGGTTTGTATTAACAAGTCCATGAAACTTGGAAAATAAGATGACAGGGAAGAATTCAATCCACATAAAGAGAAGAAATTATATGGCCTCTAATTTCAATTATCTTTCTTCTGTCATTTTTCTAGTGTTTTCTCTTCTACTACTACTATATTATCCAACATTTTATCTTCTCATTCCTACTTTTTAGACTTAGTTATGTCCTTGACCTTATCTCTATATAAACTAAAGGTAATTAGTTTATATTGCAGATATGAGTTTATTATAAATCCATATTGGTGTTGTTTTTTTGGTGTGTTATACAAGTAACAACAATGGTTCTAATCACAAGATTTAAAAACACAAATTATAGCACAATGGTAGTGAACTAGTTGAGCATAGAAACCCACATCTAAGGCACAAATTCCATAATTATCCACCACATGATTTCTACTTGAAATATATAAAAAATAAGAATAATAAAACCTTTCTTAGCTTGGCTTCTAGGTCACATAGTTACCCTCCTAGTCAACCAAAAAAAAAAACTATATAACTTGTTTTCATCCTTGTTTTCTCTTCTTTTACTACTACATTATATACCAATTTATCTTCTTCTTTATTATTTTCAAACTCGACTAACTCCTCGACCTTATCTTTGTATAAACTAAAAGGTTGTAAAAAATTGGGATAGAATACCAAGATTTTCAAATTGCTCAACCCTCTACATTTGACGACCGTCAATGTTTTAAGAAAACAAGACTTTCTTCTAGTTGCTTCATTATGTGATTACTCGAGCTAATAATATATATATATATATATATATATATATATATATANATAAGGCTATACTGTATTTGAAACCATGGAAATGAGTGGGTATATTTGTAAAATTAAAGTACTTGAGCTCCAAACATGGGAGACAAGCTACTGAAAAGAGAGATTTTGCAACATCGCTTGGACTACCTTCATGTTCATTTTCATATGTATCTTCACCTTCATACTTTATACCTACAAGTGCAATCTTTTTACTATTTTTGAAGCTACATAATGAATCCATTTATTGAAATATTTGCAAATATTTATTTCATATCACTCCTTACATGAAAACATGTCTAATAAAATACTAAATCATTCAAGTTTAGAAGAATGGAAGAAAAGGATGTTATCAATTTTGTGTATTCTTTATTTTTCTTATTGAGAGATACTAGAACAATACTAAAACATGCGAGAAATCAAGAAGGGGGGAATAAATTCCAAAGAAATTCCCATCTCCGAGAAACAATAGACTCCAAGAAATGTATTGTGTCTCATAAAGGAATATTTGAGAGGATGTGAAACCAAAGTAATTCCTCTAAAAGACCACTCAATTTTTCCCTTCCCTTTTGCATGGCCAAACATAAGAAAAGGTGAAATTTGACATGTAAGGAAGTGGAAGGTTACAATAGTAATGGATTAAGTCAGCTAGGAAGTGGAAGATTGTAGAGATACCGATGGATCAAAAAATTGTTCTAGGTAGACCTGAATCGTTTGGGAACTGAAAGGTTTTGATTTTAGGATTCAAGGTAATTTATCAATCCCACCAAAATCAAATAATTTGATTTGGAAGAATTATTTAGCAAGAATCTAGGTTAGGTGGTATATCACAACACTAGGTACTTAAAAACAATGTGAATGGTGTTTTTTTCTTCTTCAATGGTTAGACACAAGAAAATTCCACTTAATATATTTAGCAAGGAAGTGAAATATTACAATATTAATGGATTAAGCCAGCTAGGAAGTGGAAGAGTAGAGATATTCTTGGATCAAAATTATGTTTTGGGAAGACTTAAATCCTTGGGGACCTAAAATATCATGATTTGAGGATATGAAGGTCTTAGAAATCCCACCAAAATTAACATTTTTAAATGTTTTCAACATTGTGGGTTCGACACAAAATCTGTAATATACCAGATATAAAAAGTATGCAGTACAGAAATAAAATGCTAGAAATGGCAGAATAACAGTAATATAACCAACATAATCTCCACAATAACATAGAAATGATATAAGAACAACAAGAGAAATAGCACTTGATTCAGAAAGCAATGTTCACGGGCCTCTTTGAGGGGGAAACCTCCAGTCGAGTAGCGCTCTATTACAATAATCTCCAAGCTAGGGTTCTCATACCCTCGACTCCTATTTATACTAAATATGTCTATCAAAAGAAGCATCTAGAGGAAGATCCTTCTAGAAGCGGAAGCTTCTATTAGGTCTTCTTACATCCGCCTTATTCTATTTTATTGAAAGGCATTATTAATATTGACCTTTATTACTTTCGAATATATTTTTCTACCTATGTGCAGGTTAGGACCCTAATATGTTTTCCCCCTTAAAAATAGCCTTGTCCTCAAGGCTTGAGATGTGGAAATTGCTGCAGAATGGTAGTTGGTTCCCAAGTGCCATATGCTGGAGTTGTATCTTTCCACTGGAATAGCACTTCCTTGATGGTTCTCTGATGCAGGCGATGCTCACACTGGTCCAAAACTGCTTCTGGTTGTAGCCAAATGGATCCTTCTTCAACTAACTCAGGAAGGTTGGTTTGATTTTGTCACCTAGTTCCAATCACCTTCTTTAAGCATGAAACATGAAAATCGGGATGTAGCTTTGAATGACTGGGCAGAGCTAACTGATAGGCTACTTGTCCCACATGCTTGAGAACTATATAAGGGCCATAAAATTTGGGTGCTAGATTCTGAAAATGTTGGGCCTTGAGGGAAGTTTTCTTGTAAGGTTGCAGATGCAGAAACACCTGATCTGCTTCTGCAAATTGGCGTTCAGAGAGACCTTGATCTACTTGTTGCTTCATGTGATTCTATGCCATGACCAAGTTCTCTTTGAGGGTATGGAGTATATCCTCTTGAACTGTAAGTGTTTGGTCAACCACCTGGACCTTCGAGGTACCCGGTGAGTATGAGAGAACTGAAGGTGACTTATGTCCATATACCGCTTCAAAAGGAGTCATGCATGTAGTTGTATGGTAGGAAGTGTTGTACCACCATTCAGCTAGGGGTAACCATTGAGCCCACTGATTTTTCTTTTTAGAGGCAAAACACCTAAGATATGTTTCCAAACACTTGTTGACAACTTTCGTTTGACTATCAGTCTGGGGATGATAAGTTGTGCTGACATGCAATTGTGTGCCTATAGCTTGAACAGTTCTTGCCAAAAGTTTCTTGTGAAAGTTGGGTCATGATCAAAAACAATAGAGTGCAGTATGACGTGAAGCTCGAAGACTTGTTCCATGAAAATTTGATCCACCATGGATGTTGTAAACGGGTGTTGAAGAGTGTAGAAATGAGCATACTTGGAGAGGCGATCAACAACCACCATTATGACTGATTTATTTCCCGATTTGGGTAATCCGGTAATAAATTCCATAGAGATATCCTTCCAAATAGTAGGTGGAATCGGAAGCAGTTGTAGTGTGCATGGAGATTTGACTGTTTCTCCCTTGTTGCGTTGACACACATCACATTCAGCAACAAAATTACGGATGTCCTGTTTCATACCATCCCAGAAAAAAGAACGTTTGACCATGTCATAGGTTTTGGTAATCCCAGAGTGCCCCACTATGGGTGTAGCATGAAGCTCAAAAAGAACTGTGGATTTAAGCTTTGATTGTTTACTTAAATACAAACGGCCTTTGTATCAAGGCTCATCATGGAGCCAAGAGTACCCTAGGGGAGCTGGAGCATTGGACTGCAATCACTAGATCAAATGTGAACTTTTGGGATCTTGTAGCTATTCCTAGCGAACGGCTTGGAGCCAATCTGGTACAATGAAGAAAAGAGAAAAAAGGGATCCTTCGTCTTCATATTTTTGGGAAAATGCATCCACCACGACATTATCTTTTCCTTTCTTGTAAATGATCTCATAATCATATCCAAAGAGCTTAGTCACCCATTTTTGTTACTCCAGGGAGGAAATGCGTTGTTCTAGAAAATACTTGAGGCTTTGATGGTTGGTCTTAATTTGGAAACGTTGCCCCAATAGATAAGGGTGCCATAGATCAATGGCATGCAGAATAGCCATTATTTCCTTTTCATAGATGGATTTGCCCAAATTCCTGTCAGATAGTTACTTGCTGGTAAAGGCCAGAGGTTGACCCTCTTGCATAAGGACAACACCAATTCCTTTCCCTGAGGCATCACATTCCAACACAAAGGTCTTTGTGAAATCAGGAAGGGCCAGAACTAGAGTGGTGCACATGGCCATCTTCAAGGTTTGAAAAGCTTGAGCAGTGGTTGGAGTCCAAGTGAAAGAGTTCTTTTTTAGGAGAGCAGTGAGAGGTGTTTCCAGAAAAGAAAGTATCAAGGCCAATATCTTATGAAAATATTCTTACAAAAATATTTTTCGTTAAAATCTTTTGGACAAATATTCTTTATTTTCATTATTTTATTAAAGTACTCTTTATTGAAGTCTCTCGAAAAAATAAAAGAAACTATACTAAAATTTTATTTGGAATATCATTTCTATATTTAAATATAGTGAGAATGAAAGTATCAAGGTTATTATGATGTAAGATGAAAGAAAAAAATTGGAATTCCCAATATACAAGGATATTAGATCTAGTTTTTAAAACAAATTCTCTTGGTGATCCACAATTCTATCTGCAAAATTAAAAATGCAACAATAAAATAGACTGACACACAAGAAATAAGCATTACACAAATACAAATACACAAAGAATGAAAGAGAAAAACACTAGAAGTGAGAAGTAAGTTACCATTCCTTGTATTTCAGCAAGAAGACACCCTTTTTATCAAACTAGGTGAATTTTTGTTTACAACAACAACAAGAGACTTGTTGCTTTTATTTATTTTTGACAAGCATTTTTTCACTTTTTATTAATTAACTTCATGACGTAAATAAAATGATATTTATTTATTAAGAACTTCTCTACTCAGTTGGATTGGTGAGGGAAGTTTACAATAGAAACAACTATACATCCTCAGGATGACTGGTGAAGGAAGATGGGTGCCTTCTCTGGTGTCCAAATTCCTCCTTGTTTAGATTTGGAAGAATTCCCACTTCCGACAGAAAGTGAACGAAAGAACATTGCAATGTTGTTCAAGACATCCACTTGGCCTGCATAGTTGTATATCCCTTGCGGCCCACAAGGTAGGAAACATATTGTTGTTGGAAAGTGTTACGAGTTCGAGAGTCTAGAATGGTGTCCACGAGCAAAGGAGGATGAAAATTAGGTATATTTTCCACCATATGATGTACCGTAATAATTTCCTCAAGGAGTGGTGGCTCGAACAACTTGAGATTGTTGACATTGAGCACATCGTGGATGTCGATTTGTGGTGGCAAGTCTGGGCAATAGGAATTCTTTCCAATTATTTCGAGCACAGTGTATGGACCATAGTGCAAAGAGTGGAGTTGACAGTGTTTTCCAATAGTATCCACACTTGATATCCATGATGAAAAACCAATGGTATGCGTCAGTTATCATTCCTCTACTTGACGTGTTCTTTTGTTGCTTGTAATTCCTCCCCTACTTGGGAATGGCATTGTGAAATATTGTGGATGAAATTATGTGCTGATTTTTTCTCTTCTTGTTGTTGTGTAGACCTTGGGGATGCAAGAGTGAGTGGTAACTTTGAGGGCACACTTGGCTGAAATCCCAGAAAAACCTCAAAAGGTGAGAAGCCTCTGGAGGAGTGGGTGGCCCTATTATAACTATGTTGAATGATGTGCAAATAAGAGTCCCACTACTTATTTTTGAAAAAGTAAGCATGAAGAGAGTGGACTAGACTGTGGTTTACAACCTTTGTTTGGTTGTCATTTTGGGGTGAAATGTGGTGGAGAAATGACTTTGGCATCTAAGCAAATACCATAGAGTACATCAGAAGATACTGAGGAAGCAGGAGTCATGATATGAAATCACACTACTAGATAAGTTGAAATGGGGTGTTGAAGCATGCAATTTTGGGGTAAGGTTCGAGATACAACGCAACAAACAAGGCATAATGGACCAAGGAAGTAGCGCGTGGTGGGAGTAAAGGAAAATCAGTGCGACGGAATTGTGGATTAGCGCACGAAGGTAATTAGAATGTGGAAAAGTTGAGTTCACTTAGAATTAGGGTTTTTGAGTATGATGTAAGGGTTTTTACCCACTTTTTTAATATAAATAGAGGATGTATGAGGTATCTATAGGTATCAATTATCATTGTGAATTATTAGAACTCATGTGTGGAGAACCTGTCTTATGCAGTGTAACTGAGGGTTAGGTCACAAGCTATGGATCTTGCTGCGACACTAGTCAGCCTCACAAAGTATGACAAACTTTTGATGTAATGCGTCAATGCCCTATTTTGATGAATAATAATAAGAAGCAGAAGATATTTGTGGACGTATCCCAAGGGGGGTGAACCATGGTAAAATCATTTGTTGTGATATGTTTGATGTTTTTTTTGTTTCTGCAATTATGAATGAATGATGAATGGCTCAAATATTCTCTTGTAGTGTGCAGAATGAAATAATGGTTAGATATAGATGAATGGTGTAATATGATGCATGTTAAAGTAAAAGTAGAAGAAGTAGAACATCCCCAATCCATTCCATGACTACAAACATATGTGTCATGTAATCACCCATAAGCCATCTCAGGTGAGAAAGTGTTGTGCACTCTGTGTGCAGTGTTTCCTTCTGGTTTACTAGAGGGGTCGATGGTTTCTAGGGTTTTTTTGGAGAACTAAGGTAGAACCTGGTTCAACCCATACATCTAACAAATGGTTATGTTGCTTGTTGGAACTCAGAAGAAAAACCTGGAAGGGATTTGATGAGAAGGTCAGTGAAGAAAATGCAGTGGTAGAAAGGGATGTTTAGGCCATAGAACCCTACAAAGCAAGAGATTGAAATATGGTTGGTGACAAAGCAACTCGATTTCGTGTAGAAAGATAATAAAAGCTCCGGGTATACACTGCGCCAGTATCTACATAGGTATGTGATTACTGATTTGTATGAGGCATATTTATTTTATTTTTTAGATTTGTTATAGGAGTGGTTATTGAGGTTGAAGGATACTCATCAAACTAATCAGATAAGGCCAATAGAGTGGACTGCTGAGAATATTGCACGGTTGGAAAAGGTTAATAAAAAATTCATGTGTGTAGTGGATTTTTGGTTAGATAGTATTACTGCAAGGTTTATTACTGAATTTTCATTGGATACAACAAAGTCAGTATTGCTACAGAGAAATATTTCTTGAAGGGACCAAGAGGGAGGTACATTAGGTTAATTTACACGTCAATTAAGATCTTATTGCATGATAAAGGTGTGATGACCATGGAATCAGATAGCTAAATCACTCTGCGTGCATGGGGGAGTTGGGGGAAGCACTAAGGAATATTTGAGATATGGAGAGGGCTTTGGACGGAGGCCAGAAGAAGGAAGTAATGGAACCCATAATGATGGCTGAGGAACAGACCAGGGAAATATTAAGGAAAGCAAGAGTGACCTGCAATGGATGACCCTACAAGTATAAGATCAATAAGAAAAAAAGGGCAGTAGCCAAGCGAGAGAGAATGTTAAGTGACGAGGAAGAGGTAGAGGATCTCCATGAAATAGGTAATATTGAGGAAATATTGCATGCCACATATGAGAGGAAAACCAAATGTTGGGGGTCTGGCACAAAAGAAGGCTCTCCATTCCAGATATGAATTAGTGTGGAACCCACAACCCCATGTGTGACTAAGAAATCTGAAGAAGAAAAATTGGTTAACCAGCAAGTGATTAAAGTGGTAGAAGGATTTTTACAGGATGTGGGTCTAGTGGAAACTCAAGAAAAAGTGTAAGTTCAGTAAGTAGCATTCAAGTATATACACTAGGCAGAGGTGGAAGTACAAAAAATTTCATAATGATAGGACAAGATCCAACTATTAGGTTACCAGAGTTCTGAGGAGAAGGGTCGGAGGACCCAAAAAAGCACTTGTTTATTTGTGAAAATATTTGGGAAAATAAGAAGATTACAGATGAAGATAAAAAGGTTGCATAGTTGGAAATCACATTCAGAGACCGTGCATTAGACTAGTACAGGGGTATCACAGTAAATAATCCAACAAGAGTGCCTACAAATGTCACAGAGGTGAAGAGGCAATTAATAAATGAATTTTAGAAACCAGGTTTAGAGGATCATTTCATGAATGAAATGATAGAGATTAAGAAGAAGACAGGAGAATCAGTATGGGAGGTGGACCAGAAGTTAAAAAGACTAAAAGGTAAGTTGAAGTACCCTATTACTGATATGTATTATAGAAATTTATGTGTTAACTCTTTATTGGCACATTTGAAGTATCCTTTAAGACAACAAAAAATTCAAACCCATGTTGAGGCCTTGCAAGCAACATTGCATTAGAGGAAAATAAATATAAGCATACAGATCTAGTTGTGGAAGAGCTAAGAGAATACTTGAAGAAATTAACATTTCAGTTGAATTAGAATAAAGGTAAGGAGAAAAGAGAAGATGTTTGGTGTACATTATGAAAAACAAAAGGTCATCATAAGAATGAGTGTCCATTATTTTCACAGTATATAGGAGTAGGAATGCCAAATACTTTATCTTCATGAGGACCATGGTGTCAGATATGCAGAACGGATGGGAATAATCCTTATTATTGTCCCATGATGCAGAAGTATCAGATAGTACCAAAGAGTACATTTTGTAATTTTTGCAAGTCAATTGGACATGAAGACAAGGACTACAAAACCTTATAGATAATGAAGGAGAGAACATCATATGCATATAGGGTGTAGGATGAATTAATGAGAACACAGTATTTGCAGCAACCACAGTATAATAATGTGCAACAACTATAGTATAATAATGCGTAACAACCATATTATAATACCACACAACAATTTCAAGCACAATCGTAGTATAGTAATGCACAATAGTTTGGAGCACCATTGCAGTATAACAACACACAACAGTATGCAGTGTCAACACAGTACAATAATGTGTAGCCACAGTATAATGAAGGGTTTCATTATAATACACCACGCAGAGATAATCAGGGTAACAGAGGAGGCTATAGAGGAGGTGATCGCGAAGGGAGAGGCTTTTGAGGAGTTAGAGGACTTGTGGTTTGTTGCAACTGTCAGAAACATGGGCACTATGCAAGATATTGTCCACAATCCCCTTCCACATGTATATATTGTTGTGCAGCATACCATGAGACAAAAGATTGCTCAACACTTTTGGTAAAGATACAGCACAAGAGAAATCATAATAACCAAAATTTCCAATGGATTGTTATAGAAAATAGAGAAGAGGATGGGAAAAAGATCAACATAGTTACTAGAGGTGGATCCAATATAGGATAAGATGTATTAAAGAAGGATTGGGATCAATACTAGTGGGGCAGGAAGAATACAATGCCTGAACATAAATTTGATGCGCGCAAAGAGAAAGAGACATTCAAAGAGGCCAGACATGAGATTTTGAAGGATAATATTGCATAAACCTCAAGAACAAAGCCATGTTGGATTATTGAGAGGGGGGGTGAATTAGTAATAACGTAATTATAATCCTTTTTCTTCAAATGTTATATCAATGTAGAATTATTATCCAATAATGAACAGTAATAAATAAACAATCATACACATACACAGTACACCAATGTTTTACGTGGAAACCCAAATCGGGAGAAAACCACAGAATTCTTTTTCTTATATGTCTTGAAGAATTACATTCATTGGAAGCACCAACTTCCTTTGTTTTCCAGCTGCAATTGGAAGGAGGCTCCAACCCCCTAGTTTCTCAGGCTACAACCTAAGGGAAGCTCCAAGTCCCCAAATCTTTGGCTACAACCAGAAGGAGGCTACAACCCCCAATGTTTTTCGGATACAACCGGAAGGTGGCTACAACCACCTGTCCTTGCCCCATCCTGCCACCCTGAAGTAGAAGTAGAATTATGGAACCACTGTCACACTATCACTGTGAGATATACCGGTGTAAACCTGTACAAATAAATATGAACCATGCATCAACCATGCATCAACCTGTACCTCAACCTGTAATCAACTTGTACCACAAACAAGTGCATCAACCATGCACCAACTTGTAATCAACACGTATCAACCAACCTGTAATCAACCTGTACCATAAACAAGTGCATCAACCATGCACCAACCTGTAATCAACCTGTACCATAAACAAGTGCATCCAACCATGTACCAATCATGTGTCAACTACTCATCAACTATGACTCATCAATATGTA
>ML785089.1:535702-564011 GCA_009831015.1 Picea engelmannii | reverse complement strand
GGTCTCCAACTTCTCATGGCCATAACTCTCTAACCGTGAGGAATTATGTGACGTTCCACATACCACCGGAAATGAAATGACAAGAAATATCCATCTAGGATATTTTCCCTAACAAATTCACTTTCCTTCATCTCATTATTCCACAATTAAGCATGGGTTCTCTTACTCCACAAAGCGTCTTCCCGTGAGGTCTTTCACCATAAGGGGACCACTTTGGAATTCATCCATATTTACTTCTTATCAACCATGACAAAACAATAATGAGTCATATTTACATCAAACATTATTGGGTCCATTACCCAAACCTTTTTGCTACGGGTCTTTCTTCAAGGGTTGACATCAATGACAACCAACCTTAATCAACAAGCCAATAGATGGTATACCAGTGTATGAAATGTTGATGGTATACCATTGTATGAAATGCCTCCATTATTTAATCAGACCAGCAAAGAGTAGCCTTCAGAGAAATTAAGCAACTTAAAAAACTTTTTGGGGTCATGTGTAAAATTGTTGAATGATAAAAATTATTTACAAGTACTGAAGAGTTTGTTAGAAAAGTGTAATTATGAGGAAGAAGGTGTAAAGACAGTGAATCGGGGCCATAAGAAAATAATAACAAGTAGGGAATTCAGGTTGAATACAAATATCAGAGATTTCAATATGGGGGATATTATATTAGACCTAGGGTATGAAGTCAATGTTATTCCAAAGAAGACATGGGAATCTATGGGAGAACCAACATTAGGGTATTCACCAATCCAGTTGAAGTTAGAAAATAAACATAGAGTGGTGCCAATTGGAATAATGAAAGGGATTCCGGTAGATCTAGATGGTTTGCGGACCATGGAAAACTTTGAAGTCATTTACATAGTAGATAATACTTCGCCATATCCAACATTGTTTGGTCTGGATTAAGATTTTGATAACCAGACTATTATTAACTTGAAGACTAGGAAGATGATATTTGAATAAGGGAAGTTAGAGTTATTGCACCATTGTATCCCTCAGAAGGAAGAAGGTATGTGGATCCTATGATATAAAATTTTATTACGTAAGATGTAAATCAGTTGTACATAAATATTGCGCGTGAAGAGGATTATATCAACCCAACTACAAATGGAATGTTGAGTTGGAGGAGTATTATTTCTTATGCTTCAGACTCTGACACAAGACTGGAGAATTGGCAGCAGTGAATACATGAATTATCCACTAGAATATGTGCCACAATGACGCGCATGCTAAAATGAGTTGGTAAATAGGTAAGGGAACCTCCTACTTTTTATGGTTTGAATGACTTAGAAGAATTCTTGAGAAATATTGAGGCAGAAGTTTTGGAGAATCAAATATTTCTAGCATTATACATTTCCTTGAAAGAAACACCTGCCCATTCGTGGGGTACACATAAGGAGAAGATCAACAACTGGTTTCAGTGCAAAATATTATTGCACATTAGATTTGGCATAGAGTAGAAGAACATAGTTTTGGAGAATTATGATGGATTTGGACAACCCAGAGAACATATATATAGGTGCATGGTTCAATGGATATTAATACCACCAGAAGAATGTCCACACCATTTTATTCACACACTAGAAGGAATTCCAAGGAATTGGTACACATGATAGGAACAACACAGGGAAACGAATAATTGGGAAGAAATACAACAGAATTTTGCGAGTACATTTTCCTTTGAGCATGAAAGTACATAGATTGATACAACACTGAAGGTATTAAGAGACAATATTTTTGAAGAACTTGAAGTGGATATTGTGACAACATATTAGAAGAAACAGACATTCATACAATTACTACATTGTTACCATGTCACAGAAGAAGAAGATCCAGTAGAAGAAAACCCGTGCAATATCCAGATCCCAAAAGTTGAAGGAGAAATAGAAGTAGAAGGTCCAAAGATATATTCATAATATTATGCTACACCATTGAATATCAAGAAGGTAAATATTGGAACTATAGAAAACCCAAAGATTGCAAGCATTGGAGATTATTGGGATAATCAGACAGCAGATAGAATCACAGAAACGCGAGTATAGTGATTTTTGTCCAATGACATTTTCAGAGATGAAGGGATTAGCAGGAGAACTAATAGAGATGAAGATCCCTTTGAAGCTAGAATCCAGACCTATATGATAGAGACCTTACAGGTTAAATCCAGTTTATAAGTAGAAGGTGAAGGAAAAAATTGACAAGATGTTAGAGGTTGGTGTCATAGAACCTGTGGAAGAATTAGAATGGATTAGTCCTATGGTGGTGCAGGAAAAGAAGCAAGGTGGGATTAGGATTTGTGTATATTTGAGAAAATTGAATGATGCTTTCCTGCATGATCATTTTCCTACCCCATTTATAGATCAAGTTTTGGAGAATGTAGGAGGTCAAGAAGCCTATTCATTTACAGATGGGTTTTTAGGATATCATCATATCAGGATAACACCAGAAGGTCGACACAAGAAAACATTTTCTATAGGATGGGGATCATTCTAGTATACAGTTATCCCATTTGGACTGAAGAATGCACCTGCAATTTTCTCAAGACTAGTTGTAGCATCATTTAAGGAATTTATTCACATGTTTTTGGAGGTTTACTTAGATTATTGGACAGTTTTCAATTTATTAAAGGATCACGTGGAAGTGTTAAGACAGATCTTAGATAAATGTCGACAGTGTCATATTTCTTTAAATATTAATAAATGTATTTTTAGCGCACCTTTTGGGATTTTGTTAGGGCATGTGGTGTGTAAATAGGGTTTGTTGTTTGATCCTACTAAAATTGTTGTCATAGTGAACTTACCACCACCTAATTCAGTGCACCAGTTGAAGAGTACAATTGGTCATACAAGGTATTACAAGAAGTTTCTAAGAGGATATGCAAATATTACTGCATCAATTGAGAAGTTTCTGAAGAAGGACACTAAATATCAATGGAATGATGAATTCCAAAAAAGTTTGGATATTTTGAAGGAGAAGATGGTTACTGTGCCAATTTTAGTGTTTCTAGACTGGGAAAAATAATTCCATGTGCATGTGGATGCATATGCAATAGCGCTAGGAGAAGTATTGACACAACTAGGAGAAGGTGATATAGATCACCCTATATCATTTGTAAGAAAGAAATTATCAAATTCATAATATAACTACAATACTACAGAAAGTGAAGGATTATCTATGGTGTATGCATTACAGAAATAAAGACATTAGTTGTTAGGGAAACATTTCAAGATTTTTATAGATCATTCTTCTCTTAGATATTTATTCAATAAGACAATGTTGGGGGGAAGAATATGCAGATGGCAACTATTGTTTCAGGATTTTGACTTTGATATTGTGGTGAAACCTGGAAAATTTAATGCATGACCAGATCACTTATCTAGGATAAATAATGGAGAATAACCAAGTAACCTGGAGAACAACTTCTCAGATGCACAATTGTTTTCAGTACACATTGTTGATGAGTATTTTGTTGACATTATTGAATTTTTTAGTATAGGATTTGCACCAAAGGAATTTAATATTGCACAGAAGAAAATTTTGGTGGTTAGAGAAGGTCATTTATACAAACTTTGTGCAGGCAAAATTTTTAGGAGATGTGTTACAGAATACGAAAGGCCTATCATTTTGGTAGAAGCATGTGAAGGTATAGTTGGAGGAAATTACGTAGGCAAAGATATTGCGCAGAAGGTATTGCACACATGATTATGGTGGACAACAGTTCACAAAGATTCAGAGGAGTATTTTCAGAATTGTGATGTCTTTCAGAGATTTGGAAAGCCATCCAGGAAGGATGAGATGTCATTGAGATCTCAGGTAAATTTGCAAGTATTTGATAAATGGGCAGTAGACTTTGTAGGTCCAACTAATCCACCAAAAACAATATTAGGGGATAGATATATCATTAAAATGATAGAGTATTTAACCATATGGGTTGAGGCAGCAAGAATGAAGGATTGCAGAGTGATTTTTATTTCAACATGTTGTTACAAGGTTTGGATATACAATAATATTGATGAGTGATCAGGGGACCCACTTTATCAATAGTACAATCCAGGAAATGCTATAATAATTTGAGATACATCACCATAAGAGCACTCCTTATCATCCTCGAGAGAATGGAACAGTTGAAGCATTTAACAAGATATTAGAGAATTTCTTGACCAAGATTTTTATTGTAAACATGGATGACTGGGACTTTAAGGTACCAACAGTGTTATGGGATTTTATATAAATGCATGCAAGAAGCTAACAAGGAAAACACCTTTTAGGTTGGTGTATGGACATGAAGCAGTAGTTCCCTTGGATTATTTGATACCAAGTCTACACATTGAAGCTATTACAGACATGACAGAAAGAGGCATAGCACAAGAAATATTAGCTCAAGTTCTGGAATTAAAAGAAGACATAATTATAGTTGGTTTCCATCAGGAGGTACGGAAAATAAAAGATAAGTCTTCGCATGAAAGACATATCAAGAAGAATAAATTTAAGGAAGGAGATATGGTTCTCCTCTATGACAGTAAATACTTGTAGCACCTAGGGAAGTTTAGAATGCATTGGTGAGGGTCATATGAGATAAATTCTGTCACAGATGGAGGTGTTGTGCAGCTGAAGGACTTAGCAGGCAAGGAAATGCAAGGAATGGTGAATGGTAGTCGACTGTAACTGTATAGGGACAGTTGAACTATCAACCCTCAATAGGTGTAGTGAAGTAATTAGAATTGTACATAATGTATATAGTAGGAAGAAAGGGAGGAAAAAGAAAACAAAATGTAGAAAAAGAAGAAAAAGGAAGAAAAAATGAGAAAAATCCAAAAAGAAGTAGTTAGAAGAATAAGTGGTAGAAAGATAGTTGAGAATGACAACACGCAACAGACAGTAAATTGGTGCGAAAAAATTCATGAGACTATGCATAGGAAAAGTAAACACTGCACAATGGGATGGAAAATGACCGAAAAAGTGAAAAACTAGTGAACGGAAAAGAAAGGGTGTGTTAGAGCATTTATGACAGAGTCTATAAAAAGGGAAAAGCATGGAAAATGAAAAACACTAGTTATTTTTTATAAAAGGAGAAACAAAGCGTATAGATTTTCATCGTGGGAAAAGATTATGAAGAATCCAAATGAGTTGCACCAAATTTTTCCATAATTAAAACAATGATGCCACCAAAGTTCAGAAGACCCAATCATTTCACGCAAAGAACCAAAAGTAATAATAGATTGATTGGAGAAATGATCGGGTTGGTCGATGTGGACAAAATTCCAACGACGAAGACTGAATCACTCGGTCTGATGTGGAGTGAAGAAGAAAACCCAGAAGAAGAAGTAGCGGAAATCAACCAAGCAACACAAGGGTGAAACCCTAAGACATAAGCAAACCCAGAAGTGGCGCCAACATAGGGTGAGCAGAAGGAAGAAAGTGAGACTACAGAATCAGAGAAACTAGACGCAAAAAAAAACCCTAGGGAAGAAGAACCCTCAGAGGATAAATATGGCAGTGATGCAGATGAAGAAATGCAGTAAAAAACAAAAGGGTCGTCAAAGAAAAGGGCAACAATGATGAAAGTGTGCACACATCAATAGCTTGAGATGTCAGTGATCCACATTCCATATTCAATTGTAGTTGTAGAAGTTATGTTGAGATGTGTTCCCAAGTTGAAGTACATCAACCATGATGTGAGCGAAGTAGAAAAATTCCCAGAGCTTGGGAAAGAGTTTTATATGGAAAACATGGGGTCAACCTCGAAGGGAATCTCAATAATGGAGCCCAAATAATGGATAGTCAAACTTTACAATTATGGCATTATGAATTTACTCGGAATTCCTCACTTCAACAGGGGGAAGGACGTTAATGCATGTGTAAAATAACTTTTGGTGCACATACATGGAGGGTTTTTATGGATGGAAATACCTGTCTTGATCGATGTCAACTTGATTTCTTAGCTTACAGGACTGCCAACAGATGAGGTAAAACCAGATTAATATCTTGATGACAAAAAAAAAGAGAAGGCTATTGCAGAGGAAGTGAAGGAAAAATTTGGCATAGACAGAGGAAAAAAAGGTATGATAATTAATAATATCAATGACCCAACTACCAAATTTGCGACAAAATTAATGGCCTACAAGATACTTAGATATTTTCGCAAAGAAGAGGCACTTTTAGGGGTAGTCACACTAGTTGTGCATTGCGCAAAAGGAACAATTCTAAGTTGGGCATCATATCTTCTCAATTTATTAATGGAGGACTGCATAGATGCGTAGGATGTTAGAATGGAGTTCCACTATTCCTAGCTATTGATTTTGATAGCCTTGGAGTCATGGGAAAAACCAAAGTATTCAATTTTTTTTTATAGAAGAGGAAAGTGTGGCACAACAAGATATGAAACTGTGCGACACAACACATATGCTAAGAAGAGAAAATCCAACTCAAGAATTTTTGGCCTATAAATTTAGGATATGCAGGAGAAGATTGTAGATACATGGAGAATTTCACCTGAAGTGGTGAAGGAGCATGAGGGGATACCCAATTGTAAGGAATATAGGAATAACATATGGATACAAGCCAGAAGAGACCCTAAGATGACATGGCTAAAGATGCAGTATTGCATAGCAGCAGAAGAATTCCAATGGGTACTAGAATAATGGATCGATCAATGGAAGGTGCCAGTAGTATTCAAGAAAGGAGAAAAGGGAAAAGAGTAGGCAGAAGCTGGCACATCACATAAGTCTAGTAGCCCGACATAAAATACTAGAAAAGCAGCAGAGTGTGGAAAACCAACAACTACTGGTACAACAACAAAGAAACCAAGAAATAAGGAAACAGTACCAAGGGCCCCGGTGTTAGGGACTAAGTGTGTAGAGGAAACAAATGGAGAAAAGAAACACAATGGTAAGAACACCCAAGAAATAAAGATTCCATTGCAGACACACACACCACCAAAGAGGAAATCAACCATGCATATGGGAGAACAGAGGAAGAAGATGTAAGCACAAAAGAATCCCATTCAACTCACTATAATGGAAGACGAGGCATAGTTAGTGGTAGATAAAGTGAAAGACCGTGGAGAAGACGCACTCTACGTCGCGGAATCACAGAGAGAGTAAATCTTGAAAAAAATGATGGAGGTCAAGGAGAATTTGGAAAGCCTCCAGATTAAGGTAGCTAAGTAAAAATAAAAAAAATAGTAGGAAGCCTCGATGCAACAAAAGCCAATATATGAAGAGAAGGAAATAGTCCAGGCAGAAATAGTGGGAAGCGTGACGTTCCAGATAAACCAAAGCATGCTACAATTCGATGAGGACATCATGCAAGCACCTTTGAAGGATGTAAAAAAGTTGGACTTGGTTATGTATGATCCAAATTTATGCAGGAACACAACATAATACACAAATAACCATGAATACAAAGATGCAGTGGAAATAACACTTCATTTCATTAATATCCAAGAACTGAAATGTGTTTATAGACAAAATAGAAATAAACTAGCTAGGGCGTTGGTAGCTTATCTCTAAGAAGATATGTGGTGGCTACAGGCCTCTAAAATCTGTGTTACAATGAGGCTTGAAGGCCTATATATTATTGAGAAATAATGGAAACCCTAAATATCCAAAAATCTAACCCTAGGAGATGAAACACTAGAATATGGGCCCCATCGGGGTAAATTGGTACATCAATTTCTTGGGGTCGTAACTTTGGCATACTGTCTCTGTTTGACGCATATGATACATCGTTAGAAATATCTATCCGAAGACTACAACTTTTAATAGAGAATATCATGGTTTAAAATAGTCTAATATTCTTTGCAGGTTGATGCCAAAAAAACATCGTTTAGGGCCTCAAAACGGCTTCGGAAGTTCAGGACCCGAAAAAATACCAAAAATAGTAAATTGTGATACAATTAAGGAAATTGAAAAACTGAAAGAAACAATGGTAGGGGTCCAAGTGGAATAGGCAGGTGGCCACCAATATCCACTTGGATCATTCCTCCCCCTTAAGAAGAAATGGTCCCCATTAGGTTGAGTTCCTCCATGAGATGAGGAAACATTTTTTGAACTTGGTCCCTGGTGAGCCACTTGCCCTGGTGAGCCACTTGCCCTGGTGAAGGAGTTGTCTTTCTTTGACAACTTGATATAGATGGATCCTTTGTTGGCAGGTGTTCTTGATATGTGTGTCCATAATCTGATCAATTGTGGATTTTTTCATGCAGTTTGGGTTTAACTCTGTTGGTGTGAGTTGTTCTGCCATGTTGGATGTGTCCAATAGAGGTGGAAAGTAAGGCTGAAGGTAGTCCACATTGAACACTTGGTGCAGACCCAGGAATGGTGGGATACTAATCTCGAAGGCATTGTCCCTTACTACCTTGGTGATGGTGTATGGCCCATATCGGAGCGGGTGAAGCTTGTAATGGGGTCCAACGAGGCGCTCCTTCTGCAAATGTAGCCACACTTTGTTTCCCACCTAGAAGTTGTGTTGCACCTGATGTTGATCATGTCGTTGCTTGTACTTAGCATTGGATTTGCCCAGTATGTCATGAACCTATTGGCGAATGTGGTGAATGTTCTCAATGAAGTTGTTCGCCTTAGCAGCTTCAGACTGGACATGAGTCGAATCAGCCTGAGTAGCTACAAATGGAATGGCTACATCAATGGGACATAGTGGTTGGAATCCCAAGCCCACCTGAAAGGGGTTGTGGTCGGTTGAGTTGTGGAGGGCCCAATTATATCTATGTTGTACATAGGGGAGGCTCTCATCCCATGTGTAGGGATTCTTTGAGTTGTACATGCGCAAAATGTGTACGACCATCCTATTGACGACCTCTGTCTGGCCATCAGTTTGGGGATGGAAAGTTGTGCAATTGGTGAGTTTGGTGTCCAACATTGACCAGAGGTTGGACCGAAATGCACTGAGGAAACTGTTGTCCCTATATGAGATGA
This sequence comes from Picea engelmannii, assembly GCA_009831015.1. Lineage (NCBI taxonomy): Eukaryota > Viridiplantae > Streptophyta > Pinopsida > Pinales > Pinaceae > Picea > Picea engelmannii. The sequence goes on along the minus strand of ML785089.1, from coordinate 555,072 downwards.
TAGACTATGGTATCCCAAAGTGTACCCACACTCGTTCAAAGAAGAGTTTAGCAGTGGCTTATGCTGTGATACTCTTCTTGTAGGCCGCCATAATGGCCATCTTCGAGAATCTGTCGATGACCACGAAAACATAGTCATTTCCATTCTTAGTAGAAGGAAGGCCCAACATGTAATCCATAGAGATGGATTCCCAAGGTCGAGTAGGGGTAGGCAGCAGAGTATACAGGCCTTGCTTCTTGATGGTCGATTTGGCAATGGCGCAGGAAGTGCATGATCTGATGTACTTCCCGACATCTTGTCGAAGGTTTGGCCAATAGAAATACTTTTGCATTAATGCCACTATTTTCTCGACCCCAAAATTCCCAGCGACCTGACTATAGTGTGATTCCCAAATCGTCTTGGCACGCTCACTTGAAGGAACACAAAGGTGTCCCAGGTGACATAGTAGTGCATCCTGGAGGTGAAAATTTGGAACTCGGTTACCCGCCAATAACATATTTTATGTGTGGCCGAAATCTAGATCGCTCTTGTAGAGAAGTAGCCAATCAGAAGTCTCATGCCCACAAGAGTTGAGCACGGTGTTTATCACCACGATTGGTGGTCGACTGAGGTAGTCTACAACATTATTGGTGTTTCCCTTATTGTACTTGATGTTCAAATGAAATTGTTGTAGATATGTGGACCACTTATGATAGCGATCGTTCTGCAACTTCCCTTGTGTCTGTATGAACTGCAAGGGTCATTGGTCTATGTGGATGATCGTTTCCTTCCCCAAAATGTAATGCTTCCATTGTCGGCAAGCCTGCACAATGGAATACATTTCTTTGTCATAAGTGGGATACTTTCAGATAGTGTCGCACTGTGATAAGCCACCGGATGCCCCTGTTGAGTAAGAATTTCCCCAATAGCATAGTCAGAGGCATCTATCTCGATCTCAAATGGTTGTTGCAAGTCTGGTAATGTGATCACTGGGGCACATCAGAGGCGATGTTTCAAGTATACGAGTGCCTTCTATTGAGATTCTGACCAAAATAATTTTTCTTTCTCTCCTCCCTTTGTGACTTGACTCAAGGGCCAAGTGATATGAGAGAATCCCAACACGAAACTATGGTAGAAAGTAGCAAGACCCAGAAAGCTGTGAAGCTCTATTAGAGTGGTCAGGTCTGGTCAATCTCGAATGACTTGGATCTTGGTTGGATCCACATGCACCCCATGCTCATCAATAATGTATCCCAAATACTGAACTTGGGTCATGCCAAAAGTGCACTTCTCCAAATTGGTGCACAACTTGTGTTTCTGCAGTGTTTGGAGGACCTGTCGAATGTGGTGGAGGTGCTCTTCCTAAGTCTGACTGAAGATCAGGATGTCATCCAAGTAAACTACTACAAATGAGTTGGTGAATGGATGCAATATGTCATCCATCAGCCTCATGAAGGTTGTGGGATAATTCTTCAACCCGAAAGGCATGACCAGCCATTCGAAAAGGCCCTCCTTGGCTTTGAAGGCAGTCTTCCACACATCAGAAGGTTCGATTGGTACCTGGTGATACCTGGACTTAAAGTCGATATTGCTGAAACATTTCACCCCTTTGAGTTGGTCCAAAAGGTCATCAATCTGTGGGATCAGGTACCTATTCTAGACAGTGATCTTGTTCAGCACTTGATAGTCAATACAAAGTCTCCAAGTCCCATCCTTCTTCTGCACCAACACAATTAGGCTCCCACAGGGAGATGAACTTGGTCAGATGTGACCTTTCTGCAGCAGCTCCCAAATCTTCCTCTTGATTTCATCGTTCTCCAGAACAGAGCATCAATAGATCATTCCATTGGGCAACGACGCACTTGGGGTCAGATCGATGGGGTGCTTGACCTGACAGTGCAGAGGCACCCCTACAGGTGAGGTGAAGATGTCCCGATACTCCTCCACGACCTTGTCCATTTGTTTTTGTTGTACAGAGGAGCCTTGTCTGGAGGTCATGGCCACAGTATTCTTCTTTCCCTGAGGGCAGATCATCAGGACAACAAATTTCCCAATTTTGGAAATGAACTTACTACATTGTTTAGCAGTAACCAAAGAGATAGCGGCAGGTAGTGGTACCTCTGGTATCCTGTAAAAATTATTTCCCAAGGTAACAATAACAGAGTGAGTCCAAGAATCATACATAGCATGTTGCTTACACAAGTATGGTTGGCCTAATAATACATCACAAACATCAAGAGGAGAAATTTCACATAATACCTCATCGATGAAGGGCTTGATGTTGTAGGGAAGATGAAACTGTTGGTTGATGCAGAGATCCCGTCCTTGGTGAAGCCAACTGATGGTGTACGATTGTGGGTGTGCTGTGGTCGGAAAGCCCAACCACTTCATGACCTCTGCTGCAATGAGGTTTAAATGGCTCCCACTCTCGACAATGAACTGTAGCGGGGAACCCTTTACCCACATCTGGGAGTGGAAGAGACACTCCTCCTCCTCTGGATCTTTCGGTTATTCCTTTTGGATCTTTATGGTGGAAATGGTGGCTTTAGGCTCCGTATCAATAATCGGATTCCCTCTGTCATTCCCCTTCTCTGTTTTTGATTCAATGTTGGAGCATGCATCTGATTCAGATGCCCTCATCTCAACCACCAATGACTGTTTGGACCGACACTCACTTGTGTTGTGAGTGGAGCTCTTATGGAACTCGCACCACTTTCCCGTGTCCTTCTTTGGCTTTGTGGTGTTGTTGTTTTATTGTGGATTTGGAAGGTTGTCTTGAGCCTCCATGCCTTGGATTTTTCCCTTGTTCTGCTATTTGGGAGCACCTTTCGCTTGCTTTTGATTCACATATCCAAAGTCTCGCTTCTTCTGTTTGAATTTATGCTCAATATTGGCAACATACCGGTATGTCGTACCAAGTGAAGAGATGATGAGGATCTCCATTTCCTCCTGAATGTATCTATGTAGACAACTGTGGTACTTCATCACCAAATGTTTCTTCAAATATTTGATACCCAACATTATGCACAGGGTATGGAACATATCCATCAGCTCATGCACATATTGATCCCTTTGTTGTTGTAGTGCAGTCCATTGTATGTACTTGTCCTCATATCTCTTCACAAGATAATATTGTTCCTTGATGGCGTCTCATAAATAATTCCAAGTGGGTACAATCGAGAACAGAGAGGGTTCCTCCTCATCCTTTTTCTCATGATAGGTTTCCCACCAGTCCTTGACATGGAGGGCAGCTTTTAGTAGTGACAAAATAATCTTCTATCGAGAAATATCCTTCTAATAGATTCAACCATATATCTATGACATCTGCATATATTTGGATATCAAATATGGGAATGTCAAAGTTTACTTGTACCTTAAAATGGGTTGCGCCTCCAGAGTGGTTGTTGGATGCAAATGCGCTGCCAGTGGGAAATCATTGAAGGATCTGGGTGAATTTATCCATCATCACATTCCTTTGTTTTTCAAGGGCCTCCTCAAACAATATTTTGATAGGATATCCTACTCCATCATCTTTCTTTTCATCCCCCATGGGCATTCGTCGGGGTTTGCGAGGCTAATCTTGCAAAGTTTCAACCAGATTGAGCCCTGACTCCTTATACCCCGACCTCGTTGGGGACATGCAAAGAAGGATCAAGAAAGAGAAGACTGCTCTGATACCATTTATCTGAATTTATGCAAGAACACAATAGAATACACAAATAGCCATGAATACAAAGATGCAGCAGAAATAACACTTCATTTCATTAATATCCAAGAACTGAAATTTGTTTACAGACAGAATAGAAATAAACTAGCTAGGGCACTGGTAGCTTATCTCTAACAAGATATGTGGTGTCTATAGGCCTCTGAAATCTATGTTACAATGAGGCTCGAAGGCCTATATATTATTGAGAAACAATGGAAACCCTAAACATCCAAAAACCTAACCCTAGGAGATGAAATGCCAGAATATGGGCCCCGTCGGGGTAAATTGGTACATCAATTTCTTGGGGTCGTAACTTTGGCATACTATTTTTGTTTGACGCATATGATACATCGTTAGAAATATCTATCTAAGGACTACAATTGTTGACAAAAAATATCATGGTCTGGAATGGACTAATATTCGTCAGAGGTTGATGCCCAAAAAACGTCATTTAGGGCCTTAAAACGGCTCCGGAAGTTCAGGACCCGAAAAACTGCCAAAAATAGTAAATTGTTCTATAATTAAGGAAACTAAAAAACTGAAAGAAAAAATGGTGGGGGTCCAAGCGGAATAGGCGGGTGGCCACCAATATCCACCCGGATCAATGTCCAAGATACCAACCAAAGCGTTGTATAAGTTGCAAACGAGCGTAGGACAAGAAGTTCAATCCAAAGCTAGGATGGATGCAACAAAGTTGGAGGCAACCAAGGAAGAAAAGGAGGTATTAGAGATATCCCTTAAAGAATTGCAGATCGAACGTGAGGAGGAAAAACAACACACAGACAAATTGGATAAAAGACTTGAGGAAGTATTCCAAACGATTCTAGACAACGCCCTAGCAGGAGAGCTCATCTTAGAGGAAAAGATACAAAGGATAGCGTAGACGATGGATGAGTACAAATAGGAGATAATAGAATTAGCTGGGAATCTGACACCAACTGCCCCTCTAGAAGTCAAATCAGAGAGGGAGAAGCAAGCAACATAACACACAAAAATTATCGCACTGGAAGTAAAAGAAGTACCAGGGCTCTACGAAAGAACCACACAGATATGCATGAGCCTGGAAGAAGACGAAGAAATTCAACAGTTGGATCAGAGGGAAGAGAAGATGAATATCGTATTTCATGATTTAAAGTAAAGAAAAAAGGAAATGCCTATATAATAGAGAATGAAGGCCGCAAAAGAAATGAAGAATCTACAAGTAGAATTTAAGACAATCCAAGAAGAAAGACAAACAAGACAGGCTAAGTTGGAGCCACTTAAGGAGCAAGCAGAGAAAATGATAATAGAGTTGGAAACAAAGAAAGGAAGATTGGAACAGATGTAGTCGGAAAGTATAGAAGTGTTGAAGGAGCACGTCACAATGCAGGTGGTGGAGACCTTGATAGAAAAAAGTGTGCAAGTGAAGACACAAGTAGTTGCACTCATGAATAAGTTCTAGGCATTGGAGAAATCGGTGTAGGAGGCACACACTGCCTGAGTAGCTCAGGACAAGCTACAGGTTAGTTTTGGGGACCTATTGGAGTAGGCAATTTTCGGGTAAGGTTCGAGATACAACGCAACAAACAAGGTAGAATTGACCAAGGAAGCAGTGCGCAGTGGGAGTAAAGGAAAATCAACACAATTAAATTGTGGATTAGCGCACAAAGGCAATTAGAATGTGGAAAAGACAAGTCCACTTAGAATTAGGGTTTTGGAGTATGAAGTAATGGTTTTTACCCACTTTTGTAATATAAATAGAGGATGTATGAGGTAGCTAGAGGTATCAATTATCATTGTGAATTCTTAGAACTCATGTGTGGAGAACCTATCTTGGAGAACCTTTTTGAGTCTTGAGCCTTTGTTATGTTTTGGTTGAAGTATCAGTTTTGGTTGTATAGTTGAGGAGGTAATGGAGACTTGTGGAGTGTAAATGCGGGTCAGGTCATAAGATGTGGAGCTTGGTGTGACATTGGTTAGCCTCATGGAGTATGACATACTTTTTATGTAATGTGTGCAACTCCCTATTTTCATGAATAATAATAATAAGAATAAGATCTTTGTGGATGTAGCCTAGGGGGGGTGAAACACGATAAAATTGTGTGTTGTGATATGTTTGATGTTTTTGTTGTTTCTGCAATTATGAATGAATGATGAATGGATAAAATAGTCTCTTGTAGCACGCAGAATGAAATACCTATTAGATCTAGATGAATAGTGTAATATGATGCATGTTAAAGTAAAATTAGAAGAAGTAGAACATCCCAATCCCTTTCATTACGAAACACATCCATGTCTTGCAGTCACCCATAAGCCATCTCGGGTGAGACTGCACTGTGCATTATGTGCGCAGTGTTTCCTTCTGGTTTACCAGAGGGGCCAATGGTTTCTAGAGGTTTGTTGGAGAACTAAGGGAGAACCCAGGTTAGCCCATACATCCAACATGGGGCCACACATGATGGAAAAAGAGGTTGGTGGTTTGTACAGGAGTTGTATTTTTATGATAGGGAATGAATACATCCATATTAGAGAAACAATAAACTATGACCCAAATAACATCATGATTGTGAAATGTGGTAGGGAGACCACTCAGAAAGTACATGGAAATGAATTCTCAAGGAAGAGAAGGAACTAGAAGAGGTTCATACAGACCATGCAGAAGGTTATATGGCTTACTTTGTGAACAAAGGGAAAAAGTACAGATGAATTTTCCACTTGTTTGGATAGTGTGGGCCAGTAGAAATGGCACTGAAGATTGAGGATGGTTTGGGCTATGCAAAAATTTCCATTTCAAGAATATGTGTGTGCTTCTCGAATTAGAATGAGATGATATTCGGTCTACGATAGACATAACTAAAGCATGCCAGACTTTTTCGAAACATGGATCTGTAGCATACATTTCCTTCCATGCATCATAAGTTGCACAACACACTTCTAAAATGTGCAGAACCTGCATTAGGGGTAGACTTAACAAGTCTACAATCTTATTGGAGGTTCGCTTCTTATATTTAATAACTAGGTGAAACTATTGAAGATATGTTTCCCTCTTTAAATGGAATTGTTCCTACATATTACTATGGGATTTGATGTATATTAGCGGATGATGGTCGATATGCATGATGGTGTCTTTACCCAAAATGTAGTGGCACCATTGCTTGAGTGCATGTACCAAGTTATATAATTCCTTGTCATATGTCTTGTAGTTGACTTTGGATTCTGTAAGAGTCTCATACTGATACGCTACTGGATTACCTCCATGTTTAAGTATATCCCCAATGGAGAATTAAGAGGCATCTGTCTCAATCTCAAAGGAATGATTCACTTCTGACAATATTAGAACAAGGATTGAACAAAAGGTTGTCTTCAATTTCATAAAATCGTGCTCAACCTTTGGAGTCCACATAAAAGTTTCTTGATCTAATAGCTGGTGTAGAGGTCAAGCTAGTTGTGAGAAGTGGGAGACAAATTTCCTGTAGAAATTAATGCCCCCCATGAAACTTTTGAGGTCATGTGAGTTGGATTGCATTGGCCATTGCGCCAAATCCTGCACCCTTGAGGGATCTGGGTGCACATATTGGATATCCACTATGAATCCCAAGTACTGGATGGAAGTATGTCCAAAGAAGGACTTATGTTCCTTTACCTGCAACATATGCTCACATATAAATTCAAGAACTATACATACATATTGCAAATGGTCTTGCCAAAAGTTACTGACGATCAAAATATCATCCAAATAAATAACAACAAACTTACCCAGGTGTGGTTTGAAGATGTCATTAATGAGGCACATGAATGTGGATAGTGCATTCGTCAGCCTAAATGGCATTACCATCCATTTGAAAAGCCCAAATTTGGTCTTGAACGTTGTCTTCCATGTGTTTGATGTCTACATGGACACTTGATGATACCCAATTTTCAGCTCCATATTAGTGAAGAAGCAAGCCCCTTGTAGGTGGTCCAACAAATCCTCAATCCAAGGAAGGAGATATCGATTTTAAATAGTGGATTTATTGAGGGAACACTAGTCAGTTACGAGGATCTAATTAGAAGTTTCTTTCTTGGGAATAATAAAGGCATGGGACACACATAGCGACGATGAAGGATTGATGTTTTCAGATTCGAGAAGTTGACCAATTTGGCATTCAATTTCAGAAGCTTATCAAGGCGCAAGGAGGTAGGAATGGGCATTGGGTAAGGATGCGCCTAGTATGAGATCAATGGAATTCTCAATAGAGTGAGATGGGGGTAATCCTGTGTGTCATGTGAATACATCATAAAATTCATTGAGTAAGGGGATCATGTTCGAAGGTGTAGGAGTGGACAAAATATTAGGTTTAATAGGGCACACTAAGAACAAAGATACACATTTATTGATACTAACTTGCTTAATTGTTTCTTTGTCGATAAGGGATGGAGTAGGTTTAGGAGAAGATGATGTGAGAACATAGGTGCACTCATCCATTTTCATATGATATTGCTGGGCTTCGACATGGTATACAACATTTCGGGCATGTTAGTAGGGGAGGCCAAGTAATAAGTATGCACAATCTAGAGGGAATACATCACATGTGACTCTATCATGAAACAAAAAAATGGTGAAGGTGATTGCACAACACCTAGAGATTGTGAGATGAGGTCCTCCATTTTGTACTCAACCAAGTTGGTATGGGGTTGGATACGAAGTACTGGGTAGTTGGAGGAATTGTACCAAGTCCTATGAGGAAAGGTTCTTTTGGCTTCCATTGTCCATAATGAGGGTGGCCAATTTGTCTTTGATCTAGAAATTATGGGTGAAGAGAGGAACAATAGATGTGCTTGGTTCATTGGTGGTCATTAAAATGAGAGATGGATCTTCTTCAGTAGGATTATCAAAGGAAACCACTTCAGGATTTGCATGGGATTCGATCAGATCAATCTCGGAAAACAAATTTTTGTTGGTGCGTAGATTCTTAAGTGCACGATAGTCGATAGAAGAGTGTGAATTGGTCTTATGGAAAGAACACTAGGGAGCATTACGAGATCAGGCGGGGAAGGACTATGAGCCAGCTGATGGGAGAGTAGGATAATTACCAAGAGTGGATGGTCTGACTCAAGCTTCAGGAGAACGGAGTCAAGGTATTGCCTTACATTCCATGACCAAGGCTTGAAGAAAAGCCTTGACCAAGAAAGGACTGTCGAACATATCTACTACATGACAAATGCTTAGAAATAAGCCATAATTGAACTTGAAAATCAATACCTCTTTTGGATCAATGATCTGGAGTTGGATACACAGTTTGCAGAAGATGTCGATGTATCCTTCGACAGAATGATTAGAAAGTTATCGAAACTACAACCATATGGTGAGGAGGTTCTGGCAATAGCCCAGTGGGCAGAAGCGCTCTTTGAGAACCTAACAAAATCCATCCCATTTCATAATGTGTTGTGTTCGTGTCTCAATTGGGTTGACTCTATATGTGACCTAGGAATAATTTTATATCTAAGTGTCCCACCATGTCTATGCAATTCCTTCGATTTGCATACAGACGATCTGAAGCTTCATGTGTTCTGTCATCTCAGGACATGTAAAGAAGTATTTGGAAAGACTGTGAAACCAAGAGTCGACATTCTCTCCATTCATTTGGCCCACAAACTTCAGTGATTGGAAGAATGTATCGAGCTACATGGGTGTTGGATTTCTGCGCTTTTGCAGACAAAGCATCTCCTGGAGAGCCATTGTTAAATCCTAAATTGGAGTTGTGGCAGTGGATGTGAAATCCTCTATAGACAACTCTCTTCACGGCAGCATAATTTTTATTCACTACGAATGTCGATCTGTCACTGGTTTTTGCGCTATGAATCATTGAACTCGTGAGTGCACTAAGAAGGCACCTGATACCCTGAAGAGGGTGTGTGGAGAATGGTGAAAGATGAACATGTTGGAGGCCTTGAGGAGGGTGCACTAGAAATCCTAAGAAGGACGTTTGGCTCTGAGAAAAAAAATGTTGAATGGCCTCTCTTCTGAATTCTGTGGCTAAGAAAAACCTGGCTTGGATCTAGGCTCTGATACCAATTGATCTACAATTATGTCTGCAAAAATAAAAATGAAGCAATAGAATATACTGGCACACAAGAAATAAACGTTGCACAAATAGAAATACCCAAAGAATGAAAGAGAAAAACATTGGAATTGAGAAGTAAGTGACAATTCCTTGTATTTCAGCAAGAAGACACCCTTTTTACAAAATGGACAATTTTTTGTTTACAGCGACAGTAAGAGACTTGCTTCTTTTATTTCTAACTAACAAGTGTTGTTTCACTTTTTATTACTTAACTTCCTGATGGAAATAACATGCTATTTATTTATTATGAACCGCCCTGCTTAGTTGGACTGGCGAGGGAAGTTTACAATAGAAATAGTTATACGTCCTCATGATGACTAGAAAAGGAATATGGGTGCCCTCTCTAGTGGCCCACTTGAAATTCTCAATCTACAATGACACCAGATCTAGTTTTCAAACATTTCTAATAAAATTAAATTGAAAACCATAAATTGTTAACTCATAAAAAAACAAAAAAAACTATAAATTTTCATTTCCAAATTATTCAATAATAAAAACAACTTGATAAATCAAAGAACTAATTTAAGATTATAGGGTATGATAGACAAACAATAGTCTCAATTATCATCATCAAAATCATTATGGTGTTAAAAACTAAGAAATAAAGTATCAAGGTCGTGACTTTATTAAAGTAACTTATATTATTATATTATTGATGTTAACATATTATTAAAGTAATTTTTATCATGATGATATATATGGTTCTCTAAAACCAATACAGTTTATTGGACAAATGAAAACAATTAAACACATGAGTGTTGGACTATTGGTAAGTTGGATGAGGGAAGGAGCATTTCAAAATTCACCAATCAACCATCTTTATTGTGCTATGATGAGGTGTTCCTACATGATTATGCCCGTAATACCCACAATTAGTGGGTTGGTGAGTATTGTGCTATGATGAGGTGTTCCTACATGATTATGCCCATAATACCCACAATTAATGGGATGGAAACACATGGTAAACATTGTGGGTGATTTTTGCTAATAGGGATGCATGTCTAATTAATGGGTTGTTGAATTAATGGCTTGGTGTTCCCATTATAAATTGAACAATTTTCATTGAAAAAATAAAATCAATAACTGAAATATTCTTTAGAATATCCTTTTTATATTTGAGAATAGTGGAAATGAAAGCTCAATGCCAAAATGAATCCACTTTATTGGTTTAGAAAGTTATGGATGGGACGTAATTCCCATCAAAGTGGCATTATTTTGAGAAATCATGAAACTTTTCCAAAACATGAAGGATAATTTTGTAAACTATTTATATAACATTGGGATCCAAGAAATGTAGTACACATTATTTATTTATTATTTATTTATTGTAAATTTATATTAATATTAAATATTTAAATATAATGATAAGTTTATTATTTATATGATGAATTGTTAAAATAACAATAAAAAAGTAAACGATGAAGAAGAATAAAATTGCCATCCAAGTCATTGAATTAATTTTATAATACCATCAAGTTGGTACCCACTTAAAAATATTAGTTGCTAATTCATTTTAATTTTTAGGAAGTTGGATTGGGATAAATAATTGACAAACAACTTGGTTGGAGACAACCTCACAAAAGCCTCGACACATATAAATAAATTGCATTTTTTGGATTTATAGAATGTATTGTAAAAAAATATTATTAGTCTTGCCTGAACAATCGATATCCCGCTGACCTTATATTAGTTATAGTTTGTTAAATTTTTATACATAGTTTGTATTTTCTTTATTTAAAAAATATTAATAATTTTGTTTATTTGTATTTTGATTGGTGGTAAACTTTTATCTCTTCTTATTGGAGGTTTGGCAGCGGAGTTTGCAGTTTGCAGGCTAGGCGGTGGAGTTCTTGGAACAACATCATGGTATTGGTGGTGGAGTTTACAGGATTGGAAGCGGACTTCTTAGGAAAACCATGATCGTATTAAGATGCATTGAATTCACATTAAATCGCCCTAAAATCTTGCACATCCACCTGCAAATTGAATGACAGGTTTGGCACAATGCGACATAACCAGTCAGAGTCTCAATGTGTATCTGTTTTTGTAGATTCAGAAAGTCGTAGATCGAAGCATGCGAAGAGCCATGATGTTTATGCTACAAAGAGCATAAGAAGGTGACACTAAGAAGGTGTCATTGTAGCAATCATAGTGCTTCTACATAGATACTAGTTATATATATATATATATATATATATATATTGTTTTTAATTCAGTCGATTGTGTGAACAGATGGTACAGATACACCTAATCTGGTTTAAAAATTGTTTTTAGTAAACCCTGCTAATCAAAAAGGGAGAAAGACCTACTTTAAAAAAATGAAAAGGAGGATTATAAGAATATCTAATCTGATGAGTATGAGATAACAACATATTTCAGTTGATATTAAAATTGTTAGAACTTTCACCTGCATCCTCTATCATTTCTTTGGCAATACCAAAGTTATGTGAGTTCATCTCTATCACTGCCATGTTTCTTTTCCTATCCGATGCATTAGTATTTCAGTTCAGCTATTTAAATGTTAGGTTGATTTCCATCATATAGAGTTTTTTTGTGAATGAATGTTGTGATAGACAAAGACTCTTAGTTCACTGTTGGAGAGATCTTTCTTTGGCATTTTGTGGAACAGAGGATTCTCTGTTTCCCTCTTTGATTTATAGTTTTAACAGAGGTACTTTGTATCTCTTTTCTTTCAGAAATAAAGCATAGACAATAGTATTCAGAAACAGAGTAGTTTTTCCTGTAGTTTTTTTATTAATATTCAAATTTTTGTATTCTGTCATTTTTGTTAAGAAGTTTAATAATCAGGGTTTGCATTTTTTTTCCTGGGTGTGACTCTTGTGAGCACATAATTCCTTTTATTCAGATCCTTCATTTGGTATCAAAGCCAGTTTGTGGTTGTTTTCATCCAGAAGAAGGAGACAATGGCCCAAAATAACAGTTCAGTACAGTACCAGATTCCTCTTTTCTGTGGGGAAAATTACGAGTATTGGAGTGTGAAGATGAGAACTTTGCTCATCTCACAAGATTTATGGATGCTTGTTTATGCAGGGTACACAGAGCTAGATGATCAAGATTCTCATAATGCATTATCAGTTGATCAGAATATAGAATTGAAGGAGAATAGAAAAAAGTTTGCTAAGGCTTTGTTTCTTCTTCAAACGGGAGTTGATATCTATGTGTTTCCAAAAATTGTAGAATGTGGAATCTCCCATAATGCTTGGGAAACTTTGGAAAAAGATTATAAAGGTTCTGTCAAGGTAAAGGTTGTTAAACTCTAGATGTTGAGATAAGATTTTGAGTCTCTATCTATGAAAGAAAGTGAAAATGTTGAATTTTTTATCACTAGAGTTCAAAATATTGTAAATGTTATTCATGCTCATGGTGAAATACTTGAAGATAGGAAGATTGTTGAAAAGGTTTTAAGAAGTCTTCCCAAAAAGTTTGATCCAATTACTATTTCTATAGAAGAGTCAAGGGATTTATCTCAGCTAACCCTTACTGATTTATTTGGTAGTCTTCAAGGTCATGAAAACAGGTTGACAAAGAATGAGGAACCTTTTGATCGGGCTTTTCAAAGTAAGTTGAAAGTTGATGAGAAGAAGAAGAAACTTTTAACTGCCATGACTGAAGCTTCTACTCCTTTTGTTAGAGGAGGTAGAGGTTGTGGAAGAGGTAGAGGAAGACGTGGCCGAGGTAGAGGAAGAAGCAGCAGATATGGCAGAGGCATTTTTCATTGCAGCTACTATAATAAAGATGGTCACCTTGAAAGCTATTGCTTTAATAAGAAGAGAGACACCTCTGAAGCAAATTTCAGCAAGGAAGAAGGTGAAATCTCTCAAACTCTATTTCTTACAAGTAATTGCCTTGAAGCTAAAGATGGTTTTACATGGTATTTAGATAGTGGTTGTTCAAATCATATGACTGGAAACAAAAGTTTGTTTGTAAAGTTAGATGAGAGTGTGAAGGGAAAAGTAAATTTTGGCAATGATAATGAAGCAAATATAATGGGTAAAGGTACCCTTTCCATACAAGTCAAGAATGGAGGTGTTATGTATGTACAAGACACTTTGTTTTTTCCATGTTTAAGGCACAATTTGATTAGCATAGGGTAGCTAAACTCTAAAAATTACAAGACTGTTTTTGAAGGAAGGTTTTGTAGAATTTTTAACAATAATGCCCTAGTTGTTGAAGTTCCTATGACAGAAAATAGGATGTTTTTTATGAGAATGGAATCAAAAGTAACTTGTTTGAAGGCCTCAGTTGATGTGTCTTGGCTTTGGCACAAAAGGTTAGGACATCTTAATTTTGGATCTCTTTCTATGCTGCAAAAGAAGAATTTAGTAAGAGATTTATCCTCTTTCACAAATCCTGGTAACAAGTTATGTGAAGGTTGTGTAATAGGGAAGTAAGACAGATATAGCTTTCATTTTCATCAATTTAGAGCAGCAGAGCCTTTGGCTTTAGTACATGAAGATATTTGTGGCCCAATGCAAACTTTGTCCCTTGTAGAAAAAATATATTTCCTTCTTTTTGTCGATGACTTTTCAAGAATGTCCTAAGTTTATTTTCCAAGTGAGGAGTCTCAACATTTTAGCTTTTTTCAAAAATTTAAAGCACGGGTTGAGAAGGAATCAAGGTTATATTTGAAAGTTTTAAGAACTGATAGAGGAGGAGAGTTCACCTCCAATGATTTTAAAGATTTTTGCATCTCACATGGCATCAAAAAGGAGTTAATTATAACTTATACTCCTCAACAAAATGGTACAATGTTAAGCCCTAATATTGGTTCATTACCCCTTAATTGGGGCATATTATATTAGTAATGTTATTTTATTTATGTTGTCTTTAGGCCATTAGTTGTAATTATACCTCCTAGTCTCCTATATATACCAAGGAGACATTTTCTTTTTGAATCATCTTGTACTTGAACATTTAAGTGGGGTAAAAGGAGGTTTCCCCTTCAAAGAGGCTTATTATCTGAAATTATCTCTTTTTCAAGGTGTTGAGTACTTTTCCTGAGGTTTTTCTATGCTATATTGATGTTTGGTTCTTAACATATGGTATCAGAGCTCAAGGTCTTGGGGTTTCGCTGCTACATATAAGACACCATGGAATTTTCGCTATAAATTTTTTTCTAAAACATTTCCAAAGGAATGTCTTGGAGGATGTTTAGTAGATAGATCAAGGTACGTTGGGTTCAAAATTCAACTCCTGGGGCCTTATACTTTCATAGATACATCTTGTACAAGATAGGGTTCTGGAATCATGCTGAAATGAGTCATTGCGGATTTTTCACTATAAAAAAATTTCTGTAATGTTTCGGACCCTTAACTATGGATTCCACTTACAGAAATTAGTAAGTTATCTATGGTAAAAAGTTCAGCTTCTGGGTCATCTTAAATTTGTATATACACCTTGTGTAAGATAGGGTATTTGACTAGTCCTATTGAATAGTCTCAAGAAGGTGTTACAGGTAAAACAATAATAACTTCTTGCTAGTGCATCCAAATTGAGTGGTACTGGTTGCATTGGATTGTGGACAGTCTTTAGTATTTTGGGTGTTAGTTTTAGAATTTGATATTAATTATTTCGTGTGGAGCATGCTATACAAGTGAGATCTCCTCGAAAGGCCAAAAATCGGCAAGTTGTGAGGAAGTTACCGTAAATTCCACTTGGCACATCCAATTTTGATCAGACCTGTGGCATTACAAAGAAGAAATATCAGAGAACTACCTAAAATAAAGTTTCATACCCAGAAGGGATTAAACTTGGGACATAGAACAGAATAAATATTGTCTAGCACAACTGCCTCAAAATCAAGATTCAAAATTGATATTTGGCCAACATGCCACCAAAAAAGGGATCTTCTACACCAAATAAGCCTCCAGAAAATCCTAATTGGACTCTTGATGAAGGTGAAGAAATGCGTAGGGACATAAATGAACTACAAAAGAAGATGGATTCAATGGAAGCTAAGTTGGATACTAAGATGGATCCAATGGAAGCAAAGTTGATGGATTCAATGGAAGCTAAGTTGGATACTAAGATGGATGGCTTAAAAGGGGAGATCATGGAAGTATTGAGAAATTTCGTAACAGAGAAGACACCTGAAATTGAAAATGCATCCCATGAAATTCATGATGAGGACACAAGGAAGGTGAATCAAGAATGGAGAAACTCCTGTTGGCAAATGCTTAACAGGTAGTGTATGCTTGTCATTGATGGCAAGTACAACAGGGAAGATGGCAGGATCAGAATGTGCATCGATGGACAAACAGGAACAACGTAGGCTCAGGAGGAATTAGCGCAGATTCGAAATTCTTCCAAGTAAGAAGGATGTGTAAGCTTGGAGGAAAAGTGTCGTTGATTATTGGATCTCATCCAAAATTACCGACAGCATGAGGGCCGTCAGATCTGAAGAAAGACAAGAAGAGTGCGCGCTGAAGAGGAGGATAGATCTCAGGCGTTATATCTGAGCACAGGATCCGACCACCATTGGATCAGGGAAAACCTGCACAGTGTTTAAATAGCAAGGAGAAAAGGGGCTCACAAAATCCCGAAAGCAGGAGGATCGTCCATCTCAAGGGGTAATGTGGACCATTGATCTGACTCCTTGTCAGGGTTTCGGGGATCGAGAGTTGGACATGTCAAATATTATTGACATCAGGAACCGCAAAATCGCGATGTGAGAAATCCCAACTGAACCTGAACCGTCAGATCAAGATGTGATCTAGACCGTCGACCCAACTCACGTCAACAGACCACGTCAGCTAGGGACACGTGGCACAATTAGGTAATGACAAGTGTCAGACTGATTCAACATTTCAGGCACATGTAAGTCATGAATCAGAGTGACACGTGGCAGTACTCAACACGTGTCAATCCACATGTGACGTCAGCAGATGGACATCACATTGGAGTTTCGGGGATCGCGACTTGGAGAGGCAAAGAAACCAATGCATCAAGAATGTCGATTTTGCGATATGAGAAATCGCGAAATGATCTGAGCCGTCAGATCAAGTGTTGGTTAGGACCGTTGATCCCACGCCATTTCAAGGTATTGGGGATCGCAACTTGGAAAGGCAAAGAACCCAATGCATCAAGAATGTTGATTTCACAATATGCGAAATCACGATTCAATCGCAGCTGTTAAGTTAAGAAGTGATCTGGACCGTTGATTTTCTTCATGGAGTATCGGGGATTGGGACTTTGAGGTGACAAAAAAACTTGAAAACAAGAATGTCGATTTTGTGATATGTGATATCACAATTCAATCGCAGCCATTGAATCGAGAATGAATCTAGACCGTTGATTCTAGCTCGTGTCGGAGTTTCACGAATCGCGATATAGAAGCAAATGCAACTTGAATTATAAATTTGTGATATGAGAAATCGTGAAAGCGCCTTATGCATAAGGTTGTGGTCACAGCCCTTGGTCACAGGAAGAGAAGGAGTCAGTCCAGATAAGCTCCATTTCAGAGTTTTGGAGATCGCAACATGAAGTGTTGAGACACTTGGGCACAGGAATGCCGAAATGCCGAAACCCAACTTAAAAAGGCAAGAATAATAAAGTTCATCCAACGGTGTGGATAAAACTTGAAAAAGATCAGAGGGCTACTGAGGCACGACGCAGTGAAACTGCCAAAAACCATTGATGACGTCTGCTAGAGAATTCAAAGAGACCTCTGCATGATCGCCAGAGGAGATGAAGAGTCTCCAAGCTTCGTCCAATGAAGGAAGACTATTCTTAGAAGGGATTGATAGATGTATGAGTGTGGAAGCCTGTAACTAAAATAGAGAAGGTGAGCTCGACAGTCACAGAGAAGACGAAGAGTCTCAACTACCAGAGAGGCTGAGGAATCTCAGCATAACATCTAGTGATGCTGAACGCGTGGGAAAATGGCCAGTGAAGCTGAAGAGTCACGATGATGATCAGACAGAGCACTCGAGAGGTGGAGGATAACGGCGCGGAGTCAGCATGCAGAGGCATTGTAAACACTGCATGCACAAGGTGCACAAAAGCTATAAATACACGGTACAGAGAAGAGATGGGGTTGTTGTTGCTGTTGGAGGTTGTTGTGAATGTTGTGGGTGAAGGTGATTCATGTGTGAAGAAGGAGGAGAGTGCAGTAGCTGAAGAGCACAGAAGAGGAACTGTGCAGTGAATGGACATGGCACACAGAGCATAAAAAGCAGAAGAACAGACAGCGCAAGTGATGTGTGCAGAAAGGCAATGAGGCAGACAGAGCAACGAAATGCAGCAGAACAGTGATGAGTCTGGTAAGCCATTGTTGAACTTCATATCACTGTAATAAGTTTTAGTAGAAAAGATTTATATTTCAGGGTGGAAGGGAGGTGCTAGGGAGGACTATTGTCCTCATAGGTTCAAGTGGGTGCTTGAACACAGGGAGTTGTAGCTTCCATCTGGTTGCATCCAGAGAAACCAGGGTGGCAGGGTGGTGCACGGGAGAAATTTTGTTCTCTGTTATACAGGTTGGTGCCTGTATGATTGGAAGTTGGTGCTTCCATCCAGTTGATGCTAGTAACACTCAGGGAGTTGGTGCTTCCTTCTAGTTGGTGCTAGAGAAACTAGGGAGTTGGTGCTTCCTTCTAGTTGGTGCTAGAGAAACCAGGGAGTTGGTGCTTCCTTCTAGTGGGTGCTAGAGAAAATAGAGAGTTGGTGCTCTCAGCAAGTTGCAGCTTGCAAAACAGAGGTTGTAGCCTCATTATGAGTTGGTGCTCATATGTATGATAATGTAATGAATGTAACTATTACTTATCATATAAAGAAAAAGAGCTTTTTACCCTGTATGGGTTTCCTCGGGAAATATCTGTCTCTGTGGTTCTCATATATGTGACTGATGCTGAATGTGCCATTGTTTATTTCCCTGCATTAATGTGATCATCATTCAGTGTTTCTGCAAAGAGTTTAAAAGAAGCATAATTGTTTAAGCACAGTAACAACTGATTCACCCCCCCCCCTCTCAGTTGTCCAACAATTGGTATCAAAGCCGGCCCCTTTTATCTAAGGGTAGATCCTAGAGCTTAAACATGTTAAGCCATGAAGGAAATTCAACCAATAAGGCCCCTCTATTCAATGGAACAAACTTTGCATTCTGGAAAGTTAGAATGAGAACCTACATCATGGCTTTAGGTGCAGATGTCTAGGATGTGGTAGATATTGGTTATGTAAAGCTAGTAGTGCTAGCTAATAAGGATGACAAACTAGAATTTAGCTTCAACACTAAGGCCATGAATGCTATCTTAAGTGGGCTTGTAGAAGCATAATTTGTAAAAGTTATTCACCTAGGAACTGCCAAAGAAATGTGAGACAAACTCATTAACAGTTATGAGGGTAATGAGAAGGTAAAGGATGCAAAGCTGCAAACCTACAGAATACAGTTTGAACAACTGAAGATGAAGGAAGATGAAACTGTTGGAAAATACTTTCTAAGAGTAGAAGAAATGGTAAATGCAATGAAGGCACTTGGTGAAACAATTGGAGAACCTTCTTTAGTTCAGAAAATCTTGAGATCTCTCCCAGATAGGTTCAACCCGAAGGTCTCTGCTATAGAAGAACTTAATGATCTAAAAACCTTG